>NJRP01000106.1:328635-377601 GCA_003063835.1 Aphaenogaster floridana | reverse complement strand
AATATAAGAAAATTCTTCTGAAAAGAATTTAATTTCTTATACGTTCGATATTTATCCATTTAAAGTACGTTTATATTGTTTATGATCCGTAATTCCGTACAGTATTTACAGAATAAGTAGTCGTTAAGTAGTCGATAACGAGAGAGGAATTTTATTTTATATCTAATTACTGCGGGTGTGAAAGTCCCGATGCGTGCTACCAGTAATACGTCACCGATTAGATTCGTTTGTCCTTTCTTTTCTGATATCTCCGTCAATTGCGGATACGCATTTAGAAATTGCCAGCCTTGTCGCGACATGTATCGCGCTTATTCACCGGATATTAATGCACGCGAACGCGCGAAAAGAATACTCATGAATACGTCGACCATGATATCAATGAACTCGCCGCACAAGAGTAGCACGCGCAATTACGGTAATTAGATTTTATAGCGGTCGTTTTAACTACTCGCCTCTTATCTACCCGTCGCGGAATTACGCGTTGTAAAGACATAATAGGAAAAGGTGATCCAATAATATCTCTCCTGGCAAGAGTATTTATCTATTCGTCACGGTGTTTGGTGTAATGAACGGTCCTGACGGCGATACATTACGATTATAAAGTTCGCGCGTTGATAAAACCGTTGCTGTAATGCAACGAGCAGTTTTCACTTAAAAAGATGTTATCGCGTGTAGCGCGAGATATTTAACCGACAAGATACGGAAATACGTATTACCGCAAAATGTTAACAGCCCGATATAATTCATAGATGTACGTGAGAGTGTTGCAACAATTTATAATTCTGGAGCACAAATCGCTATGGGGTGTAATATAAAGGTATGAAGCGAACGTCGTATATAATAATATAAAGTATGTAAAATGTAACGCGAAGATAAATGTATTTATCAATTATATAAATTTATTCGATCGAATTTTTGCGCAACAACGGCGAGTCTTGGATCCGCCTAGAAAATTGTTACTCGGGTACCAGGTGAGAAATGGCTGCACTTGATTTATGAGGCAGAGAGCGGCTATTTCTCCGACTGCTTAACTATTGTTTCCTGACAATAAGCGTATATCAGATATGAATGACACGAAGAAACGTTCTCTATCATTCATCAAGCTGGCACTCGGCCGGGAAGTAAAGTAATTACACGTTTTCCTGTGTCACTTGAAAGGACCATCTATCTGCGCGATGCTGCAAAAAAGCGGTAATAATACCGACATACTTCTTTCGAAAAGCAGATGATAATTAACTGTCCGATCAATAGCGTAAGGTGCCGTGATACATAGCAGTTCGTTAAAAATAAGTTTCACACAGTCGGGGATCGTCCACGTGTTGTACGATTGTGTACTTTTAAAATCCTCCGGCGATAAATCATATTTTGCTGATAAATACGCGCAAATATACGTTGCTTAAATTACGAAATTGATAAGATCTTAAATTATTTGTTACATATTACCTACAAGGATAGCTGCATATGCCGAGGAACTGCTTCGTTATGAATTACGAGATTATTCTCCCGTGCTTTATATATTTATACAGTTGCACCATTTTCGCCTATCAAAGCATATCGTAATTAATGTGTGTGTGCTACACGTTTCCCTAATTAATTATTGTTTGAAAAACGTGGCAGCCGATTTCACGAATGAACGGTGTATTACACGTCAATCGTGACAGTAGTAAATTGCAGCAGTTTTACAAACGCTCTCTCGCACAATGGCGAGAAACATTTTCTCCCAGCGTTAAATATTTCTTCTCTGACTCAGAAATTTATACATTTGGCATTCACAGCTATTATACGCTCCTAATGAGAAATTCTATCTACGCGGATTGGGCAATCTTCTTCGAACAATGAATGCGTAAAACTTGTTTCGCCATTTAAAACGTTCCGCAATACACTTCATCGAATATTAACTTCACAAAACCGCGTTTAGCGAACTTCTACGCTAAATAAATAATAGTGTAAACATAAATTTTGATTAATCATATTATTATACGGCATGTTTACCGTTACATTCCTATTCGAAAGACTATATAAAATACGCGGAATTTTGATGAGACCATAATGCGGATTGTTTGTCACAATTCAACGACGATGTAAATTATCGTCCCCGTTGTGACAAATCAAAGCTTCATCGTCGTGACACGTTACATAGGCGACTGCCAAAGATTTTATCGTTTACAACACATCTCGATAAATAACTTTCTGAAATAACTCTTAAATAAATTCACTTCGCGATGAATCGCCGTCATGCTATAGACATGAAGCAAAAAAGAATTTGCATTGCAGCGCAGTACACGAATATCGCTCAAAACTAATATCGATAACTTACCCGAGGATGGCCTGTCCGAATATCTGGTGCAGTAGACCCACGCTGGCCACAACATCTTCCCAGGATCGGTCCCAGTTGTTCCAGACGAGTTGGACGTTGTGTTCCCAGCCGAAACACCGGTCGGAGACGCGTTGGTCGTCGTCGTCTCCGAGCTGCTCCTCTCGGAAGCGTCGGAAGACGACTCCAGGAAGTCCTTCGTCAGATCGATCGGCCTCGAAGACACTTTTTTAGGCCGCGACTTCTTCAGGGAGATAGGATCCGTGATCCTTCTGCCAAAGTCCGCCTTCAAAATATTATCTATACTGAACTTCAGGCCCGCCTGATGCTGCAGGTTGTTGTTGTTGTTATTGTTGTTGTGATGATTGCCGTTGTTGCTGGTGCTGATGTTGTTTTGCACGCCATTCGCGACGGGTAGAGTGCGACTGTTCTCCTCCCTGGCACCGGGCGATGCCGGACTTCCGGAATCTCGTTGCAAGAGCTTGCTAACCGAGAGCCGGTGCTGGTGCACCGAATTCGCCGGTACGTGCTGCACCTGCGAGCCCTGATGCAGATGCGTGTGGGCGTTCGCGTGATGCAGATGCTGACTGTGATGCGGCAACAACGAGGTAGTCTCCCGCGGGTCTCTGCAGGCAGCGGGATGAAGAACGGGCGTCGTCGCTTGGAGCCCGGTGACCGTCATGGCCGACGGCGGTGACAACGAGAGTCTCGTTACTAGAGGAACGCTTATTGGTGTACGATGTAACCTCTCTACAGTAGGATAAATGATTTCGTGACCTAGGCCGTGCTGAACTCGTGCCGGATAATCGGAAATATCAGATTCCCTAGAGGAGTATCGAGTAAGGAGGTGTTGCTGATGACTGGATTGGTATCTAGGTACGATAGCCTCTTGTATAGCTTCCGGCCGACCTGGGGACGAAGCGGTAGCCGAGGAAGAAGCCGGAGATCTGACGGAAGACGCCGTAGGAGACGACGGTGGTTGACTGTAACCGGGTGGACTTGGCGCTGGAACATGATTACTAGACGTACGCTGATAATACAGGTCGTTGCAACTAGCGGAGCTGGACGGCGATGGCGTCGCCGACGTTCTCGTGTTCTCCTCATCGCGAAACTCGCCCCGGCTACTTGCGGATTCTTGGTCGTACCTCATGGAACCGCATACACGCACTCCAACCACGCTAGTTGGCGTCGGTTCGCTGCCAACACTCAACACCTCGCTCGTGTCGCTCTCGCAATCGCTGTCTGCGTTATTGCATTCCATTCCCCGCGTCTGATCCCGTTTTTCCGCGTCCTCCGGGTCTTGATCCAGCCGCGAGATCAGGTGATTCGATCTGACCTCCGGGTCCGACGAGTCCAAACCCATCGGTGCCTCCGATAGTGTACTCGACATTTTTACCCGAAGTAACACCCACCTCACACAGTGACAAACTTAGTTTCCTTGACGCAATCACAACCGAACTTTCGTAGGCCGTGTTTTCATGATGCCTTCTTCTCCCCGAAACGTCTCTTCAAATTAATCGTAACCCTTTTTCGATACTTAATATCATTTTTAATTATCTATCTTACGGAAACGATCCGTCTAGCACTGACGGATGGTGTCATCCTCATATTTGTATCTTAGTCGTTATCTGTTTGAGTTTCACGATTTTTTTTTAACATACATGATTGATCAACGAGATCGTAACCTAATGATTCTCTTGCTGGGAGAATTTTTCTTCACAATTTCACACTTCTGACGTTTATTTCAACCTCTCGCGAGTTCTATCACCGGCTAAACCATAGTGTCACTCGGTTTCATTCCGACGGACAGTTTCGCGGACTGTTTTAGTCAATATTTATACTTCATCGCACTTTCATTCTCGATTTGTCCCTCGTCGTAGGCTTTCTGGCGATGTTTGCACCACAAAATACTTAGAACAAATTTGTTGCTCATCTGTGATGCAAATGATCTTAGTTAGAATCTCTGGAATGCAACTGCGAGGGTTCTGTCGTCGTCCACAAAGGGTATTCCTTTAAAGTCCCCGCTATGCTAGTCGAACACGATGCACTCTCACACGTTCTTGGATTCTCGATCGGTTGGACGTTTCTTGGGCGTCATACAAAGATCACTGACGTCCTTAACGCGACGGCAGTGCATTAGATGTGTCTCCGTTGTTACGAGTTACTACTTAGTCCACGACCAGGACGGAAATAGCGGCTGCGACGAAAGTAAGAACGTCAGAGTCAGTGAATCGTCCCGAGTGGATCGCGCCGGTGAAAACGTGGAGTCCTGCGCGGCGCTGGTAGACGCGGGTTTCGACGAAGCCGTAGTGCGACGCCGTGAAACCGGACCAGGCCTGGTTGTCCAGTTGGTTGCCGCGGAACGTCTGCGGCGAGGAAGCGGCGGGAGGGCCCGCGATGGGCGTTTCTGGGTGTAGACCTGTACGCGTGCACGCCTCCCAAGGTGACCTCGAAGGGACGAGAACGCGGGTGAGGGACACGATCACTCGACATCTGGTGGCTGACACGCGAACACGCCGTACTGAAACGCCCTAACTCGCCCCACTCGAGCGAGCCGACGTCTCGCGGATTCGCCTCATAGGTGGTCACCACGTCCCACTTCTTGCCGCGATCGGCGGCGTCACCCTACCTCGCGCCACGTCTAGAGGCTATCCTTTTCCATCGTTCACGTCTCACTCGGCTGATCCCCACCCGGCGTTCCTGGGTGGTAGAGGTCTATTGGGGCGGCTGCAATCGTCTCTCCCTCTCTTTCACGCGGACTTTATTCCGTCGCAGCTCGCGGCGTGTACCCCGCGTTTCTTCCGAGTCCTGTATCTGCCCATAGGTGATACAAGCTCGCCGCACTATTCTGTCCTCGTCGGCTCGTTTGTTGTCGGTGTCTGTCCCTCTTGCTTTCATCCCCACCGTTTGCCTTCACTTCGCCAGTTGCTTCTCTCGTTATTCTCTTCGTTCCGTCTGTTTCGCCTTGTACGTTTTACGCGTGCTCTTTTTGATTCCTCTAGCGCTGCTCATATATGATTTAACACTTAGCCTCTACTACACTTAAAGCAGATGATATCGTTGCATTTATCTTGTTTAGTTATATGAACGTTCTACACATTTTCAGGTCTGTTGAACTTGCTCCGACTTTATTAGTTTCTTCCTTCTTTATACATTTATGCACTTCCACGTTATCTTTCGCTTGTTACTTTTTGCCAAACGTGTTCCTTAATGCGAGATAAAAATATACTGGCTAGAAATAAATTTTTACGCAAGATGGTAATCGGAGCTATAAATCAGACAAAATCATAGACTTGAATCTAGATGTGTCTATAATGAGATCCTCTCATAATTACGGAGAAGAACTTCCCGAATGAGGGAAGTTAAGAGAGTAACTCTCGCGTGACATGGAAATGCAAAACAGATAAAGGCCGCGAACCATCGGTAGCGATGGAATTACTCGACTATCGATTCTCCGCGATGCATTTTATCCTCCTGGAGTAGGTAGCGTGCATGCAGCTCGTGAATCATGTATTCATTTTTCGCTCGGCCAGTGAGGAACTCGGGCGCGCGTCAACATGATCCCGAAGCGATCGTTAAAGCTCATTATAAGTCGATCTTCATGCGGATAAGGATGTAACGAAGGTAAAAACCTATCAGCTTGTAAATTCCGATCCTGCAGATTTTGTATACACCGGAAGATTAATCCTGCCATCTCGCGGTCAATATTACCGTCTGTCCACGTAATTAATTTATACTTCAGTATTCTTAACATTTTAAATATTTAATTATAGCGAAAATTCTTTTAAGTAAGAGTGGATGTCTCATTTTGAATAACTATTCAAATTGGCTTTCTCTATAAGTAAAAGTAATATATTTAAAATGAATCATTTTAAATTAATATATATTAATTATATTTATTTTATAATTTATATAATTATAATAGATTATATAATTATAAATATATATATAATTAATATATTTATAATTATAATATTATAGAATATCTAGATGCGCGATGAAGAAAAGAAACCAATTCAAGCGAATTCTGTTAAGCAATAAAATTAAATTGTTATTTGCAGATGCGTTTTCGAGATCGCTCTTTTGTCTTCCTTTTTATATCTTACTAGATTTCTGCATTTTCATTCTGTTAACACAGGAACGCCATCATTTGCGGTTTTTGATATGTGCATACACTTATCAAGTTTCATACACGTAGATAAAAATTTATAAAGAAACTAATGTACATACGTTCGGCCATCATACAAACCACCATAATGACATATTGTTAGCGGCATGTTAACACCTCGTAAATCGAATGTGAATCCGGCATTTACCGAGAAGCGAACGAGAAGCAAGACCATTGCGAAGTTAATAAATTCTTCTCATCGAATTATTTATTCTTGCTATATTACATCGTTTACACAATTTAATTTTATTATCGATATAATTTTATATATTAGCACATCTAACATGATAATAAAATTATATCGATAATGAAATTAAATTTTCTATTTTTGTTATAAAACAAGATGTATTTTTTGCATTGTTTTTCTCACTTTTCTGAATAATTAAAATATGAAATAAGATTATAAACGAGATCTTTCTCACAATGTACGTGCATTGTTTTGGAAGATATCTGCACGTTTGCGTCTACTTTGTTCATCCTTCGCAACAATATTTCATTCTTTCTGTTTTCAGTTTTTGACAACCATATGACTAACTCGAAATGCACGTACCATCGTTGAACGGAGATCGAGGGAGGGAAGAGAATGCGTCGTAATTCAGGTAAAATTAACGAAAAAGGATATTCGAGCAAGGCAAAAGATCGGGAACGTGGTAGTTTCGTCGAGGTGTACGGAGTACGTAATGATGGAAAAAAGACGTCGGTTAACAGCCGCGATCGCGGGATTAAGGACGATATCCTCGCTCGCAGCATGTACTCCAGCCTCGAACTCGTTACCGTCGGCTGGCTTCGTAAATTTCGTTAACGCGGACTACCCTGCATTCCCGCCTTAACGAGCGTCCACGTGCTCGTTAGTATCCCTAAGGCCTTCGCTTAGGTACACCCTGTAAGTTAGCCGGGACTTGCTGCGCCCGCTAATTCGTAAGCGGCTACTCTCATTCGTCGAGAGGATGCAGCTTGCTCTCGTGGAACGAGGTGATGCATCCTTCCCAGGGGCGGATCTGCAGTGCCGGTGTGTGCGAATCCGTGCCGGTGTCTTCGCGGAAAGCATCTCGTTTCGTGCTCTGATCCGCCGTTTTCATCACCCTGCTGAATTAATTAAGTCACCATTAAGTCGACATTTTCCAAGACAATACTTTTGGTCGATCAATTTTTTTTTTATTAAATAATGGGAATAAATTGCTATTGCAAAAAGTTAATACAAAGTTAGTAGTCGCATCTAGATCGCCAAAATAAAAATACTCATCTTGAATCATCTTGCAGACATTGTTGTACAATCCCCGATATATGTAGTTCAAATAAAATTACGAAATAAGATTTTATCTTAATTTAGGCAGCCGTTTTTATAATGACGTTAAAACCGCTTCATATTACTCAAATATATAGAGCGAATTTTTTTGTATCTCTTTTATTTATATTAGATAGACACTTTTTTCGTAACGATGCAATCCAGCGCCGCGTAACACGCGGGCGCATCCTTCATAGGAGTGAATCAATTTGCATAATTTACACCTTAACGTCCGAGTTGACTAATTTTACGCTGCTGATTTTTATCTGAATCCCAGATTTTATTTTAATTGTGGCAGGCGTGTTATTTACGTTCCGTACAGATACGAGTCCGCTTAATGATACAATAATTTACACCGTGCGAAGTTAGTGATGCATAATAAGGCTGGGAAACTCTTTTTAACGTGATTTACGACGCATCGTGTGAAGCGCGTAATATGTGGCAAACTAAAATTCTTTCCGTGACATACAAAATTGCGCTGCACAAAGTCGGCGCTGCTGTGGAACATCGCACATAATTTTTCGTTTATTTTGATTTATGGCTCAGTTCGTGCAATTAAAGAAGTCTTAACGTCTCAAATCAAGCAATGACGCGAGTAGTTCTTCAATGGAAGAAATATCGAGCGGATTTTTTAGCTTAAGACTTTCTATTCTGTCTTTTAAATTTTTATAAAAAATAATTGTTGATATCTACCTTGATATCTTTATATCATTTCTTCGAGTGTGCAAAGTACACGAAAGACTCAAAGCTACTTTAACAGGAGGCTGCGTCCCTGTTACTGTGCGTACGTATCGATTTCTCGAGTATCAAGCTACCCGGCAGCATTAGCATGGCAAAGAAGGCGCCAATTTGGCCCTGATAGCGACCTGCCATAAGAAACAGGGAAGGACACCATTCTATCGCGTGTTTTGTTTTAAGCTGTTCCTTTTTGCCCCCTATTATAGCTCGCAGCGTCTACTTTTCTATTTAATAACGGTGATACGTTAGTGCACTTGTCATTTCAGGAAGAGACTATTATTTTCACCGTCTAAACACACAAACGTACGTTATCATCGCGATACGACGCGATTGAGCTTGTAAAAAATGGCTAAGTCACGAGAGGCTCGCCGCTTACGCAATTAATTGAGGCAAACTTCGTTGAGATCTATAGATAGAATTCTTCCTTAATTAGTTCCCCTTCGCACATAGATTATGGCGAATTAAATCTTACAAATCATTAATCCGACTCGCCTGACAGTCGGGCTGGAGGGAACGGCCGTAATGTAATTAAATTATTATTAATTGGACATTTAGATAGAACCGCGATGGACAAATTGCCCGTCGTTTGATAAGGTAGATACACGGAGTTGCGCCACATAGCAATAATGAACATCATTGCCCGCGCCGCGCGTCGCGCAAGACTGTATACAAAGATAAATTACGGCGGAATCCACAATGGAGTCTTTATCAGATTTGCTGGATGCACGTCGCTCATTATTAGGAAATTCCTCTTCGGCGGAGAGTCCGTTCGGCGAAATCGTCATTCGCAGTTAAATAATCGCGATGTTGCAAATTGCCCCGGATCGCAATAATGCACCACGCTGCAGGCGCTAAATTTCGTGGGATCACGCGAGAGAGAAGACTCGAGCTATATTCGCCAAGGAAATCACCGAAGTGCATCTATCAGACTTATCTGACGGCGCAGTACCTGGCGAACACCCGACAATCTTATTTATGGCTTCCAACGAGAAACAGGCAGCCAGGGTCAACGGAACGATTCGATTGGAAACGATATCATTTAATCAATCACATTGTCCGGCGAAGATAAAATATTTTCTAATAGGTAGAAAAGAATTGGTAGGATAATGTGCTCGCGGCCGACTACACCTTTGTCAGGCTTAGTAAGCGGATGATTGCTGAATAAATCGCTCTCTCTGTAATTAATAATCGAAGTCTTAAAACAGTGTATGAAAAATAAAAATTTCTAGGCACAAGTAATCCTCTAAAAAATAATTGTCTCAACAAATGTAGTAATTAGATTCGACCTGACTGGCCAGATATATGTAATAATGCACTACCTTTCGACCGTAGGTTTCGGTCCTTCTCAAGTGTGATGATACATTAATTAGGTTAAACACATTTGAATCTATGAGATATGTCCAAGTATATCATCTAAAAGCAGATTAAAATTGAATTGTCGACAACCACTAATAAGTGTAACGGATCAAAAGCAATAATAGTCTCTTTTACAAAGGTATAGAAAAATATTATCTGCATCTATCTCGCGATCAGTGATACTCTTAGGCCCGGTTGCACCAACGTTATTTTGACTTTAAGCGAGACTTAAAACTTTAAATTTGTTGTACCAAAGCAAAAATAACACCTAAAGTGTTTTAATTTGCGATTATCTTGTTAAGATTAGCGCAAATTAAAGCACTTTAGGTGTCGCTTTTGCTTTGGTAAACAAGTTTAAAGTTTTAAATCTCGCTTGAAGCCAAAATAACGTTGGTGCAACCGGGCCTTAAAAGCCTTCTTTACGTCAAATCCACAATGTTAGGCTGGATCTCCAGCACCGAAAAGAATTGGACGTTTTATCTCATTTTCGCGAATCAATTTACAGCCGCGTGCTTATGCATCATGTACACGATCTTTCAACGGAGTCCCGCTTCAAGATAATACGAGAAACTCGGGTAGCCTAGAGAACGCGAACCCAGAGCAGCCGAACGTAACTCCCGACCGGGCGCTATCTCGGCACTCCACACCTCTACTTTATTTGGGCGTATGTACGCGGTACGGCGCGGTGCCGAGCTCACACACGTGCGGATTACACACGGTGGCACGTCAAGTAAGCGGATACGTATGCGGAATCTCGTGTGCACCGCGCGTACGTGCGGCGCGGGTCGAGGGTGTATTGGTGGTCCGCACCCGGTAAAACCCCGCCTCTCGGCTCCGTATCGCGCGATAACTCGATTACCCGCGATAACCGAGTATTTATTAGCCTGTGAGATTTCATTTTGATATCCGCCCTCTTCCCCTTCTCCTTCTCGCGGTCCTATCTGTCTCTCGGCTCTCTGCCTTCCTCCTTGCCTCTCGTTCTTACGCGTGCATACGCGCCTTTCCGCCGAATGAACGAACGAGCGAGCGAGTGAGAGACATCCATGATAACACCGTTGCATTTTTTCAGAAGTTACTCGTAAGAGGAGAGACGGACAGCTTTTGACAAGAATGATTTTTTTACTTTTTTCTTATTCCAATGCTGATTCATTTTTGTATACCAAAATGGTTACAGAATATCTTTTTAATTCTCTAAAATAGATAATTGACGGACTATTGTATTACTGAGAATCCACAATAGTAGCAAACAGGGGCGTAGCCAGGGTTTTATTTCGGGGGGATTTTTAAAAAATTAAAATCATAGAACAACTCATAACTTTTTTAATTAAATAACATAACAATATTCAGGACATTTTCTTTAGACCTTAAAGCATTTATAATTTTATTTCTGTCTCAGTTTTCAATCTTTTATTTTCATATTTTCATATTTGGTTACAAAATTTCGGGTGGGGGGGATTAGGGGGATGAATCCCCCACCTGAAATTTTGGAACCAAATATGAAAATATTCATCCCCTTATCTCCTCCCGCGGGTACGCCACTGGTAGCAAACTTGTAATAATATATCTTTTAACGTAGCTTATCTGAATGTTTTCGCTTTCCTTCGCAGAATTTTATCCGGACGAAATTTGTCTCAGAGTAATTTCACATTTAAAAAAGATTATTTTATTGAAATTAAATTGGTTTTACAAGAGGTCGCGCGCGCAGGGAACGATCGATCGTGATATACGTATGTATCGAATTACGAGCGCGGATTATCGCCGGGTGAGGATCAACGCCCTGCCGGGGTGCACGATAATTATTTCTGCGTTAGCCATAATTATTGTCGGGATGGCAATTAATTCTTGCCGGAGCGGCAATTAATTTATTGTGGCTTGATTAATTACCGCATGGTAGGCGGGCGAGACAGTTCGTTATTGCGGCTGATTGCCCTTTTGCTGCACAATAAGGTCCATGGCTGGTAACGCCTCTTTTTTGGAAAGAATTTGGTGACATTGAGATTTGATACACACGTAATTAGATCTCAAACAAACAAATAACCACTCCGCAATAACGTGTATTATTTTTCCTCTTTTTTACTTTTATTAACGTAAAATAAAATCAAATTCTACACAGAAAAAAAATGCTGTTGCTTCAATTAAAGTCTACGTCACGGGCTGCCACAAATATAAATAGTTCATTCAATTGTATTATGATTGGACCAAATATCTAGATTATTTTTTTAATAATGTAAATATTTGGTCCAATCATAATACAATTGAATGAACTATTTATGTTTGTGGCAGCCCGTGACGTAGACGTTTAATTGAAGCAACAGCATTTTTTTTCAGTGTATCAAAGATTATTTTATCTTATGTATAATACAAATATCTCCGTTGAAAAAGTTAGTTGTAATAATATTATTCTTTAATTAATAAAACGTTATAACGAGAAAAGACAATGTTATTTAGATATTATTTTATATTTTGATATAAAATGCATACCAATATTGTGTTTTCTATTCATATTATATTTAATGTATAAAATGTTACACAATACTTATTCCTTTTTTGTCAACCAGTGTTCTTCATACAAATAGTACCATTAAATTCACTCGTTTAGATACGCGTCCCGTCTATCACTCCATCTGTTATAAATAATTAAAGCGGAAGCTGTTCTCGAATAATGTTCTTCTCTTGTCGGCTGAATCGAGAACCGGTCGTTCGGCGATTAGCGCGTTTTTCTTCCGTTATCGAGGGATCGAACGATAAATGACGGTCACGGTTCGTCTTGCGGATGAGATATTGCGGGGAGTTTTCACTTTTCATCGGGGGTAGCCCATTTACAGCGGCGATTGACCGACGCTTTTGGATCCATCTCATAAGACGAATGCGCTGTTTGAGAAACACGATTTGTTCCGTTCCGTGACCATTATACCCCGAAACATCTGAAATTTTTCAAGATCAGGCAGGTAGATCCCCGGCTTTCGTCACGCCGGTCTCTAGATTCTTTCGCGAGCGATCACATATGTCAAAATAAATGGCATATACATTTACGAGAATATAAATATAAATGAAAAATATATATACCTATATATATTATATATTATATATAACTTGAACACAACATCTATTTATTGTAACTTTGTGTATCCAAATCTATTGCAGATTATATATACTTGATAAGGACCAAAACCAATCGAAACATCGTATTAGTTGAGAATAAATTTGGCCAGTTCGGTCGTTCAACACACAAACACTTGGTTTGATTATTACTGGCGAAGCAAACGATTACTTCATTAATTTATATTATATATGTTTATACAATTTTTCTGATTAAACAAAATGACACATAAATTAAAAATTAATATCAGATAATAGAATATAAATCATAAAACGGATGTAAATTAAAATATAAAATAAAACGAAAAATTCATGGAGAAAGATATAAATAGAACTCTGATTAAAACAGTTGCGTCTCGCTTTAAGATAGCATTTTTTAGACTACACCAAAAAGAAAAAGAAAATTTTAGATTAAATACTTTGGATTTTTGTAAGACGCTGGTTAAGATAGGATCTCTTTTAACTTATTCGTTAATATCATAAGTCATTCTCGTTTCAGTAAGAGGCTAATATTGTGTTACGGATGGCAGATAAGATATGTCAGAACGCAATCTTCTTCTATTATTTATTGGAAACCTTGATACACTCGAGCTTAATCATAAATATTATGAGTCATGATACAACACTATATTTACAGATAATTAATCGAGCAGTTGAGTCCTGATACTTAGCTTGATGCTCGAAGGACGAAGGGGAGAGGCACAAGGGCTTGGGATCAATATGGAGCAATGAGAAACGGAGAGATGCTGTAATGTTAAATTATACGAACGTGTAAAGAGGGGAACAACCAGGAGGGGAAATTAATATTTCACACACGGTGGCGAAAAATCGCGCGAGG
The DNA here is from genome assembly GCA_003063835.1 of Aphaenogaster floridana. Lineage (NCBI taxonomy): Eukaryota > Metazoa > Arthropoda > Insecta > Hymenoptera > Formicidae > Aphaenogaster > Aphaenogaster floridana. Next base: position 363,803 of record NJRP01000106.1, on the reverse strand, counting down.
TTTCGGCAAATTTCTGAATAAATATTAAGACGAGAACTGAGCTACGCGACTCTTTGGCGGGACGGTCTCGTAAAATATTATTTAATCCTCGCTGGCCGTACACCCGATGCGATTCCGTGTAATTTTCTTGTATTCCATTCTTTTTCCTCCTATTATATGTATAGGGTTCGCACCTTCGATGCTATGTATATATAAGTATATAAGCCTAGGTATATTCGTTTGTTATATAATTGATATTCAGTTAAACCTTAACACATTATTCACAAACATTCAGGAACGATGAGATTAGGCCACCAATTAAATAGATGTATCAATTTTTTCTCATGCATCCGCTTGCATATTGCAATATAAATGTATGCATTGATTAACCGTGAAACAACATGAAGATGTTTGATTTCTAAGAATACCCATACAGCACAGAAGTTGCAGCAACATTGCAGCAACATTGCAGCAACATAACAACATTGTCGAAACATTGCTGCAATGTTACTGCAATGTTCTGTGCTGTATGGGTATATTTTGATGTAGAATATATTTTATTGTAGAAGAATGAATATTTTTTACTTTATACTCATTTTGTTCATGTGAACCTCTTCAAATAAATATCTACATCAATAAAAAATACATTTTTTATATTTTATAAAATTTTTATAATCCTTGTAAGTTGATATTTTGATTAATGTTTTAATTAACAATGTTAAACTGCTGCATTTGATATTGTTAAATTAAATGTTATGATCTTTTCCTATTAATTCGTCATTTCACGTATTAATCATTTTGTTGAGTAATCGAATCGCTAGCAAAATTATTCTCACGTTCCTGAATATGGCGAGTAATGTCGTAGATAAAGACACATATAAGTACTGGAATCTTATCAACGGCAATTAAGCGTCGTTACTGACGTTCGTTTTGATCTCTAAATGTGCCGTATGCGAGATCGAAGTAAGTATAAAAAATAAGAAGACACCATATCAATCGCAAGTACACTGTATTAAATTACCGATTGACACGGTAAAGATCGAAGTCTTATTCCGTTGACCGCACATTCGGCACCGAGATCGTGGCAATATCGACGGCTTCTACCTCTATTTATCGATGAGCGATAACTCGCTACAGATACTTCACTCGCGACATATACATCAATTGACGAATGAGTATCGAGTAACACTTCGGTAAGTAAGAGAAGCGAAAGTATAGCAGCGAATATTATTTATATGTAAAAAAAAGCATTCGCACATAAAGGATCGATGAGACCTATTATATCCATGGGAGCCTGAATTATCGACGACTATCAAAATACGTAAGGCACTTCGCACTGTGTGTCAATCCCACTCTTACCTTAAGAAGTTAATAGAGAAAAGAGTAGAGTACATAAAAAAAAACTCTTCTAAAATTTTTTACAAATCTCATAGTCTTCCGATTCATAAAAAAAATCAATTTACTAATCGCGTTCTTAATCGCATTTTTATCAGCCAATGTCGACTTATCAGTAGCTCGAAGTTCAGTCATTTATACCGACCATTTTCTATCTTAACGACGCATTACATATTACCGGCGGAGCAGTTCCTTGGCAGCTCCATGCGAAAGATGCGAGTACATACATACATCGCAACTGATTGGGATGAAGCGAGAAGAAAGAGGCTTCCGCATGCTAGAAATATTACTCTAGTTGATCCGGCCTTTGTGCGTCATGTAGCTTATACTGTCCGACAATAATTTTTCTCGCGCTTGCCGCCGCATTCGCGAACACATGGCTAGTATCGTACCGGCCATGATACAGAAGAAACCACAGCCGAGTCCCACTATTGTACTGGCCACTGTAGATCTCAAACATACCCTGTCAGTCGTAGGCTCGCTAAATCCTACGAGAAAAAAAAGAAATACAAATTCAAAAAAGTTATAATTTTAACGCTTTATATAAAATCGAGTTATGCATAAAATGTTTGCTCATAATCTTTCTTAATGTTTATTAAAGAGACAAAAGAGTACACTTTAATTCGTTTGATAATTGTTGCAATAAACTTATTATTCTTTTGCTCATTTTTATTGAAGCGTCATATGTAATTTTACATAAGCTAAGATTTACAAACTTTTATATTTGCAAGCTTCATTCATTTGAAATCAGTGCCCACCATAACGCAACTATGATAAAAAAAGTGGAGCATTTACTACTGAACGAAACTATGATAAATGCATAGCTTGACACGTAATTGGACCCCCATATGCAACAAGACCCAACCAACAAGGAGGCAGTTTTGAGTAATAAGTAATTGAAGTTTTGTTATTACAATTAAAATAATCGGCTTAAACCAAATCTTTATGAGATTTCTTTTGAATGATTTACTCAAATTAAACGAAAAGCAGGATATATTTTTCAAAATAAAGAAGTACATTAAAAAACAGACACGGAAAAAGCAGTTGGTTCTTTTATGCTTAGGCATAAAAGGTACTATTACCAATAAAATGACCCAACTTGTAAATTAGGCTTAATTTTTTTTGCATAATTGAAAAACATCAACTTGAGACTTAGAATAACCAGTTAACTCATTTTTCTTCAAAATGTCGGTTGGGTCCTTATTGCATATGGGGGTCCAATTGTTCTAACAGTAAAAAGTTATGTTTAACATATTTATATATGTATATCTGTTTTACCGCTGCGAGAGAAGCTGGTGGAATTCTGGAACAGTTCCGTGTCCGCCTCGCCTTCCTGAAGAACGCGAAGAGACTGGAAGAGGTTCACGTTCTCCGACAAACTAGTTGCCGGCGTCGTCGGTCCACCAATTTCCGGCACCGATCGCTTCACCACATTCTTCGCGTTTCTCCAGTGGCAAGGTTGGCTCTGAAATACGGGTGAATCGTTCAAGTTAAAAATATCTATGAAACTGGAACATCTCATATTTTCAGGCACGAATAATGAAAATGTGCTAAATAGTATCGCGTGAAAATATCCGCTTAAAAATTAGAATGTCTACAGTGCTTTTTTTATATCGTTTTTCAAGAATTATCAATTTTACTGCAAAAATTAAGAAATATGTAATATAAACGCGAAGGGTTAAATACAGCACATACACAAAAAAATATTAAATTTTTATCTGTGATAAAACAATATTAATAATTAAAATATTTTAAAAGTAAATAATTTTAGTATTTAATCAAGTTTAATAAGCGTGGTATTTAAATAGATTGAAAGATCGATGGAAAATTGATTAGTAATGCGTTATACCAGGAAATATCTGATTACCGGACATCTTCCGTGGCACATGCGAACATCGCATTCGATATACAGTGCCGGCGATCCTGTGAACCTGAAGGTCTTCATATAAGCAAAGACTTGCGTCTCGAACAGGCCACTCTCCGACCAGGAACCACGAAACCGGCTGATCAATTTGTCATCCACCGGACATCCATATTGGTCGATCAGTTGAATCCTTTTGTTCCCGCCATTATGAGCGTAGCAGTCATTTACGACAATATCGAAGCCATCTACAAAAAAATCACCATAAATATCCACATTTATTTGAAAATTATCATAAGATTTGTCTCTATGAGGTCTTTATTACGATAATATTAATAGAAAGTATTATAATACAAGATTTTTAAGTGACTCATAAATTGAAGTCAAGTTAAGCAAATTTGAAGAAAGATTACGACTTTAGGAGTGTGATGAGTATATAAGACCCAGAGAACCGTTCTTAGAGATTTATTATAATTAGGCAAGAAGCGATGATTAGCTTTCATGAAATATGTTATCACAATAACGAAACCAATTAGTCAAAGGCGGTAAGATGAAGATAAGATATGACGTCCTCTACCTTCTGACATAGATTCACATGACATAAGTGAGGTAGACGTAAATACAGAAGCCTGACTCGTTAAAGCACAGACATCTGTCGTTACGTCGAAGCATACACATTTTCATATCTCCTCGCCAGCATTTCCGCATCTTTCGCAAATTACCGAGCTCGGACTGACTAGCCGACTGACAAAGTCTTCTGCTGTTCATCTTATACCGTTATCGCTTGTTGAATGATAGCTTGGTGGAATCGGACGTCGTATGATTAGGCTGGGCGTTGAGTAAGAAAAGAGATACACGAAAATGCGTACTGCGAATGATTTGCGGGAACGGCTCATTTCAATGCTACAAACTTTTTTGTTTGGAAATTCATTTCTGAATACATAATTCGTTTCTGAATAATAACATCGACAGTTCATTAGTATTTTATGTTTCATATAAACAAGAATTAGATTCACAATTAGGTTTACATTGATTAAATTTTCGAAAAAAAAACGCTTCTAAGAAAATAATATAATTAATTTATTGTAAAAATACGAGTGATATATGTATGATCTAATTAATTTGTTATACATGATAACACGTTAATGAGCCAATTATCAATTATTTAATGCTACTGACTTCTTATATTGTTTTTTCGTTGCCTATTTCGAGCTTTGTGAACCTAGTAGGTCGAATCAATTATGCGTTCTGGCGAATTAACGTGTTGAAGCTGCAGTTAAACTGTGCGCACGAGGCTCACCATATTTGCTGCGCATGTAGATAATAAGAGTCAGAGGATCGCCGACGCGAACTGGTCCAGCCACTCTAGTTCCAGTGGTCCCGTAACCGTATCTGATTTCCATGTAGCACTCCGGAGGCTGCAGGGTGAAGACTACGGGATTTCCCGTGGCGACCCTGGAAGAAGGTGGGTGCGTAAGAGGCAGGAAGAATGCGTATCCGTTATCTCGCGAGCAGCACGGCCTACTTCGCGCCAGCAGGATAGCACAGATGTTAGACATTATCGTGGATATTACGTAAACGCCTCGCGCGCGAAACGTTCCATCGCGTTCGCGTAATCGGAGGTTTCAGACGATGGATCATGTCGTGTACCTCGCGTGCGTTATGAAAACGACTTCGAGCCTTTGATCGATATGACCCTTCGTACTGCTTCCACGCCTGAAGCCCATCTCGACATGTTTCGATATAACCATCATCGACATTTTATTTCAAAAGTAATAAAACAATAAAGATCAATACTCACTCGACGTCAAGAAAGGGAAATGTCACTGTCTTCCAAAAGTCGTAGCCGTACTCGCAAGTCACCTTGAAGTGCTCGTCGAACTCCTCTTCTATCAATGGATTGTACTGCACCGTGACCGTGTTCCACATAAGATTTTTCTGAAAAAAACAAGATGCGAGTGCACACGTTGAGCGATGTCGTTGAGTCTTATTTCTCACGCAAATCCAGCCATTATAATAGCGGTGTCTACGTTCCCGCGCGGTCTACGCGCGCGATGTGACATCTAATCTTCTCTAATTATCGAGATTAAAAATAAGCCGCCGTCGCGCGGCTCTCTCATTTTTCCCCGGTGCTGTTAATCATTATTATTCCTTGTCGACCGGCGCCGGTGCACGTTAAAGTAACGATCCGTCATTCCGCGACGCGCTCGCGCTCGTCTATTTTACGTACCGTCGGATTCTTCCTGCTGTCCTGATGATGAGTGTTCTCGCCGAGGGTGCCGCACCGATTCAGCTGAATGTAGAACTCATAGTAGTCGCGGCCCGTCCCATTAACGTACATGCAATCGGGATCGTACGAGTAGCCTGCAATTAAAAGCGATTATTCTCGTTCATTCGGAACGCGGCCGCCTATGATACGGCCACATCGACATCGAACATCAGCCGATATCTCGAGTCTATCAGCTGAATCTTCCTCGCGGCGCTTTCGACTACGCGAATCGCGTCGCGCGAAGAATAGGCGGACGTTGGTTGCATCGCGAGCAAATGGGCGGCAAAGAGTAAGTGAGGAAACGCGAAGTACACTCGTTAACGCCGGTGTTAGGAAGTCGGGGATTAGGGCAATCTGACTTTTTAGTCGTCCTGCTAGATTCAATCGGAGGAGAGCCACGATGTTTTACGGAGCTACCACATCCGCGTTAGCACAAAGGCGCTTCGCTCATTATTGAAATGTTGATTAACGGGCTCATTATCGATCACCGAGAGAATCACGGATTAGCAGAATCGACATCGAACAAGTGCGAGGTCCAAGAAGAGGTCTGCCCTTCCTCGTCGAATGATTTGTGAAGAAATCACTTCGCGGTGATGCAGTTTTTGCCGGTGCATCGCGTCCACTGCCAGGAGGCACGGCCGCGGTACACTTCTTTCGAAATAACGGAAGTATCTCACTAGAACGGACAGATGGACTTACGATGGCGAAAGAAAAATTCTGGCGCGGCCGATGTGGACGGCCGCCGATCGCTTTACGATAATTTCCGCCATTACCTCGTTAGCGCGGACGTATACTCGTCTCACTGTCTGCCGAGATAATTGCGGATGCCAGCGATGCAACCAGTTATGCAGCCACATATTTTAGATGCAGTATTATGTCGAATGTCTTGACCGTAATAGAAGGTCTAGCGCAAAACTCCCAGCACCGTCACTTTTTCGATACCGCGCCATTTGCATAATTCGCCTCGCAATGTTTATATGAATCTTGTGTCACAATCAATGTCCAATCTCTAATTTCAATACATTATTGTTTGACTGCTTGCATGTATGATTAACATCGTATAATAAATGCTTATTAATGAATAAAAAGAAAAAAATATTCCAGATATATAATAGTAGAAATAATTATTTATTAATAAACCATTAATCGTATGATTAATTTTACCTGCTGAGTACAAAAGACCGGCGAAGGATCCGTTGAATCCAATCCTGATTTTCATGTAGTCATCTTGACATTCCGCCTCGATATCTAAAATAATAGAGAGAGAGAGAGTGTAATTAATAATTATGTAACAATGTGTTGATTAAAAAAATTGTATAAATTTTAATTTTTATTTACACTTTTTCTGCAACCTGCGTTTTTTGCGATTAAATCTACATTCCATTATTTTGTATTTCGTTATATGTATAATTATGTTGATTCATCAGCACGATAAATTCTCTACCTACATTTTCTTGTATTTACGAAACCAAGAAGGTCTAGGTGGAATCTCTGATGTCGAAAGAGAAATGGAAAACTGTGTATCTGAATATACAAACTAGCGAGGAAAACCGACGTGTCGCGCTTATCGCTGTATCTACATTCATTAAAAATCAACTTTCAGATAGTAAATTATTGTAGCAATTATTAAAAAAGAATACGGAATACTAATTATATATGCATTATAAGATAAAATAATTTGTCAAACAATTTAAACCATTTATCTACAGAATTAGCTCGTATGTATATAACATTAAAACGAAAAGGCCAATAAACGAGCAAAAATTTTGGATGTTATTTTTAATAAATATATTTACTTAGTAGATAAAATAACGGAACGACGTTTCGACCTTACTGGGTCCTCCTCAGCCGTTAAACATACATTATATAAAAACACTAAAATTAAATCAATATTTACATAAAAGACCAGTGAACATTTGTAGCGCAGTTTTAAAAAATTGACAATAAATTATGTTCTTAATTACTTAATATGCCGACAATTAAGAACATAATTTATTGTCAATTTTTTAAAACTGCGCTACAAATGTTCATCGGTCTTTTATGTAAATATTGATTTAATTTTAATGTTTTTATGTATGTTTAACGGCTGAGGTGGACCCAGTAAGATCGAAACGTCATTTTATCTGTTATTTTATCTACTAACTAAGTAAATATATTTATTAAAAATAACATCCAAAATTTTTGCTCGTTCATTGGCCTTTTCATTTTGATGTTAAACCATTTATATAAAAAACCATATTTGTATTATTTGAACAAAACTTAAACATATTGAAACGTGCTATGTGTTACGATTGCGGGTAATCATCGCGGACAATCACCGCGGGCAAATTGTTTGTGGCCAAGGATCGATCCTATTTAAGGAAACACAATCGGTGATTCTTCTTCGCAAAAAAGCTCTCTCGGACAGGAAGCGTTCTCAGGATAGTGCAAACATCGTTACCGTATCGGGCCCGGTAATTGTCACTTCGAAACGCGTCGGATTCAAACGAAGATCAACAATTCAAACAACACTCAAACGTCGATCGGTTATCGTGTGGGCGTGCGTTCGCGGCCGGGAGAGCCTGTCGTCACTCGCGTGTAGAAACCGGGCGCGGAAAATCGCAGATTCGCGGATAGGAACGAGTGGAAAACCGGTCGTCGATGACGAGTGAAAGTAAGTTGGGGGTCCCGTATAGGCGCTCTTCGTGGTAAGAAGCCGTTTCCACTGTAGCAACGTAACCGCAAAGCGGAATGGAGATTGATGGAGGATGAAGATAGTTACACTCGAGGTGTCCGCCGATGATACAACCTTTTCGTTTCGTGACCCACGCTCATCCCACGCACACCGTCATCGTAGGACGCACGGCATCCTCGCATGACACTTGAATATGTTATTGACGGACGCTACATTTAATTGGCACGTAGGATAACGTCGCTGCTTATCAAAATGAGATTGCAAAATCGTTAAATTAATTGCGACTCATCTTTCTTTGAATCAAACGTCTATAAAACTGATACAAAATTTTAATAATTTTGAAATTGGCTGTTATAAGTTGTTAACATTTGTTATTAATTAAAAATTGGTAGATCAGTCTCGGTTCGATTAGGTGAACGGGAAAGAGACGAGAGAAAGACTGACACGCGCTGTCACAGACTTGTGGAAAAATAATAAAAGCTAGTGATGGGAAGATAGTTACACCGGAGGCGCATGCCGATGATACAACCGTTCCGTTTCACCCTCGTCCTACGCATCGCGAGTGTGCCGAGCGCATTTTCGAGCGGTCTTACGAACGTATACGCACATATACGCACGCGCTTATTAGAATTGCGGATACGTGCTTTGTGTTCATCGTCCGGCAAAACTCTGTCAGTGGGCAGACAATGGTAAGAGTTGAGCAACGCCGATACTTGCTCGAACGTGCCGAGAGCGGTCACGGAGAGACGCGGAGGATATCGTCGGGTTCCTTTAAGGCGCCGGTGTTGTTTTTAACATGCACATGTTAGATTCAATTTTTAGAAAAATTTTCGTCTATCTAAATTAGCCAGAGATCGTTCTGAAGAGCGTGCGCGGCAGAAAACGTAGACCGCGTGGGCGAAGTAAAAGGGAAGGAGGTAGCAGAATGGACTTCGAATCCCCGAGGACGTATGAGAATCGAGCGTTGCCGAGGAGGATACATTAAACCTAATAGGCTCTCTTTCGCGTAATTGACGATACCGCGGGTGGCCTCAAGTTCCCGCAGAGAACGAGCGGCTCGACTTTACGACTTCATTGAACCAGCGTGCCTCATACGTCGGACGTAACATCCGTCATTGCCAATGGCAGACTCATCCGAATGTTTTAGGAAATTTACCGTAGCAATGCGATCATCGATCGTAGGGCTTCGGTACGTCGATCTCTTCAAAAATACTATCTGGTTGATTGTACGATCGATTTTTCTTAACGAAATTTTTCTTAACTACGCGCAGAATAATTTATCGAAGTGAAGTAAAGCAAAGCAGATTTATGTGACTCGCTTATAACTCAATCATTTCCGATACCTGTACCACGGAAGAAATAATTGCCTTGCAAAAAAGGAAAAACGACCGTGCAACGCCTTATATAAGCTTATGTAATAGAATTTCGGGATTATAATTTTACGATCCTAATATTGATTCTATATAAAGTCCATGAATAATAGATGATCGTATCTTCATCCCACGTGAATAATAGGTATCGGTGAAGCAAATTGGCGTATAATGATTTAGTTAAGAAACATGAAACGATTAATTGCAGATGGCAAAAATGCAAAAAGTGGTGTAATGGACGCTCCGTTCTGGTTGAACGAGCGAGGAGAACGACGCGTCGTTAAAGCATTTTTTTCACAATGCGGTTTCCAGTATGGTCGTAATTTTCCGCAAAATGCAATTAAAAGGGTTCGCGAGGGGAGGCTTGATAGCGGTATGCGATTCCATCCCGTAAATATTATTTATTTACATTACCATGAAACACGCTGTAATTTTCTTGGAGGAGTATCAGGCGGTGATGCCTGCTATGTTGATTACTCGCCATATGTACAAATAGTGAGTGTTCAGGCATTCACAATAAACTTCGAGGTTCCAGAAAAATTGCATCGCGGCGGATGAGCGTAACACATACGCGCCATAGGAAATTATACGCACGCGTAGTAAATTAATTTTGTTTTCACAGGACATTGTCTATTATTCTTTTATAACGGGATACTGTGTCTGCGCTATTAATGTCTTGTTCTACTGGCATTAATTACTACCGTGCACCCGCTACACGAGATTAAAACTGAAGCATCAGCCGATTAGAGTTTTAATGAGACATCATTGATTAAGCCTTCGTCATCGTGGAGGTACCTTATTGGAACAGGATAGAAAATTCATTGTAAAGTCAATTTATAGAAATAATAATTTCATCGTTCAATCATAAAGTTGTAATTGTGTAAATTTGTTATTTCTGCGAATTGCGATTCAATTTTCAGCGCAACGTAAATTAGATGGAAAATGGTTCGCTATAAAAGAAGATAATGCGGAAAAAACCGCAAAGTAATAATAACTGTAATAAAAAGAATCGCAAAGTAATATAAACTCGAAAGATCTCGCTGTATACTACAGTGTACGTATCCGAGATAACATTAAATCATTCAAAGAATTCCCGCGGACTCGACGACATAACTTCACGTCATCGTACGCGCCGGCACGAAGAGGAAAAAATAACGTAACGGCCGCTCATAAACATCATTTTCATTGCGACGCGGCGTCGCAATTTTCTCGCAGAAAAAGCGATGTCAGAAACGAGCTGTCGTCGATTACCGGCGCCATAACATATACGCGTCACGATATCTGCACGGGCCGTGTGCTCGAGTTTCCACGAGGCAATCGCGATCCAGATGCGGATAATGATGATCGCGCGGGATGATGATGACGGTCCTTGGGCCGATGACGACGATGACGATTGCAGATGCCATCGGAGGTGTACGCTGCAAGCAAGGTGGTGCATCTCTGCCTCCGTACCCTGGATGTCAGGAGCGTCGTACGACTTTCCGACACCGTTTTAATTGCCTCCTCTCTAACGGTAGCCACTCGCCATCGTACTCTGAATTCCCGGGCGCGCTGAGGCTGGAGACCAAGATAGACGGATACATCGCGGAGCGCGGCTGCAATTCTTCCAGGTCGATCGACCGAGACACCGGAGGGAAGTACTTTGTCCTATAACGCGCGGTATCCGCGGGCCTCGGCCTCTCGCCGGACAATGGAGAGAAAAATAACGGATCGACATGCTAAAGCGACGACGACACCGGTCTTTCCTTCCGAGGCACACTGACCCACCAGACCGATACCGTAGACGCTTTTTGTCGGCGCTTTTATATTCGGACGGGAAATAGCGGATCCCAGTTTATGCCTGATGTAGCGCTAGTCCCATCACTTGAACGTCCTCTTGCTCTAAATACGTTCCTCTATGAAGTATGCTCTCTTTCTTGCTCGTGGACGCAATAACGTAATCACAGGCTAAATTGAGTCGATAATCCATTATCGACCAAATAGAGATTTCTGTTGGCTCTAGATCGACATAATCAATACCCTTTCGTAACGTATTTCCGCTGAATTAGCGTCTTGATGCAAGCTGCCATTACAGCTACTTACAAACCAGGAAATTTCTATTAGCTCGGGAGATTGTGCGGGCTGAAGAGTAATTGCCTTATATAGTGTATCCACATGATTTATATTTAATTTACCTCACCGAAAAAGCGCAAGCAGGCTGTCGAGACTACTAATTACGGCACTTACGAGAAACCGTTTACTTTAATATTATCATCAAGTCTGTCTACACAATAATAATCGAATTCAGCAAAAAGATAAGAAAAGCTGCCCTCGTACTCACGTTGTACTCTCGTCGTGTTGGGCCTGTATCTTCGGTGTTCGCGGTCCCAGGTTTCCGGGTGTCTCCTCCAGTCCTCGTCGCCGACTACACCCGTACCTCCGTTTCCAGAGAGGCCCTGCAAGCCTTGGAGAGTTTGAAGAGCCTGAAGATTCGGATTCAACGGTCGAGTCTTCAACGAAGGAATTGGCACGTAAGCGGAGCCATCGCCAACGTACACGACCTTCCAAGAAAAGTAGAAGCATTGTTTATTAATATAATTAATTATAGATTATTGTTATTTGCGCAATCTGTCGTATCGTAAATCTAGTATACTATTTCTTTGATAGTTAAATATCTCTTCAGTTATTAAAAAATTAGTAATTAATTAGAATATATTTGTCTCATGGACAATGAATAATGTTAATAGATTCTATACAAAGAGTACGCATAATTTATCAATTTGATAAAACGTTTAATTAACATTTTACGTGAAACTTAATATTATACAATATTCGAGAAAAGAGCTACGATAATTTTAATACGTTAAAAATTTTTTTACGTTGTAAGCTTAAATTAAATTAGTGCATGCAACGTTCGTTCAATTACTCAGAGCTGCCGTAGCCTCGCAAAAATGTCGATAATCCATGGTACGTTCAAACCTCATGTATGAGCCACATATTTCCCATAGTTACATTATTATTAGAAAAACGGTTCGGGCGAACCGTGTACGTTCAGATTTGATCGTTCACGTTATAATTATAATAAGCGGCCACCCGTGCCAAATTCCTGATGCTACTAATGATATTCATACGGGAGCTCGGAAAATGAACACGAGGAATCCGCTAACGAGTCGCAGGTAGTGATTTGCAGGTTCAAAGCCGTTAGCCCGCGCATTGCGGTTGGCAGCGGGATTCCGGCAAAATATTCTCGCGTACACAGTCTCGCGCTATGCAAAACTATCCTGTCGAGCGGGAGCCCTGACCTCTCCTACGTTAACGATCCGGTTTAACCCCCAGCCCGTACGGATCGCTACCGCTCGAGCGGTGAGAAAGGGCGAGAAAAAGCGCCGGGGGTCGAGACCACGACGAAGAGGGGAAATACGCGGAAGAGGGAGGCGATGTTGGCGCGGCGTCGGCGGATAGTCCAGGGAGGCGAAAAGGGACGGTGGAGAGAATCCGACGAGGAAGTCTGAAAAACGGACAGCACGAGTAGCGCGTGACTAACGCTTTACGAGCTCATTCCCCCGTCCGAGCGTGGGTACCCGAGGTCTTCCATCCACACGGGTGCCGCGCGCAAGAAGAGGCGCAAGAAGAGCGGATAAAATGACGGCGGCGGGGGCGGGCAAAGGGAGGGTATTGTACTTTGAGTCGCTTGTCAGCAAGTACGACGCGAGCAGGTAGATACCTACTCGGGCGAATCACGGCCCGCGGGGAGAGACAAAAGGGAAGGACGGGCACGTGGTTAGTGGTGAACGCGAAGCGGTGAAGGAAAAAAGTTGCGAACAGCTTCCATATGCCGTGACGAAAAAATGCCGCCATTCCGTTCCTGCCGCCTCCTCGTCCTTTACGATTCTCCACCTCCTCTTCTTCCTACCCTGTTCTTTTCCTCGCCATTCGCACTGTTCTTGATGATGATCCTCCTGTGGCCTCGACGTTCGATGCGACAAGTTGCCACCCCGTAAACCGCGCACGCAGATCGGCAGGGAAATTGCTTCACGGATTCCACTTTTGAGGAATTTCAGGAACTCGAGTACGATGCTGCCGGGAAACGGAGCGGACCCCGACGAGCGAAGTGGCGAACGGCGTTTATGGGCCAGTAGAGTAGTTAGGAGATCGTTCCTCTGGCAAGAAACCAACCCGAACACTGGCGTCTGATATACGTTCCGCGGAAAATGACCGGCGGTCTTTGAATCTTCCGCGGTATCTCATCGGAATGCATTACGGACGATAAGTGCCGATTACCTTCGACTCCTGCTATGCTTAACTACGGCTGCCTCGGTATTAACTGTACTGGGCTAGAGGTAGGAAATGCAATAACACGAAACGCTCCTTCGTGTTGAATGGCGCCGCCGATTCGATCTCGTCGGAGCTCTTCGCACGACAACGTCTTCCGTTTTGTGGGCTCCTCTCCCAAGAACTTATTAGTTTCAATTTAATACAAATCTGTTTCCGATAACTGTTTCGAAAATTAGCATTCGCTGAAAGCAATTCGAGGTAATATTTGTACGCATTAACATTTGTATACGCATCCGGCGGTGAGCGCAATTTGACATTGAATCTTGTAGCTTGTGCATAATAAGAACATTTTCTTTAATGATCATCGACATCCGCAATATAAGCTCACGTTTCTTCAAAGAAGAAATATCAAGTAACCGTTTAGACTTTCTCGTTTTCTTCCACATTGAGAGATGACGTCAACGGATGGGACCAGATTTTTTCTCGAGTGAATGTTAATTTCTTCCGAGGACTTTGTTTGATCAGGTCGCATTGAGACATGCGCATTCATGCAGTGATTAACGGTAGCGCGGTGAGTGTCGAAAGTCATTAGTCGAAGTAAGAGCGTTCAGATGGCTTAGATAAATGCACCTATCTCTTTAGAATCTTCTCCCAAGATTCAGTTGATTGTTGAAGCGTTGCTTAGATGGAATTCTGTGTAAGCGTGAAGTTAAAGCAAAAGTTTGATCAGTTACATAAAACGTGTCAAACGAAAATTAATTTTATATGGTGATTTTGCAGGTATCATAGATTTTTATTCTTAATATTATTTCATTCATTTTATAATATATGTAGTAAGAAATACGAGACGACCAAAAATGTATTACGTGCAGTCAAATCAGCATTTATGATTGTCGACTAATGATTTTCACAGACACAGCCTCTGTCTCATTGTCCCACGGGGCGATTTAAAATTGCAGAGACAGCTTTGAACCAATGCACTTCCGTGCGATTAGTCTTCTCTTCTCCAATCGGAACGGACGGAAACGTACGGCAGTACGCAGCGCAGATGAAATTGATCTTGTCTCCCGTTTCGCAACGGAACGCTCGTAGGCTAAATAAACCGCTTCTGGTGCTCTCTCGAGTAATGGGGCCTTTCCCCGCGGAGAATCACGCGGCGCAAGAAGCGATCTATCCGCTCGCAATTTGCGATATAACGAAGGTCGCGCACGGACGTGGCCGCGATACCCTTTCTCTCTATTCTATTGGAAACTGGTTCACATTTTTTCGCGATCGAAATCGATTCCGCTCGAAAACTAGTTTAAAAGCAATCCGAAGATCATCGATAAAGAGTGATTAATCAAAGGAATGGCCTTTATTCTGCTTCTCCCCCTCGGTGCTTCCCGTACTGATGCACCGGGCAACCTTCTGCCCTTCGTTTAGAAAGGGCCAGCGGCATTTTCTACATGCCACGGGAAGGAGGAAGATTACGGGGATGGAGTAAACACGCCTGTGCAATAATTGATTTTTGTTGCACACCGATCTTTCGCGATTTTACTGATACCGATCGCAGCGAAGACGAGAGTCACACGAGGAAAGCAAGATGATCGACCGCACATCTTCAGCAGGATTTTTTCGCTCGATCGAGGACACCGCCGGCGATCGAGGCGTCGTCTTTGCTGCGGTTAACTGTCGGCATTTCCCTTTTTTACTCTCTTGAATATTATAGCGGATGCAGAACACCTGCATCTAGGTTCTCCGCCGTACGGCCTTGCGCGCGAGCATTCGTTAACGAGAAATCACGCAAAACTTAACAGATGGGCAAGTATCATTCCTTCACTTCCTTTTTTCCACTCATCTCTCGTTAACTCTTTTTTTTAATCCACTTTCGAGGAAACCGTTTGCCAATTAAATATAACTGGATTGACGCGATCGTACGGCAGATGCGCGCATGCCTTTCTACTTCTCTCACTTTCCTCTTTGTTGTCACATATTACGATATTTATTGTCAGAAATCTGTAGGACTTCCGATGAAAGATTTTACACTACCTGCTGAAAGAGTGAGACCAAATGCCCATAGACTACCCATACAGCACAGAACATTGCGGCAACATTGCAGCAATATTGCAACATTGCAGCAATATTGCAATATTGCTGCAATGTTGCTGCAATGTTCTGTGCTGTTAGGACTATGCTTCTCAATTTTTCACACTCAAATTTGTGATCATGTTTAGCATCAAATAAAAGATCTCGTTAAGGTGATTACAAATATGTCGGTGCTAAAGTGTACCTCCTTCCCGTTCCTGAGAAAAATCCTTTGAGTCACATTTTTTAAGGATTATAATGGTGCCGTCTGCTGACCTTTAGGACCTATTTTCTTAGGAGGTACACTTTGGCACCGACATATTTGTAATCAGCCTAACAAAATCCTTCATTTGATGCTAAACATGACCACAAATTCGAGTGTGAAAAATTCGAGTATGTAAATAGGGAGCATCTTGGTTTCACTCTTTCTAGCTTTGGTAACTTACTAATACAATAAGTAAAAATATGACGTTAATGTACATTTTTTATTTCAATCAACAAATTAGTAACGTTAATATTTCTTTAAAGTTGTGTAGTGAAATTTTATAATATTGATCGCAAAATGTAACTAATATTCTGTACAATTTAAAACTGATAGAATCAATTGACTTTCTCCTATATATATATGCTGTTTTCGTCTCAATCAATGCAGTACTGAAAAATAAATAAATGTTTCCATAAAGATAACGGAACAAAGAAATAACAGATCGGGGAGAAACTTCTTGCGCAATATCTATCATGAATTTCAATAAGTAAGTGCGCAACGCGAAACAAATTGGCGATGCGTGACTTACAGCATCGTGGTCGCTGGCCTCGTGAGTTAACGCTTCTCTGGTTTCGTTGTGAGAGGAGGACTCATCTTCGTCGGGTCCCGATCCGCTGCCCGCCCAATAATCCTCGGTCGTGTCGTCGATAACAGAATCTTCGGAATTCCCCTCGACATCCGCGTTCTCATGATTGGTCGCCTTCGAAAATAAAATTGTTTCCTGTGAGACTCTGTGCCGTTTGCGAGTTGTCACGTGCGCAATACTGCAAGCAAGATATACTTACCTGACACCTCAGCGTGACCACCGTCAGCATCCAGACAGAGATGTATCTGCAACAAAACATAATTCGTATTAAAATAATGTAGAAAGTTGAGAATTATGTAAGACTCGCGAACCATATTAAATTCTCGAGGTCGCGTTGCAAAACCTTTTGAAATATGTAGACATATAAACTTCCTCCTCATTTTAAATTGAGTGTATTGTATTAGGGCATTGCTCGTGAAATGTGACTTGAGAGTTATGGTTTCGGACGCAACTCTCTTACGCCGACGTGGCGACCAAGGACGATCATGCGGAGGCCGTTACACGGAGGAAAGCGCTTCGTTGCGACAGTAACGGAAGTCTCCGCGAAACATCGAGCGGATGAGACGGTCGTAAGGATATCGTGGTGGAAGGAATGTGACTAGGCAGGAAAGAAAAGAACAAATCTTAATTTAACTATATATATTGTTGCGACCGCGTCGCCCCAACTTCACGCTGACCCCCAATGTCGAAAAATCAAAAAAATTTTTTTCCTAAACGTTTGCCCATTGTTTGCCCACGAATGCCCTGTTGGAATTTTTGTTTGCCCCCCTCTAGTTTAAAAGTTGTAAGCAATTCAATTTGGGGGGGGGGGCAACTTCACACTGGCCCCCCAATGTCAAAAAATCAAAAATTTCCGAGTGCGCGAGTGCAACAATATATATATATATATATATATATATATATATATATATATATATATATGTATATTATAGTGTGGGAACTAAGTGACGCGGTTCGCGACATAGTCGGTGAACTAAGAGCACCGCGAAGGCGACCCGCAACGCCGCGGTCTTCTTGTTTTCACGTTCTTTCTCTTCATCGCGGCTTAATCTAGGATGTGACTCATCTCTCTCGCTGCTGCTGCCGTTCCAATGCCTCGCCTTCTTGCCACTTCTATGTGAACCTCAAATGAGTTTCTTGCCTCCGCACTTACTTGCCGTTTATAGACCTTTTCGGTGTAATCGCCGGGAGCCTCGCGCTATTCGCACGCGCTCAGCGACCTCGTGCCGGGGCAACCGCTTATATCAATCTTCATCTTCTCTTTTCTTCTCTTTTCATCTAATTCGGTTGATTGAGTATTCACGGTAGTTCGTACAGTTTTCTAGTTTTCTTTGCTTTTCTTTCATCATTTCGTTCATTCATGTTTAAGAGAGCCGCAGAGTATTTTTTTTAAATCACGAAAATTTTGATCTAGGAAAAAATATATATGTTTAACTTATAATCGAATACAAAATATGACACTGATTTCGAGTCGTTATAATATCTTGCGGCCTCCTAAAGGTTAAGGGCCTGTAGAGATATTCATGAGATATTCAATTTTGCTTCTTTGCAAAATGTGAAATCACTCTTTGATTGGATCTTATATTACGTAATTATTGCGGAGTAATTTTGCATTTGCGTATTCAATATGCAATTCTTTCTTCCTACACTTCTATTTGTGACTGTTTAGCAAAGATACGTGATATGTAAAACATGGAATTAATTAAATATAATCTAATCTTCTTAGTAATCTCTGACCGCGTTGTTTATCTGATCGCGCTTTAATCTCGAGATGCTCCCATCTCGAAGATTAAGGAGTTAAGAGTTAAGAGTTAAGCGAGACGCCCCGTGCATACTGAGCAACGAGAGTTTGCAGGCAGAACACGTCATGTCGCTGAATCTTTCATACTTAGATCTCTTCGCAAATGCAGACTGGTATCGCTCTATTTTCAAGTAGAAATTATCTGTACTTTCATCATGTTGCAACAATAATAATTACTGCTAGTAGTTGAGTAGCCGTTATCAATGTGGCTTGATCGTTCTCCCTCGTCGCGATTTTCCCAGGGTCGCGGGAATCGGCTGACCGTGGTTTTCCGAGACGCTATCGTTAGAAATTTCAAGTGCATATTACTTAGGTTACGAGACGGTCGAGCGGACAGTCGCCGTTTCATCTCGGACGGTTAAACAGTCGTTTAAAAAAGTGGAATGCTTCCAGCATGCTAGATAGTGGAGTCGCTGAGGAAATTACTCGCATCAGATCGGAGCGCATTGCGCACGAGAGATTAAATAATACAACGAGTCGCGATACTTTGGCAAAACTTGGATCATCATAGTCGAGAATATAATAGGATTACCATACAAACGCTCTTCATATATTCTTCTTATCAATCTTAATATTGACTAAATTTGAATTTAACATATTATTAAATAAATTTTTATATATTTATTTTGTTTTTTGACTTTTTATTTATTTGTATATTAATTGATGTTAAATAGACAATAACTACGCACTAACAACAGCGTTGGCTCTTATTGGCAATTTTACCTTATTTATTAATTTATTTACACACAGAGCCTTATAATTCTTATATTTATTTTAAATAAATTCAGATTTACTGCTCAAAGGCATAAATGTACTTGATTGCGATATCTAATTTACAATCTAATTTGCTATAAAATATTTTATGCCGTGTGCGGTCAATATGTACCCACGAAACTTATTTAACGCCGATCGTAATGTAATCCCATTATTTTCGCATTAAGGCAAATGAATGAATTAAGAAGAAATGGAAATGTACCCGTTTGCATCGCCGGAGCGATTAAACGATAATTATCACTGGTAACGGTTTGCGTCGCCGATTCGTCTTCTTCTGCAATATGTTAGACGATGACAAGGATGATGCGTTGATAGCAGTTCTAGAGAGAATGTTGCGCACGTAAGATGATTATAAATACCTCGCGGAGGTATTAAAGGGGAAATTCATCTTATCCATCTTATTCCGCGCAACGCGGAATTTAAGCCATCGCGATTATATCGGTTGTCAACGGGATAATGGGATAATGGTATATACATAATTATAACAATTAATTTATCGCCGCCGACTAAGAGGAAGTCGATTATCGTTAGGCGACAATTGTAACCGCGGAACTTATTCGCTTTTTGGTCCACGGCGTCTTTCACGATCGTGGAAATTATCCGATTCCGTTGCTCGTACTTCATCGAGTGTCGTCGTGTCGTCTTATTGCGTCATTTACGAGACGTTTCTTTACGCGACATCTAAGCAGCTGCTTAAACGGTCAAACGCGCTCGTTCAGGAGCTCTTGACTGAATTACCCGGTGTGACATAAACTCATCTCGAACGCAAAAGCTTAAATGAGGCATTGAAGATGAGGAGGTCTCATCTGCGCAACGCGTGTAATGATGAATTCGCGCCATTAAACGGACAGAATTAGATCGACAAGTAACTTACTTCTTGCGCGTGTACAAAACACTCATCGCACTTCAGACTAACAGCACGCGAAAATTCATATTTAATACGGAAATGCTTTTTATTCGTCCAAACGATCGCGCGAGTCATCCAATGGCCTACCTCGATTGATCACTCGCCGACGCGTCTGTTCTACGATTGCATCGAGGCTGCAAACGCGACCCCATACAGCACAGAACGTTAAAAGAATATTGCTGAGACGTTGCAATGTTGAAGGATGAATGTTTTTTCAACATTGAATTTATGTTGAATTTTCTACATTGATTCTTAATGTTGCTGCAACGTTGAAACAACATTGAACAAATTATTATATATCTTTTTCGGCGCCGCCAGATGAACGCGGCAGAGTTCTATTTCTCGTAAGTAAAAAACCGCAGAATAGAAAATAAAAGATACAGAATTATGAGATTTTTCACTCATGTTCTAATGATATGACGCTTTGAAGGAGGGTCCCCAAATTGGACACCAAGAGTAAATATTATTTTGGAAGACAATTTTGCACATTTATTTTATTCAATGTTTTAACAATATAATGTATATAGTGTAAATGAAATCTACATTGCATATACATTGAATAAATGTAGAATCAATATTGTACAAAGATCTTGTACCCATACAGTACAGAATGTTGAAAGAATGTTGCTGAGACGTTGCAATGTTGAATGTTGAAGGATGAATGTTTTTTCAACATTGAATCTATGTTGAATTTTCTACATTGATTCTTAATGTTGCTGCAACGTTGAAACAACATTGAACAAATTTATTTTTTTTTTTGGCATCGCCGCCAGATGAACGCGGCAGAGTTCTATTTCTCGTAAGTAAAAAAACCACAGATTAGAATATAAAAGACACAGCATTATGAGATTTTTTACTCATGTTCTAATGATATGACGCTTTGAAGGAGAGTCCCCAAATTGGGCACCAAGAGTAAATATTATTTTGGAAGACAATTTTACACATTTATTTCATTCAATTTTTTAACAATATAAGGTACATAATGTAAATGAAATCTACATTGCATATACATTGAATAAATGTTGAATCAATATTGTACAATGATCTTGTATGTTAAATAAATACTGAATCAATGTTCCTGAATGTTGATTGCAACGTCTGCAACATTAAATCAACGGACATTAGACGTTTCTGCAATGTCTTTTCCATGTTGAATCTACATTTTGCAATGTTGATGCAAAATATTGATGTAGATTTATTGGAAAAAAGTCTAAATTAAAAAAATAATATGAATTGTTAATATTGAAATTGGTTCTTCAGTCTTCCAAAATAATATTTACTCTTAGGGCCCAATTTTGGGAACTCTCCTTCAAAGAGTCATATCATTAGAATATGAGTGAAAAATCTCATAATGCTGTGTCTTTTATATTCTATCCGGTGGTTTTTTACTTACGAGAAATAGAACTCTGCTGCGTCCATCTGGCGGCGATGCCGCGTACTGCTCGTAGGTGAGCAGCGTTGTTTCAACGTTGCAGCAACATTAAGAATCAATATAGAAAATTTAACATAGATTCAATGTTGAAAAAACATCCATCCTTCAACATTCAACATTGCAACGTCTCAGCAACATTCTTTCAACGTTCTGTGCTGTATGGGTGGGGACTCGTTCTACCTGATGCTGGGCATCATTAAGGCATCGGCACCGCAGTTCCTCATTCACGATGTTTGCGCATTGCATTACAGAAACAATCAATAATCTCATCGCCCGGATCGCCACACACTGTTCGCGCCCGTTCCCACGTCGCCCACCTGTTCTTCGTCGAAAGATCGAAGAACCGCCCGTCCGTTCGTCCCGTGGCCGTATCAGGGTGCATCGGGCGGGTATTAATTATTGCCGCCGACCGCATTGGCAGCGATCGATAATTTTGCGAACGTCCTGCGGGGGGCACTCACGAGCGCATGATGTAATTATTATTCGTTTGCCCCGTACGCCGCCGCCGCCGCCGCCGTCGCGCCGGTAAATGGAACGGAAGGTGTTAGGCGTGGGATGAACTCGACCAGGCGCGGATCGCGGGCTGCGCTACGCGCTACACGATGATGATGATGGCCGTTAATCACGTGGCGCCGATGGAGCGGGATCCGCGAACGCGGTGCGCACGATGGATACGCAATAGATACGGGACGCACCGCGACGTGTGGGCGGCCGCGTTCGCCGCCCGCGCTCGCTACAGATTGCACCGTATGCGTTACGCGCGTTTACACGCACCGCGAGGTACCGGTGGACGTGATCGCCTCGAACGACACGCCGATGAGTGCGCAATTAAACTGCCGTCCGGTTTTTTTTGGAACGCGCGAAGTGGTCGGCTGTGAGATTGCCAGCCTGGAATGACACGTTTCGCTTCCACTTTCGGAGTCACCCTCTTTTTTTAACTAACTAACCGGTACCCGGAA
Source organism: Aphaenogaster floridana (assembly GCA_003063835.1). Lineage (NCBI taxonomy): Eukaryota > Metazoa > Arthropoda > Insecta > Hymenoptera > Formicidae > Aphaenogaster > Aphaenogaster floridana. The sequence continues at coordinate 341,213 of NJRP01000106.1, read as the reverse complement.
TCTCAAAGTCACTTGTGAATGTATAATTTAAAGCGATGCATGCCTTATATGTTGCGATATACATATACACGAAAAGAACGATTTTGCTGAAGTCACGTGTCTAGAAATTTAGTCAGATACAGATCAGAAGATAATTACGTTGGACCATCCAAAATAATTATATAGGACGCTCAAGCTGTTTGCTAGAATGTCAAAACTTTTTGTAGCAGTGTCATTATGCTTGAACGTCCTACAATTATTTTATACTACCTACGTGCTTATTTTATACTATAATTATTTTGGCTGGTTCAACATAATTATTTTCAGATCTGTATCTGACTAAATTTTTAAATACTTCAGCAAAACCATTATTTCCGTGTACACACGAAAGAAAAATAATGTATTAACAGCAAGACAGACGGGTACACATTTCTATTTCTTCTGAATTCACTCCAAATAATCTTGTTAATTCAATAACAATTTTAATAAGACAAAAGAGCATAACGCACTTGTTTTATTATTACTGTTATTGAATTAACAAAATTATTTCCAATTAGACTTAATGCTGTTAATACACGGAAAGAATAGTTTTACTGAAGTATTTAAAAAATTAGCCAGATACAAATCTGAAAATAATTATGTTGAACCATCCAAAATAATTATGTAGGACACTTAAGCGTAATGGCAATGCTGCAAAAAGTTTTTACATTCTAACAAACAGCTTGAGCGTTCTACATAATTATTTTGGACAGCCCAACATAATTATTTTCTGATCTGTATCTGACTAAATTTTAGATACTTCAGCAAAACCGTTCTTTCCGTGCACATACATCATTTTTTTCCTATGCATATATGTTCGGATTACGGGCATGTATGAATAAGTGTTTATCTCAATAGATCGATTAAATTAAATTAAAATCGATACGCATAACTTTCTGGAAACTATACATTTTTAATGTAGATATAACGGTATCGGAATATAACGATATGTATCGAATGATACGATAGGAGAACATAATTCACTTTATGCGAATATGCGAGCAGCGAGGCGTAAATCGCCCGTGGCACGCTCCCGATAAACACAATTAAGATGCTTCGGGAGTTTTATGGAATCCTCCTAATGGCAGTCTCGATTAATACACTAAATTCCAGGAATAATATTCCGTTTGCTATCAAATGCAGTTAGAATTACCGCCGTGAACTCTCGAACGGTTCAGCGGTGTAACATGTGCACTATGTATAATAGAGAAACAAAACCCAGATTCTGCGAGCGGATGTTTGCGAACGTTTACAGATTGCACGTATTTGTTCCGTGGATGAACCTAACGCGGTTGTACACATCAATCATTCTGCGGGAGAGACGCACAATTCGCTTCGCGTGCAATATACAGTATCGCGAAATGAAGGCGGCGATCACCCTCTGGTCTTAAAAACGCCGAATGAAAATATTTATAGATTTTCAGAAGATTATATCCCGCACAGAGAGCAAACGCATTAATGATTCAGCTTCGTGTTATTGCGTCGGGAGTAAAAACTACGCTGCGCCACGAGGGATATCGCGATACTGCAAGTGCACCGCGAGTGAGTGCACACGCGAAGCCGCGAGTCACGCGCAAATGAACCTCATGTATCGAAACAGGGATTCATCACTGACGGATTGAAACCGATACGATTTCTGACGAGTCCAAGTCCCGATATTGAGGATTGTTTCGCGTCAATTATCGCGCGATAATATCCCTTTATCGCAAACAAATAAATATCCAGCGTGCGAAACATGGACGCCCTTATCAACTTTTTTCAAGGGGGGGCAGAGTGTAAAACTTAGGGGTGCCAAACGAACGTATCTTCAAATAATATTTTTTAAAGAAATATTTATATGTAGGTTTTTATTTTTAATTGTATAAATTTCAAACAAAAAATTATCTGGTTGTCAATAAAATCATTCTAAATTGAAAAAAATAAAAATCCAGGGGGGCCTATGCCCGTCCTTGTCCTCCCCTCCTCATGGGCGGCCATAGTGCGAAACGGAACATCTGCGTTACGTATGCGGCTCCAGGATTTCCCGAGATTCCGTTTCTGATAAAGCCGTCGCTTTTCGCGCGTCGAGTTCCGCCCTCGCGTCCATTATTCGCCGATCCGCCGGCAATTATCAAATCACACGTCAAAGCCCTCGCGGGGGCGCGCGTCGCGCCCATGAGCGTTTTACTTTTGCGGGGCCGCTTTGAGGCGCGCGGCCGCGGGAACGGCGCCATTTCGCCGCTCTCCGTCGGGGAATTACGTCGTTGGGAAGTGAAATGAACCGAGCACGAGATGCCCGCGAGGGGTACTCCGGCTTGATTCCCCGCTACGTCGCATCGCCACCATCGTCTTTCAATTCCGTTACCCACCGACAGGCAGGGAACATTTTTATTTCGGCGACCGGCCTGCGCTGCGCTTCTGCCTCCGCGGTCACCGTCGTAGCTCCGGGCGAAGGCGCGAGGAAAACTGCCTGCTGCCCGTGAGTCTCGCTGCACCACGCGCGTAATTGCGTTGCACCCGTCGTGGTGAGACGCGTTTAAAGCCCGCCCGTCCGGCTTAATCGTGTGACGAACTCGCCTCCGCTTTGTCAATTAGTTTCGTTTAACCCTGGACCTTGGAGTCCAGTAGACTCTACAGCCGAAGTCTGAATGTTTCGAGATAAAGGCTGATGCCAAGATACTGTGGGGGCCGTGTATGCTCCTATAAAGCGGCAGCCCGGCACCACGTTTGTTGCTGCGCGCGCGCGAGCGCGTTTTCTCGCGAAAATACTTGGTCGCACGGATAACAACATATGGACAAATTCGGCAAGAACATCTATCGGCCAGACGTTGGGACCAGACGTCGGCACACATAGTGGAGTCACCATCCTACATTCCTACTCAACACAACCAATCGTGGATGGTATTTTTGGGGAAGACGTCCACACTCCACTTTCTACTTCCATTTCCATCCAATATACTATACCCTCAAAATACTATGGACCATTATCCTCAAATCTGGTACATCGAAATGCGGTTCGAAGGTGGTATGAAATGGAAGGTCTCATCAATCTGAAGCCAAAAAAAATTCCAGCTTGGAGCGACTCACCGTTCCAGAGAAAACAGCTCCTAAAAGTCCCAAAACCGATGGCGCCACTTTTGTTTATATAGACTTTTAAGACTTTGATCCAACTTGCTCCTCGAGAGTGTTCTTGTAATGCCTTTTATCATTTCTTGACTCGAGACTCTCGAGTGAATAGTGTTCACATTGAACTCAATAAACCAATTGATTGCTCACTTTTTGCCCTGATGCTAGGTCCCTAGAGCGGTCCTAGTTAGGTCCCAAATTCTTGGCGATCCCAATTTAAACTTATTTTGCTAAAATTAATTTTTGGAGCAAGTTAGAACACGATCAAAGTCTTAAATGTCTATATAAACAAAAGTGGCGCCATCGGTTTTCGGACTTTTAGGTGATGTTTTCTCTGGAACGGTGAGTCGCTCCAAGCTATAATTTTTTTTTGGCTTCAGATTGATGAGACCTCATTTAATACCACTTTCGAACCGCATTTCAATGTACCAGATTGGAGGATGATGTTGGCATCAGCCTTTTCCAAACTTTTCCAATTTTTCATTATATAATGAAATCGAAAACTTACAGCTTGAAGATTGATCTTGTTATATATCTTTGATTATATATTTACATATCAATTAGCTGCCTAATCGAAAAGATTAGCTAGTTAACGACGTTAGCTCGACTTGATTAAAGTAAAATGATCCTGCATACTTCTACGTTTTGTTCAAGACAAACGTAAGTAAATGTAAAAATAGTGGGTTTGAATGTTAACCTGGTACCAAAGGAAGAAAAGGTCTTACGGCCAAGACGTCTGAAAAAAAAGTTAACTACTTGGCTGCTCGCGTTGTGCAAAACCAGAGCTCGCGGTTTACTTTCTCACGCACTAAACGAACCTAAAATCTTCTTGCGGAATGCAAAATTATTTCCCGCCGGTGCAATCTTACCCCATCTTACAGTACTTATCCGCCAGTGGTCTGGGAGGGTGGCGGCACCGTGGACTTTAGAAAATCGTTCGCGTCGTCACTCATCGCGCACGGTAGGATCTCCGCGAGGCGTTCGGTCGTCCCAGCTTGTTAGTCGCACGCACGCACGCACGCATGTTTTAGCGCCGTTTCTTTAAAGCGGTCGTTAAGCGACGGTTAAGAAGATCGCCCGGTCTACGAGTACCCGGGCTGTAAGAATCGAAAGTCAGTCGACCGAAACTCGAATTCTCCGCCGTCAATTTGCACGGCGACAGAGAAGAAACGCGTACGAACTTAACGCGCGGCAACCCTCAGCGGTTAACCCTTTAAAACTGGAGCACTTCGCTGACCGCGGCTTAACTACGGCCTGGCACAATCTTTCGAACGAGCCAGCCGTGTCGGCATAATCTTCACGACGACATACATCACGATGTAAATGCGCGCGCCTGCCTGCAGAAAGACGCAATTTTTTTATTTCACTATACAACGCGTATAAAATAAATCAGAATTTTCGCTCTACCCTGTAATCTAAAACGCCAGGTATTCCACTGATACCCTCGAACGAGTTTGAATGGGGAAAAACGTGGGGCGTCTTGATGAAGAGTCATGTTTAATTAATTTCGGCATTCACACCTGTAGAGCTCTTTACGCTCTGGTAAGCGGTAATTAATTGACGGATGACTGCGCTCCGGCTGATGCAGCCGTTGAACTCTATCGATGCTGTGAGAACCGCAGCTAGAGCATTGTTAGAATGACGCACAAATTTCATGCCGCCGGAGCGGGAGTAAGAAGCGCGGCACGTTTTGCGGCGGGTTTTAATCGACGTAAGCTCGGCGTCCGGGAAAGGACGGCGGAAAAACAGTCCCGCGCCGAGCGCCCAGCCGTATCTGAATGTTCTTCTTCGGCATCATCGTACATCATCGATCGCGCGCTCGCCTTTATGAGCGATCCGCCGCGACGCAAGAACCTCGTGTTTACGCTGCTGTCATCGACCGCGAAGCGGTCCAATCGTTCACGGAAGTACAGGTATATTCGCACGTATGAAGCACGTTTAATTGCGGGCCCGACAACGCGAATCAATGTCAATCGTTTGTGAAACATTATTATGAGGTGGGGAAAAAAAGTCATTACAGGACCATTGAGAAGTCGTTTATATAAATCCTTGTGTCTGCGAACAGCCGGAGGCAATCGATCCGCTCGCTCGCGTGTTTAGGTTTGTTCGCCGCTTGACATCCTAATCATCGCGTATGCAAACGTGCCTATCCGTATGCAAATCATCGAACAGAGGAACGTCGTATTTACTTTAGCCTCGTGTAAGCGGAGCGCCGACTCATTCGATTAGTTGTACTACGCGCTGTCATGTTACGTGGAGCAAGATATACGGACCGATGCTCTACTTACCGCTGATATAAGAGTACCGATAAATGTTTCCAAGTAGTCATTCGGAAAAAGTAGTCGTCTTCTTCAGTATCCTGTGATCGATTCGAAAGGTAAACATTTGTTGCGGTTTGCGTTTGAGAAATAAAGCGGCGCTCCATTTAACATATAACACAAATTCCTGTGGTATTCTTATCATGCTAGTCTTATTACACATTATATTCTTATTATACATTTTAGTTCCCTCGGGGAAAGATCATATACAGATAACAAGATGTCGTATAGACATACATAATAGCAAGGTGCGTATCGAAAAACGTAAGTATACGCAGGGGCGTCATTATGTTTTTTCGCGAGCCCTGATCAGCCTGGCGACTGGGGGGGGGATAGAGGGGCAAATTGAATTTAAACTAATTAAAGGTAAAATTGAACAAACTCAACAAACGATAAATAAAAACAATTATAACTTTTTTCTTATAAGTAATAGCGAATGTTTGCATTCTTAAGTTATGCCTGATAATAAAAATATTTAATAATACATCAATATCTAAATCTTCGATCATATCGCGGTATATGTATATTGATAATATGTCTAAAATACTAGAATCATTCAACCTTTTCTGGAGCATTGTAGAACGCAAGTAATTTTTTTATCGCCGAAGAGTTGAAAAGAAGCGCTCATTCGTGCAGGAGGAACCGGGTATCAACAATAATTTTACTAGTTTTGTGTACTCAGAGAAAATACCACGAACTTCTGGTTTCTCATGCAGCCATTTTAATTTCAACGGCGCGAATTTCAGAAACCTTTTTGTAAATAAAATAAAAAAACTTTTTTTTTTCGGGAAAAATTATTTTATCTAGATTTCGAGACATGGAATTCCATGCTTAGACTACAGTGAGGCCTGGTTTTGACCATGGCCACCAGGGCGATAATGATACCCCTGAGTATACGCTTGCGGATAAATGTATCGTGAGTACGCGGATCCAAGTATTTAAAAAAATGTACAAATTATTGCTGAAAAGTTATCAGCTTTGTATCGAGGAACAAACCTCTAATAGACAGCGGTTCGTTGCGCAACATGGAAATTAATCCGGTAACTTAAACCAATCTGATGATGAAAGTCTTAAACTGATGAGTCAGGTAATTAATGAGGCTCGTTGTAACACTCGATGAACTTCTCTCCCGATAACTTCCGGTCATTCACATTCTCGTTACTGATATTTCCCACGGGCAAAGAGCGGAGGGTATAATAAAAGGGCCACCACGCGCTAATTATCTTCTACACTCGGGCGAACATTACCGGGATTTCTTCCGCGGATCGCGAGCACGGATCTGATTTCCCGGGAACGGGACGGATCTCATTTGCGCTGCTCTCATCGAGGTGAAATGTTTATTCGCTGGCTGGCTCGGTTACGCGCGGTATAAAGCCGAGCGCATCGTCGACAATTAGCGGCTGCTCGCTCAGCCGGTGCAGCCAGTGAACCCGAAGCTGTGTGAGAACCTCCGCCGGGGAAGCCAGCCAGCCGACCTAGACTCAAATTTCCCGGTCGTCGCGGTCAGACGGTGCAGAATACCGCGACGTTCGAGCCTGACGACATTACGATCGGCGAGGTTGCGGTTAACCCTTCTGAAACTCTCGCGCGCTGTATTAACTATCCACTCGCCTACTATATACCAGAAAAACATCCTCCCGATCTAACGGTCCGTGCGATATTTAGCTTAAAGTTATGAAATGTAAACGGCCGCACATCGCGCGCCGCCAGCTTCCGATCCTCCGCAGCCGCGTCCAGTCTTATTTCTAACGCGTTCCCAGATGACCGGGAGATGGTACGCGCGATTAAACTAGTGGGACGATGCGGTGACTCATCGCGAGTATAGCGGTTACTAATTACATTTGACGTAAATTGCACGGTTTATATGTATTTTCAATCTTACAAGTACGACGTTGTTACTGGATACTCTAGCCAAGGGTATCGCTATCTTACGACGAGAGAGGGCATCCTATAGTATTATAACGTATATTCCTCTTCAGATTGTCATGTTGCAGGATACGTACTTTTACATCTAGGATAGATAGCCGCGAGCCTTGCGTTCTCATGTTCTTGCTGCGAAGAATCGCGGTTTGACTATCACAACATCGAAAGACAGCGTGTTTTCTATTTCATTTTGTGTGAGAGATCTAGGATGGTACATATATTGTAAGAGATAGGAACGATAGGATATATACGTGTATAAATTTTCTACTTTTCTAGAAAGAGAAAATAGACGATTAGTTAGACTACAGTTTACGTGGTATACGATGACGAAAAATGCAAAATGAGAAGATGAAATTGAATCGCGGCGCGCTGATGAAGCATGCAATCCCACTGCACTCGCGCGTTTTAATTACACACACCGGAGTGATAAACTGCGCGAAGGGTGGTCGCGATTAAGGTCATCCTTAGATGCGTAACGGGCGTATTTGGAAACGACGGCATTCTTAAACCTGCCGTTAATACATATGTAATCGTAACGCGGCAGCATGCGGATATCGTGTGCGTTAAGCGTGCTTGTTATGATGTAAGTGTCAACGTATACAAAGCCTAGAAGCCGATTTCAAGTAGCGGCACTACCTGTTTGACCAGATCGCGATGGAGACGACACCTATAGCACGCGTAAATATTTTTAGTCCGCGGTTCTCGGTGGAAGACCTTGGACGATCAGCCTCGTATAATTAAATGAATCCTCGCGGAGCGCCCGGTGACGTTAGCCTGTCATTAATTTATCAGTTGCCGTTCATTATTTATCGGGTCAGTTTGTCTATCAAGTCAAAACTCGTCGTAATAATCGTTCATCAGTGGACGTAACCGTAGCGGTTTCCAGACGAGGCGTAGACGTACTTTATTGGCATGCAACGTCTTGCTAACGAGGTTTAACGGAATACCGGATTATTTGAAGTTTTCTGGAAGACGGCGATAAAAATTAACGGTATTGGTAATTGATTTGAAAATGCACGTTATAACATCATCGGTGTCTTAAACTATAAAATTTTACCTTCGCCACTTTTCTAGCACCGACTATTGCAACGCCGATGAAAAATTAATATAATAATAATGCACAGATACTGATAGGCGGAAATAGCCTCATTCAATATAACTATCTTATTTTATTACCATCTTTTAATGTCATCGTCATTTTTTAATCTGCATCGCTTCACGTATAAATTTGTTTAATTCTTAATATTCGTAAGGTTATACGAGAGTTACGACGTTTGATAACCTCCGCGTCGTGTAACGTAATTGGCTGTATAATGTATATATATTTTTACATTTTTTATTATTATATTATTTCTAAATTCATCTTGTTTTAAATCTGCACTTTCTTATACTGATTACTATCTTATATCAATTGCTTAAATGTAATTGTTCGTTTAACCGAAAGTTTCTATATATAATCTTCTACCTTTCTCCCTTACACTTCATTTTCTCATAACGACGCAATTACGCATGCGACACTGTTCTTTGACCAGTATCCCTTTCTGTCCCTTTACTTATCGCGGCCCAATCGTCCTCGTGCTCATTAAGCAGTTTCTTGCACCCATGAATCGCGATAATCGTGTGTACACCGGTACCTGCGTTCATACACCCACCTCACGTTCACGCATACGCACGCACGTTGGATCATTCGCCTCGCAATTGTACGGCAAATTTGCATCTAACTGCAATTAAGAGCCGTCTCGGAACGAGGCAAGAGGCCGCCCGGGAAAATGAGGAGCGGCGAAAGAAGCGGCCACGAGGAAGGGCACTTATATTCGGTACACGTGGAGCAATCTCATTTCTCGTTTTTACGGTTTTACACAGCGTACATGCGACGAGCGCGGGACATTCGGATGATGATAAATCTGCTTAATCACGCTGGTTGCGCTGGAATAAGATGCTCATGGTATATGAGTCATTCGTTTCGAAAGAGCAGCCAAATATAAATTCTAAAGATCTTGTCACGCGCGTGCACATACACACATACATATATACATAAAATGAGATTGTCATATGAATTTTTTAGTGCAGTATCTTGCTTAAATATATTAAATTATTGAAATCTATCGCGCATGCATAATAAGAAAGAAAGAGTCACAAAGAGAGTCAGAGAGAGATATTTTATTAATAACTGACGCAATTAATTATAGTAAAACACTTTCAAATACAAATAGAGTCGTATATTATTACGAGTTAAAATCGTCGATTTTTATTTAAATTACTTATTAAATTATAGTTATCTGTACTGATTAAATGATTAATCGTAACGTAATAGGCGCTACTTATAAATAGCTTGACTTATAGGCATGTAGTTAGAATCTATAAATCACAGCTGATAAATATACATCGCGCATAATTTATCGTTTATATATTCTCACAGGCGTGCGTATAATTTCTGCGTGCGTTCTATGAACGGAAGTCTCGTGTACTTGAGATTTTTTCCATCTCAGCGCGGTGAGATGTCGCAGCTTACGTAAATGAACACGATCGTTCAATGAACGATGCGTCCGTAGGACAAAGAGAAGCGAACGAGAGAAGGGGGACGGAGGCAGCGAGAGATCGAAGGGACGAGGGAAGGGAATGATCCACGAGCCGAGTTACCGTTGCGCCTAAGTGAAGCCAATACGAGAGCCCGTAGTAACGCCGCAATAACAATCGTTATTCCCAGCCTCGGAAATCCCAGAAGAGGGAAACGGAATATAAGTTGCAACTGGATGTTCGGGTCCAGTAAACTCGGGCATAATCGTCCTGTCGGCGTAAATTTAACCACCCCGCTCGTAAATAACGCGAAAATATAACGCGAATGGAGAAAAATGAAATAGGAGAGAAAGAAGGCATGCAAGTAGACAGGATGTTCCCGCGCGGTCAATTAAAATGCATGGTCAAGGCGTGCGACGACGATTCGAGAAATAAACTCGCATCCTGCGCCTAGGAAGGCCAATGAGAACGATCTCTACATTAGAAATAACAGTAACTAACACTGATAAATTCGCAGTGTCAAATTAACTTCAATTTGAGTCATTTTTAACTATTCTCTAGGTCGCCACTGCTCCTACTCAATATGTCGTTAATTTCAACACCTTGTTTTAGTTAAATTAACGACAAATATGTCATTTTGATACACATGGTAGTTAAAAAGAACAAAATGTTAACCATTGTTTTAGTTAAATTAACGACATATTGAGTAGGAGCAGTGGCGACTCAAAGGAATTAACAGTGAAACGCTTTTATTTATATCTATAAGAAACAGCAGTGCATTTTTAAGCTAATTCATTCCCGACCGAGAAGGAGAATCTCACTTTTGCGACAGTCTTCAGCGGTAACGGAAGAAATCCCCCGCGTTCGAACTTCGCGCCGAGCGTCGCGGTCGGAGCGAATCTCCCAGAATCTACCGTCGCCGTTCACAACAAAAGCCGCCGAGATTTCAGCGTAACGATGTCTATCGAGCGTTCGTTAGAGCGCGAGAAATGCCTTCGCATATGCGGGCCGGTTATTGACTTCGTCGTTTAACAGTAACCGCTCTTATCCGCGAAATCTGCGGACCGCGCGCGAACGGTGACGAACGGCGGCGTCACGGAGGACGTATCGCAGCCGGAAGTCATCGCGGACGTAACTGAAGTTTTATCGGCCGTTTCTTCCAAGGACGATAGAGGCGCAAGAAATATATCGACGGCGGAGCGGCATCCCCGTACCGTTTGCCAACAGTCCCGGCGCGTACGAACGTCCGTCGTATTTTCAACGCACCGAACGCGTCCGTTTCTGCCGCGTCACTTTATTTCTCCGCTCGTTTTGCAACGCCGCTTTTGTTGCGGCGAACGTTTCCCTCGCGGACTTTCCTCTCGCCGAGCTTTCATACGCGATCGGCACAAACACGCGCTCGTCCCCCGCGCGCGTTTAGACGCCAAAAAGTAACGCTATATAATGTTTTTTTTTACATTTATTTATTAACAATACATGTACCGGTATCTCCCCGGCTGACTCGTCGAGCGGCATCGTCGCGAATCGTTTCACATCGCTTGTGTCTCTTCGCTCTCTCGGAGAGTCCCGCGAGGCTATTCACGTTTTTTGCCAAGCGTCCACGCTGTTTATCGGGAATGCTCGCGGGTTCCACGAACGGAATTAGACCGACGACCGTACCGCAAAGTCCCGCCGCGATCGATCGCCCGCACGTTAAATCTGGCCTGGATACCTCGCGAAGAACTCGCCGCTAATGACGATACGCCGGCCGTGGAATTCCGGGCCGGGAATCGGTACTATAAATCGGCCGGTCCCTGACTTTCGAAGACGAGCGCGGAAGGGGAATGTTTGGTCACGCGTGGTTGCGGGCGGATGAAACGGTAGCAGTTGGGAATAAACAATCTTCCTCCCTTTCCGCCCCCCCCCCCCTACCGAATCGTCGATTTGCATACTCGGATCCGTTAGCTCTTTCGACTCGAGTCCCCGTCCTCCGTCTCTTCGTACCTCGTCTTCGTTACGCGACAAATAACTCTGATTAACCGTACCGAGAGTGACTCGGCGAGGGGCAGCAGGAGGGGGAGGGGAAGACGGCAGTGGATGATCCGCTAACGCATATACAAATCCGATAACGACCGTCGCAATGTCGTTATCCGCGGTTACCACGCGGTCGTATCGTAATAACTGCTGGTAGTAAAAGCTAACGCAACGATCCGCATCAATTACCGCGGCAAGAAGGTGTTAACGCCGAGATGAAGGGAAACATTTATACTACCGCGGTGCTGTTAACCTAGCTGAAAAAACTCTCCGTCTAAAGCCGCTATGCGCAATCGATTTTCTTACGGTTTTTATTATTCATAAATACGTTCATAATTATGTTATTTTTAAGACATTGTAATTCTCTCTATCTATCTATATATCTATCTATTTGTCTTCTATCTTCTTCTCTCTTCGTTAAAATTGAAAGATTTATATTTTATGTCAAAAACAGTGAACTGTTCAATAATTCTCGTGCTATTTTTCTGCCGCATATATCGCCGGTAAATCTCTCCATACTAATTTATATTCTTTATAATTCTTATTTCTTTACAGTTTTCGGGGAACGGGGAATCTCATAGATGCACTGAGAGAAAACAAAATAGTTCTGGCAACTATAATTTGGCAACTCTGAAATTTAAGTAGCTGCAACTAGTTTTACGAAGTAATAGGAACTAAAGTAGT
>NJRP01000106.1:314520-327210 GCA_003063835.1 Aphaenogaster floridana | reverse complement strand
ATGGTTAATATTACTATGTTTTCTTAGTTCATATAACTTATTTGTTGTTGTTACTGCAACTTTATAGCACATAGTTAAGGCGCTATTTGTCTACTTTCTAGTTGCTGATACGACTTTTTTCTCTGAGTGTGTTTGTTAGCATCAAAAATTATTGAATTGCTCGTCAATTTAATAAGTGAATTAATTATTCCGGCTTCATGTATATATAAAGGATTGTGTTTCAAGATTGACGAATATGCGGCGCGCAGTTCGCATGAGCAGGAAAATTCACAAAATAATTATTATTAGGCACCAAGATCCGCCTCGATCGATATTGGCTTTCTATCATATTTATATTTGTTTAATATCATCAGTATTATTCTTAATATTATTTGTTTATATATTCTTTATGTTTGCATCGCTTATTTTGCGATTTAGGGACAATGCGAAGGATTCGACGGAAGATAAACGTCGAACGCGAACCGACAACGGACGTAAAACTAGCAAAGCGCGAATACAATCGATTCGTTAAGCATGATCGGGCTTATCCGTTACCCCGTAAAAATATCGTAGTACACGCTCGCGTAGATATACCTAGTACTATTTGCGTTTAAAGAAATGAGAGCGTTTGCGTTAGTACAGTGCAACGCCATTACGCAGCGCAGCGAAGCATGCGTCGCCGATGGTTTCCAAGAAATTCGCCTTGATAGATCGTCTCTTTGGGAACTGAGTCGTGTTCGACTCAGGAAGCAATAGATCGTTCGTATGACTCGTACGACGATTATTGCGTCATTATAGATGATTTGCTTTCGCCAGCGACGTTATTAGTTGCCGGTCGGGGAGGAGCGTAAAGCCTTTCTTGCGCGCGGAATCAAGCTCGATTGCTCGATTGCTCGATTGCCGAAGATCGTTCGGAGCCGAGCAAAAATTGCGATCGCGGCTTTCAAGGGCTCCGATGATCCCGGAAATCGGAATACTACTCCTCGCTGTGGGAAATCTGACCATAAAACCGATCTTATTTTGCACAAAAATGTTTGGGGAACAGGATGGGAGAGGGAATTTTCCGCGTCTAATTGAGGGAAGCGTAAGCGGTTTCGCAAGACGCTAATTTAATAAATGTTGTAATTAACGAACGTTCGCAATAGATGCACGAGCAAGTTCATTGGCTTTCCTGGTACGGAAACAAAGATAACGTAACTGTTGATGAAAAACTATAAAGTTAACTTGAAACGTTAATTATGCAGGATATGCAGTTGCCCTGACTTCCATTGTTTTCGATGACACGAAGATTTAGGGTTTGCAAACCTCATTATCATAGTGTTACGATCCACTTCCCACAATTGCGGCTGTGTTTACCGTAATGTTAGGGTAATAACATTATAGTTGCTACAGAATTACGTTGTTTAACAAGAGTAACACGCTACCGCGGGGCACACACGTGTCTTCGTTATCTTTAGGAGCCGCAATTATTATAATACCCCGTAACGATCCGCGCGATCGCTCGGATCGAAAGAAACAGAGTGGATAAGCAAGAGTGATACGAGAATTAGTATTAGGTACGTACGTCGTACGAGAATGGGCCGGATCGCCGCTAATGGATTAGATTGCTGAACGAGATAGCGCTTTAATTCGACGTAAAACAAGTCCGCTCCTCCGACGTCAAAGGAGCCCCGACGAATGGTAGAGGCGGCGATTTATAATAGCCCGATGAAGCGGTAACAGTTGTTGAATGGCCTGCATTATGATCGAGACCGGCCGCATCCTCTTCCGCGCTCGGCAACTTCTTGCGCCCGAGCGGCAGTGGTGTTACCTCACGCGCCAGCGGAACCGTATTTATATTTTACCGCCGCCTCTTACGAATTTGCAGATAATAGAGCGTTTCGCGGTTCGCTAATCCCGGAAAATGGGTCGTGACGAGCGTACGTTGCGCGCCGCGCCGCACCGCGCCGGGGTTATCACTCTCCGCACGCGCGATTCTCTCCCCCGGCCACGCGGGGCTGCGTGCGAATGCCATAACTGTTTATTCTAATCTACATCATCGGCATCTACGCGCCGATAAATCGCGACGGTAGACGCCCACCTCGCGCTTCCTCTCTTGCACGCTCACGCGTGCAATTTTCGCCTCCCCCTTCCGCCACCCCCTTTCGGCCGCCGCGTATACGCGCCTCGTTACGCGCGCGGCCGACCCGCCCGAACAATAGCCGCCGCGTCTCCCCCTATATAATCAACAAATCGCGAAAAGAATCGCGGCCGAGATAAGCGTTAATAGCGTACTTTACGGTACGGTCTCACTCCGCCGACGATTAACGCGTTTCGCGCGCGATCATTGAGCATGCTCGATGGGCGCCATCGGATACCGTTGCGTGCCCTCCGCCGCTCTTTATTCAACTTGTCGGTGATATTTATCGAATTTATCTATCTTAACCTTCAGCTTACAGAATCGCGGCTAGTTTGCCGGCCGAGTATCGCATCACGGTGCTAACACCGAGCGCGTTTATCATTACGATAACGTCGCTGAAAATTGGCTATTACGGTGGAATTCTTCAGACATTACGGGGAATATATGCGACCTATTAATACACGCCAAGAGTCTACTTCGCGCGGGTAACATCTCTAGTGTGTACGGAGAATTTTACAAATTAGAATGTAGATAGCATTCTAGAGAAATTACTCGATAACGCCATTCGACTCTATCTTAAGGGCCCGTGCACAATGAGAGGATTAAGGGACAAGGAATTAATCATAGGGAATTGGGATGTGGGAGATTCTTCCTTCTTCCTTCTTCCACATCCCAATTCCCTATGTTTAATTCCTATGTAATAATTCGATAACGCCATTCGACTCTATCTAAAGCCCGTATCAGATTATGGATTGGGATTGGATTGGAATTTGACCAATCGGAAGAAAGAAAACCATAACAAGTTCAGTTAACTTAGCTTTGATTGGTCAAATTCCAATCCAATCCCAATCCCAATCCATAGTCTGATACGGGCTTTAAGGGCCCATGCACAATGAAAGGAATAAGGAATAAGGAATTAAACATAGGGAATTGAGATGTGGAAGATTCTTCCTTCTTCCTTCTAAAGCCCGTATCAGACTATGGATTGGGATTGGGATTGGAGTGGAATTTAACCAATCGGAAGGAAGAAAACCAATAACAAGTTCAGTTAACTCAGCTTTGATTGGTCAAATTCCAATCCAATCCCAATCCCAATCCAAAGTCTGATACGGGCTTAACGACCATGCACTTTCTTTCGGAAGAGAGAGGTATTAGGGCCCATGTACAATGAGAGGAATAAGGAACAAGGAATTAAACATAGGGAATTGGGATGTGGAAGATTCTTCCTTCTTCCTTCTTCCACATCCCAATTCTCTATGTTTAATTCCTTATTCCTCTCATTGTGCATGGGCTTTTAAGAGTCGAATGGCGTTATCGAATTATTTCTCTAGAATGCTATCTACATTCTAATTTGTAAAATACTCCGTAGGGCCCATGCACAATGAGAGGAATAAGGAACAAGGAATTAAACATAGGAAATTGAAATGTGGAAGAAGGAAGAATCTTCCCATATCCCAATTCCCTATGTTTAATTCCTTGTTCCTTATTCCTCTCATTGTGCATGGGCCCTAATACCTCTCTCTTTTCCGAAAGAAAGTGCATGGTCGTTTAGCGGTCAAACGAACGCCATTATCCACCGTGCTCTTTCACGCACTTCAGCGCAACTGTCACATTGGAATTATCCATCTTAATGCTCCCCTTGTGTGTACACAACGACGGTACACATCCGAGCTCCGGCACTATCGCGATTGCGTTTGGCTGCGTTTGACCCGCCTCGACGATCGGCGCAACCGCAACGGGGGGATCGAGCGCGACGCGAGGAGAAGGCGCTCCTTGTGGCAGATGCGTCCTCGTCACGGTCGAGGTGGCACGCGCGCGGACGAGGAGGAAGCGAAAAGCAAAAAGGGATCCCCCGATCATCCGAACGGAGGGAAGAGGAGAGCGAGGTTACGAAGCGTTCGCTCGCTCGCTCGCTCGCTCGAGTTGGCCCCCATATCGGCCCCCCAAGCGCGCCGCTGTGATACAGGCAAAGCGGTGGAACCGTAGTATCTCCTGCCTTGCGCGCGGCGCAAACCGATGAGGCGTCGCCTTACCGTTAGGAGCGCATATTCGCTCGCTCGCGCACCTGCGCGCCCGCGAGATCGTTAAGCGCAAAATCGCACCCGTAACGCTCTCGAATCCCGGCGATCCGAGATCGCGCGGGTATCCGTCCAGAGGCGCGCCGAGGAAATGCCGCGGGCCCGTCCCTGGCCCCTGGTCTCTGAAGCGTTTATTTACGTTGCCCGATCACGACGGGAAGACAAGTGGAGTGACGTGATACGCCTCGAAGCCGAACGTGAAATTCCAATGGCTGCATGCGTACGTGCGCCCGTGCGATTTAAATAAAATATAATATATTTCTATACCTACAGCTAGATACATAGCCATAGCATAGCTAATGCGATAAAGCGGAGGATGCGTCTCTCGACGTAATCCGCGTAGTAAATTAACGCGTTCCAGGGAGCTCTCCAAAATAAAAATGTAACGTAATAAACATTGTGGCTTCGGAATAAGTTGCAACCATCTCTGGGTGCGCTATGCTTGCCTAAGCAACATTTACCGCAATGCGCGCTGTACGAGCTAATGAGCTAATCGATGCCGCTACGTAACGATCGAGAAAGACACTGTGGAACGCGCGAATGTGGGGGGAAAGGTTCAGCATGAATTTATGATGGTAACGGGGGTAGAGCCAGCTGCCATCGCACTCCTGATAAGCGTACGAGCCTGAAAGAGCGCCGATATTTCCTGATTTACCGCGTGGATATAAATCGCACGCGTGGCACGTGCCTCGAAGACGGTTCTTAAGACGGCTCGTTACGGTTTCAGCGGCGTCTCGGTAAGGCTCTCATCAGCCGCGAAGAAAGCTTTTTGCGCTTAGCGATCGGCCTTTCGCGATAACGCATGGGTGTCCTTTGTAATACAATTCGCGATGGCCGAATACGGCGCGCGAGCATCACCGGATATGGGTTTGGTGGGCGTAACCGGAAGACAGCGGGAGATGATACATTGCGAGTCGACTTATGTATATGCGAACGGCCTGTTATGGAGGACGAGTTCATAACGAGTCACTCGTAGCCTCACTTTCCCCATTTTCGGCCTAACGAGACCTCGTTAAGAGGATTTAGAGGAGAGTGCAAACGTGCCGGCGCTTAATTAATAAGCGTCTATAGTATTAATTACATGCTGCTCGACGCAAGAATGGACTTTCTGTTTTAGAGGATTCCTTAAGGATTCGCGTGTTGCATAATCAGGAGAGAGGACGCAATCGTTTTCTCAATGTAAGAAAGTTAAATGTTAAATGAAAGGTATCGTAGAAAATATAAAACTAAAATATATTTCGAAGTCGATGTTTCGCTATATTATTAGTATTTTGCAAAACTGAAGTTACTTTCCATCTATTCGCGAGATCGCGTGTCAATCTCGATGAGCCTACCGACCGCGAATCTCTTTCGCCGTCATCTGGGAACTGCTTCCACTGGACAACGACGAGAAATTGCAGCGTGGGAAGAGAAAAAACGAACGTGCGGAAGAAAGCGATATTCGAGACAAAAAAAAGAGACGGAGAGGAATGAAGGTAGCGTGGGAGATGCAGTTAATCAATTGGCGAATTATTGTCCGTTACTGACCTCGTCCAATCGTTCCTTTCTCTCTCTCTCTTTCTTTCTTCCTCTCTTTCTCTCTCGGAAGTGTACATGCTCTGCCAGGCTATCTTACGTTCGTCGGACATCTCATGCCCCTCGAGCGAAAGCCGTCCAGCCGTACGATTAATCGAATCTAACCATCCCCACAACGACATCGAGCTCGAGCTCGAGGTCCGGTGCGCTCTGGATCGAGAGACGATCAGCCGTTCGGATCGATCGTGAAGGCGCAATTATGGGATTCCCATGAATCGAGGCGAGGCGTCGAGTACCGATATCGGGAAACTGGACGACTTCCAAGCGTAAGAAGCTCCAAGGCCAATGCGATCTCCGAGCATCGAATAATCTGTTACATTTCACGGACGGTCGTTAGAGTCGACCGCTGCTATCACTGCATGCTCGGTTAACCTCTGCGAAACCTGAAAGTTTAGGACATGCGCGCAAACGTGATAAGAGAAATTGATAAGAAAGATAAGAATGGTATCTGTAAATATTTTCGATCTTTCTGAAAAGTAAGGTTTCTAGTTCTGTGCTTTTAAATAAAATCACATGATCCTCGAAGGAAACGACGTCATAAATGGTTAAGCAAGAGTCACCTCGTGAAATAAGAGGTTCACGTTTTCGCGACAAGTACCAGATTAATTCTTGGTAGCGCCAGTAATAATCCGGATTATGCCGCTGTTCGCGGGATGAAGTAATAACGTGACGTGTATAGGCGTCCTCCTCCCAAAGGGGTACTCGCCGTCATGAAGCTTTCTAGTTAACATGACGAATCCTGGCACGTTAATACCGCGTTTCACATTCCGATAATTTCTTTAACGGCGCATTAAGCGCACGCGAGGCGAGCACCGCAGGAGTTACGCCGATCCTGCTGAGACTCGATTACGACAGGATACGCGAGGGTTCCAGTAGATCGATCATGGAGAATTCTCAGAGGTGTCGTGTGGGTTCAAGGCCAGGCCTGGATCGACTGCCAGCATGAAACCCATTTGACTCTTGTTGCAATTAGTTACCGGCCGCTCCTGAAGCCACGAGGCTGATGATCGCGACGTATATCTCTTAATCATTGTCCGTCATTAATGAATCGTCCCCGACTGCGTTAACGTCACGGGCGATTGGGATTGTCGGCGATTTCAGCGCGGAATAGGATATTACGATTGATAGTTCTGCATGAAACGATAACGAGCGCGCTTTTGTACATTTGTTTCTGATATATTGCCTAAATCTGCGTATTATACTCACGTGAACTTCACTTTCGAAAATCTCCATTTATATAAGAAGATTTCATAAAGTAAAAATTGATACATATATCTCTCTGTTCTTTTTCCCGCATAGAACATAAGATTAAAAATAAAAATATACAACTATATAAAATCCAAATTTATCGAAATTAGGATTTAATTTATCATTTTTAGGAACATATTAATACGCAAGTTAATATTTAAATACAATTGAAATTATAACTATGATCATTATTGACTTCTTTTTGTATTTTATTTCTTAAAACAACATAAGCGAGCAAGTAAGCCAAGGCGCAAACGCAAATAATGAAGTAAGTGTTGATGCATTTTTAAGAGATCATCCGCAGCGAGCTATTTTATTATACCAGCTAGTTTTGAGAGCAACAGGATGTCTGGTGATACGCGAACTGGTCGTAATGCGATCCTCATAACCGCGGGCTAGGATAACTAGGTAACGGGTAGCAAGCACTAAACGCAACTGTCCTATACACGGCACGGAACCTTCACCGGGTATTCAGGATGTTCACGTACTCTTCGCGATACATTCAGGATGCGCGAACGTATCATCGAGACAGAGAGCGTTATAGCGGAATAGCGTATCGTTAAATAAAGAAAATTCTATAATCAATTTCAAACGTCTTCTTCAACTCGCTTGTTTAGATTATCTCTCACAATTTTTTATTTTCTTTTAATATAATTAATATGAAAATAGAACGAACTCCCAATAATATCACAAAACGTTAAATAAAATTCGATTTTATTGCGCATTGACTTCCGCGCTAACTCTTATTAGCCCTTTTTTATTTAACGTTTTGTTAATATAATTATTTTTTATTTTTTTAACGTAATAATTGCACACTTTATTCCAATTTATTTTCATTCATTTGCACCTGCATACGTTACTCTCGTATACAGAAATTATTTGTCAAGATTTCATGAAAGGATGCGCGCATTCGATAAAAAAAAGAAGATTCATTCAGTCTAAGAAATTCTATTGCAATAAGTAGTCCATTTCGCTTCGCTTGTTTTACATCCGAATCCTTCTTTTATATCTTAATGCACGACTTGGTGCAAGTACATAACGAGCTATGACGAATGACATCGATGAAGCCGAGACGGCTCCTTCAAATAATACGCGTGAAGTAGATTTTCCCAACCGCTTGATCGAATAAAAAGTCGAGAATCACCACGCCGCTCTTCAATTACCCCACCCTATATAGGAGAGACTCGCGCAATTTTTCACCCATTACACACGCAATCCTCTCCTTGCTCGTTACACGAAACGAGTTCGCCTCTGTCTTCGCCACGATTACTATCCCTCGTAAATACGTAGTAGCGTATTTTTATTGGTGATACAGAGTACTCTGCAGCCTTGCAGGTGGTCCGCGTGATTCGTCCGAGTTTATTGTGCATGTCGCGCGCATAAATGGATCCATGGGGGAGAAAAGGGGAGAGGCTTAACACGGCGGAAGCGAAAAAGAAATAGCAGTCGCTGTTGGAACGCGTACGAAGAGAGAAAGAGAATCGCACAGCGCGCGGGGAATCCTGCCAGGGAATTCTCGTAGTCCCTCGGCGGGTATCCCGAGCTTTACGAGGATATATCGACGAGACGACAGAAATCACGCCGTGTTAACACGCTCCTACCTAAACCGTTATCGCGGCCGGACGCATCTGCTCGCGGCTACGCTAGGTGCATCTGCATGCTTACTCGGTGTATCTACACGGCAAATTGTCGACGCACGTAAATTGCCGCTCGAATAATCGCGAGGGTGCGCCGAATGACTAGTCAAGGCGTCGTAGGATATGCGCTCGTACTTACATTAAGTACATTAATTTAAGACGCACGCCTCGGGCGTGACAAGTGTAGTGCGTGAGGTTTGTACTCGGCGTTTTATCCCCCTTCTATTTTTCTCCAAGGCAAGAAACTATCAGGGAAACGGAGAAGAAGCAATAACTTAATAATAGTAGACAACCTTTTGAACATATATAGGTTTCAAATTACGTGTACTTATGCTACTGTACTAATTTCAACAACTTCTTTTTCCTCTTTTATTAAGAGCAATTTAAAAATTTCCGCCAAAAGTATTAAGATTTAAAAAAATTTTAGAAATCTTTTTATTTATAAGTGTAAACGTTTTTCTGATAAAACGTAAAGATTTTCTCTTGTTTATCACTATTATCTTAGTGAGCACGGAATTTAACGTACACCCTTATCCAGTGGCGTAGCCAGGGGGGGAATAGGGGGATAAATCCTCCCCGAAATTTTGGAACCAAATATGAAAATATGAAAATGAAAGGTTGAAAGGCGAGAGAGAAATGAAATAATAAATGCTTTAAGGTCCAAAGAAAATGTCCTAAACGAATATTGTTATTTTATTTAATTAAAAAAGTTATGAGTTGTTTTGTGATTTTTATTTTTTTAAAATCCCTCCCCAAATAAAATCCACGCCGCTGCCCTTATCTGTTCGATTATCTTGAGATTTATAGATTTAATTCAATACATAGTTTAATTAATCACGCGTACTACTCGGGCACATTTCTTTCGTTGATACAAAAGCCAGTGGGATCGATTCCTCTCTGATTTTCAGTGCATTAATCGCTTTAATAAATGCTGAAACTAAGATAGCCATTAGGATGACTGTCGGATCTGGAGTAAATCTCTTATCTCATTGATATAGAGCACACGAAAGCGTTATGCGAGAGTCAGTAACGTTTTGCTCCTACAACGCTATAAACTCGCAGATAAGATAACTTCATCTGTTCAAGCTTGATGTAATGCCCGATGTAGTTACTCGTGTTACTCATATCGGTACATACTTCGCACCTTGAATTCGCAGCAGGACGCGGACATCGCGTGCACGTAACGTAATATTATCGAAATGTTATCAGGTTGACGAGCACATGATGTTTTCATAAGAATATAATTACAATGGGTAGGTACATGATCGAAAATTACATTGAAAGACGGATATGTACGCGAGATAACCAATAGTTCGATCAGTATATTGGTATTAACTAACATCCGCATTAAGCTTGCGTTTTCCCGACAGGGCCTGCAGATATAATTATATAGACGCTTTGCGAAATTCGCTCCCGGCAAATTTGATCCGATCTGATCTATATACGAACGGATGTGTACGACGTTCCGTTTTGTTCCTGCGAGCGCATTTATATTCATTGGGTATCTGGACCATTCAAAGTTGAAACAAAGTTATCTACTGTCAGGATAATCAGGTGGCATAGTGGTAGCGCGACAGTCGCCTCTTACTTCTTATTAAGATACGAAGCAACAAAGGAGAGGCAGGAGAAATGAATCTGTCGAGAAGTAAAGCAACGCGAGCGAATCGCAGGAAGAAGAGAAGCGTAACGGGCAGAGCAGAATTGCATTCAGCGAAGCAAGAAAAGGTCCTTAGGTTTCAATATTTGCGTGACGGCACACAACGCACCTGTCAGCGGTTCGCGCTACAATCATCATCGCTATACTGTTAAGCGCACGCCTAAAGATCCTCGAGAGGATCTTATCTCTTTCTGCGGTTTCTAGGTTCGTGGAACTTCCGCCTACGACAAAAGCTAAGCTACTAACAAAAGGTCGTGGCGGTAGCCGTAATGCGATCGAGTATCATTGCCAGTCGATAATTACGTCGATCAATATTTTGTCTAAACCAAAGGCTGTCTGGCAGATCGATCGTTAGCGCTTTGTCAAGTGTGTATATAATTAAGAAACTGGAATTTATACCAGCTGTAATGCCTCATTCATTATGCGGCACGCGCTCAAGCGAATCGGAATTTTATCTGGAGTCACCGAGATCGTTCGATATCGGCGCCGATACCAATAATTAAAAATAAAACAGCGCGAGACGGACCGGCGCGGCGCGTGTTCCATTAACATTCCGCATTAACATGAAAGTGTTAAATGTCACGGCAGAGCGCGTGTACGATATCTAAACTCAGATTACCACCTTGAACGCGTTTCATTCTATCGCGCCTCGCGCACGCAGCGAGGCGAAAAGAATCCGCAATACGGAAGGCACATATATGACAGATATTCCTACGACATGTGAAAATTATCGGGCGTAAATCTTCCCGCTGAAATTCCGCGTCGTCCCCGTATCAGCAGCGGTCAACAAAAAGGCGAGCGAAGAGCAGGAAATCGCGCGAGGTGAAACAATTTAGCCGCGATACGGAGAGAGGAGGAGTTTAGTTAGCAGGCGTATTGCGCCGCGTAACGAAATTGATTTCTCCGTTCTCTTGCATAATTGGCTCCCATCGATAAAGCCGACGCAAGAAGAAGAAACGAGAGTACCACGAGGAACGACATGAGGAAGTGCACACATTTACTTTCAAATGGAAAACACGTTATTGATACCACGCACTTGGATTAATCTCCGTTTCCTTATCACACCGTTTGCAAGCTTTTGTCGTGCTTTAGAAAAAGAAATAGCAAAGCTGTCGTATCCTAAATCGCTCTATGAATATCATTAACATCGTGAATACATCTCTTTGTT
Source organism: Aphaenogaster floridana (assembly GCA_003063835.1). Classification (NCBI taxonomy): domain Eukaryota; kingdom Metazoa; phylum Arthropoda; class Insecta; order Hymenoptera; family Formicidae; genus Aphaenogaster; species Aphaenogaster floridana. The sequence goes on along the minus strand of NJRP01000106.1, from coordinate 315,749 downwards.
TTTCTACATTTGAACGAAATCAAATTTTGACGTGATAGTTCAACTTTGATATATCGTTTTTGCATATTAAGAACTAATTTTTAAATGGATAAAAAATTACTATTATTTCGATGTCAAATTGAAAATTTGACTTTGTGCTAAAATTGCCATTCTGACTGTTGAATGCATTTCCAGCTTTTTTCGTTCTCTCGTTCATATAACAGGGATTAATGTTCTTAATGATGGGCAAGTGATAGGTACAAGGCAGAGGAAGAGGAATGCGTATCAGTTGGTTCGAGAGCATGCCGAGAAATGCAATCTATCGACCGCAACAACAAGGAAGCGAGGACGCGGAAAAACAATACACCTTGCTGTCGACCCTGCTATGTCGTTACGTACACAAAACTGTCGGATTTTATCGCGTAGACGTACCTAAAGGAAAAACGGTAAATTTAAAGAGCACGGTGAAGAAGTACGAAGAGCGAATAAGCGAAGAACGTATCGAATCCCGTATGTTTTTAATGTTTAATGACATATAATGTTCGACCATCTATACATGTGGTGTGACTCACGTATTCAGTAAAATCATCGCGATTGCGAATCTCTTATTTGCCAGGCATATAAACGGGCGTCCCCGTGAAACGAACCTGTCGGCATCCGCCATCGTGGCAATCTTATTAATTATTTTTACTTCCTTTCTTATTGATTGATGCCTTAGCTTGCGGTTTACTCTAAAAAAAGTCAACATACGCGTGATATCCGCTGCTTGTTCTTATTTGTTCGATATAATAGTCACGATAGCGTTATGGGAATGGCAGACGATAAATTTTCCCGGCTGTACGTGACGCCCGTCGTAATGGCTTTCCCGCGGATTTCCGCGATACCGAGACGATAATTACTTCGCACGCATAACGCCGCGCCAATGAAGAGGCGGCAGAAACTAGAGGCGATAGTTTAATTAACGGAATCAAAAAATGTGGATTTCGTCTAACGAAAAGAATTTTGTACACGCGATAGGAAAAGCGACCGTGACAACGCCGTTCTGTGCGAGCCCTTCGTAGATTTTGCTTTCTTCACTGAGAGAAAACGAAATAGTTGTGGCAACTATAATTTGGCAACTCTGAAATTTAAGTAGTTGTAACTAGTTTTACGAAGTAATAGGAACTAAAGTAGTACTGAATACTATAAAAATATAGTCACGCTAACTACATTTGTGAACTATTAATTGATAGTGAAATAGCGACTCAACT
>NJRP01000106.1:266636-291651 GCA_003063835.1 Aphaenogaster floridana | reverse complement strand
CAAAATTATTTTTCAGATCTGTATCTGACCAAATTTTTTAATATTTCAGCAAAACCGTTCTTTCCGTGTAATAATATGAACCTCTTTGCATGCAGTGCGAATTGATATACGAACGGAAACAGATAAATCGTTCACACGCACGGTACGATTTCTCTCGTCTACATGTTGATAAGACCGCACACGGAATCAATTAGACCGCAGTTAAAACCTACAATGATACGTTAATCCGCGGTTAGTGATTAGAGTATTAGAGTTACCGTTCATTATGCCCCTGGATGGATAATGAGGCAGGCGTGGCAGCGGCGGGAAAAATCACGTTAATTCGGTGTTTTCAGCCGAAGCTGGCTATCGGCCGGTCACGCGAGCTTTTCTTGTGGCAACAACGACGTCGCTCGTAAAATTCAGATCAGCGGGAAAATCCCGGTCTCTTCTCTTCCGCGATCGCTTCATTAGGATTTAAATCGACGCGAGCGGATCCGTAGGCGTCGGTTACCGCTGTATTAAATTGGAGCTCGCGCAAACAGAACTTGAATATGCGTCACGACATTTATTGTGATGTAAGATCGTAAAGAGCGAGGACGACATTCCTGTCGAGTCACCCGTGAAAAAGCTTCCGCGTTGGGCGCTTCTATCATCCCCGTCGGCAGACGGACTCGAAAAATCGGCGTGCATCGCGAACGGACGCTCGTAAAACGGAGATTAAGATATATCTCAACGGGATTTAATCGTTCAATTAAATAGGATAATCAATATGTTTCTTGATTCGATGACGCCAGAGATGACGGATATTTGTCCACTTTTCTGCGTTCTGTAATGACTAAGCGTCAAAATGTCTCTTTTATTTTTAACTCTCATAATAGTAAAGGTGTGTATCTTACGTTTTACAAACAAAATCGTTGGAAAGTAAAATTATTCTATTTTTACTAATTTAGCGTGTGTTTATTAGTAGATTTAAATAATTCTACCGTCGACTTAAAATTAATACGATACTGAGTATGAGTCAAGTACACTTTCAGAAGACTCAAGGTTGGTCTTGAAGAAGATTATATTGATCTTGGTTCGATCGAGGAAACTGGGGCGTTTCCGCGATTATAATCCCCGCGATGTATTGACGACAACGTCATAGAGCTGAGGCCGGGAGGAATACAAGCCCCAGAACTAGCTGTAAATTAACCACACACTACGATCTGGTATTCCTTCGTACACGTTTTTGTTTGTGTATATGTGTCATGTTATATACATACATAACTCGTATATCGTAATGTATAGTTAGCATATCGCTGACACGATCTCGCACATATATCGAAGCTCTAATATTATATCTTATTCTGCATGCAACTTTTTATTGGCGATCTATGAATACTGAAATTACGTACAATGGCACACACAATAAGTATCATCGAATCTGACAGTCACCACGATGTGATATTAATTTCGCGTGCATTTACACTGATATTACTAATTTGCTGCTATTGATGGGCTTCCTTGCTCGAATTAAATAGGTCAAAGAAGTTCAGCAAAGTTAAAAAGACGGTTGCATAAACGGTATTGGGACGGACTGTCTGTACCGTAAGAACTCGAAAGCAAAATTCCCGTAAAACGGAGCCCTGCGGACGGTATACCTCCAGTTAATTGAAGGCACTACGGTTCTAAATGCAATTCCGTTGCATCCAGGCATTGTACGACACGCGTGTGCATGAATAAACGCACGCACATCAGCAACTGTCGGAGTAGCTAGATCGCCCATGATCGCTTCCTTTCTCGGTGCATGCAAACCAGTGCACGATCCTCCCAAGCACTGTGGTTAATGTCCCGTTTGATTGGTTGGCGCTCCGATGGTACGCGGTGAACGATTCACCGGCGACGATCGATCGCGAGATCGAGAACAACCTCGTCTTCGAAACCCCATCCTTTTTCACTAATCTCAAATGACGAGTGTTTATATTCGATCTTAGATTTACTATGTCAGACTCTCTTATGTACAGAAAAAAGAACGCGACAGATTGTTTGTTCTATATAGCTAAATTAAAAATTTAAAGTACGTTCAAACACTTAGCGAGATTTTATAATACATATTTTGTTCTTTTTATCCAATTTTTATTTTTAACACTACAGCTATCAACGATTAATTTCTACTATTTAAGTTATATTATGTTTGAAAAAAAGAGATGAAAGGGGAAAGTAAATTGATAAATTTTATTATTTACAAATTTTTTGCAATAAAAGTCATGGGAAATCTCAGAAAATGCATCGTTATAAATTACACTAATTTTTAAAAAAATTATAAATCAGTTATTTTGATCACTTTGGTAGTTCTAGTGTTAAATATATTCGATGCTATGCGCGCGCTTTGTATAAATTTATGTACGAAAATTTTATGTTATATTCTAAGGATTACAATTTACTAAAATAAATCATGCAAAACTTTCATAATTTGATCTTCAATTTTAATCTCTGATAGTAATCTGTTATTAAAAAAAAAAGTCTGAAAACTGATTTAAGTGAAAAGTCTGAAAAATGATTTAAGAAATTTATTTAAATTATTTAATTTATTTGCGAATAAATCGTCAAATTTCATTAGATACATGAAAGGTATCGATATCACTACTTCTTCATGTCAATAAAGAACCGTAGCAAAGATGCACAAGAACTTAGAAGAAACTGGGACAAAATGACGGGTGAGGCAAGATAACCAATAATTAATAACTCTCGAGATTGCCGACATAAGCGATAATATATAGTGAACAGTAATTATGAAATAAGCTACTGTGGAATATACAGCAATAAGTAATGCTACTCTAAAACAGGTCCTGCATTAAAGATGTTATATTCCCGATAGCTATACTATTATTTTATATGGGTACAAGATTTCAACATAATCAAATAAGCTAAAAAAAGATACATTATATTTTCCCAGCATTATAGTTGTAATTTATCTACATGTATAATAAGTTACGTTAAATTGACTTTATACTATATATGTTGAAAATAAGTTTAATTAAAAAATTTTTATAATTCATTTAATAATTAAAAATGTAACAACATTTTCTAATTGTACTATTCTATTGTAAATTTCTCGACATCGATTCTTTTCTATATACATTTCTATTCTGTAAGAAGTTTTGTGCGAAACAAAAGATCTGGTACAAAAAAGACGGAATATACCCGCCAGGATGATAGCAGTTTCTACTACTTGCGACTTGGCAAAAATGCAGCAGTAACACTGATTTAGGTTCGTAACGGGAGAAGATGGTAACTGTGCCGCGTTCTTTCCGAAAGAAAATAGTGTAATGGAGTAATTATTATTTAGGTCGAAGTATAAGAGACGGTGTATAACTTCTCGGAAGATCGGATACCAAGTAGCTGGATAATAGATTAACCAGATACATGTTGCCGTTCCGCTTCGGACTAATCGATTAGGCATTTTTGAGAGAGCATCTCTCGCGCACGAGATACGCTTTTTCGTATCAGTGTAGCAAATCGCGGCCAAGCCCGTGAAAAACGCGCGCGGTGGGTAATATTTCTGATCTTCACGTAAATTAGTCGGTAATCAGTGCTTGATACGATAGCGGAAAATAATCTACCTTGGAGATCAACCCACGATTTGGTATCGAGGTAAATTACATGGATTCATAAACGCATTATTTTAATTTACCGGCCCGAGGGTATAATTAATGACGGGCTGCGACGACTGTAATTACGTTAAGTATTTTCCGTAAAAAGTCTTGCAGGCTGGATTATTATAATATCAGGCCGGTGTTGAATGTTGCGAGAAGAGGGAACAATGGAAAACAATTCGTGTGGCAAATTATTCACAATTATTCACGATGAAAAAGCATGAAGACTGTAATGGGAAATTTATATGAGCTAAATAAAATATTTTATAAAAATAATCCTTTTTGTTAGCGCATTCTCGATGTATCGTGTCACAGTATTAAACAATTCAAATCATTTACAATTCGTGCGGAATAAATCAACATCATCAATGTTCACTTACAGAGTGATCTTCCGATCCATCCTCGCACCAGCCATTCTACCCGACGATCTCCTTCAACCCCTCGCTAACGCCTGGTTGGGAGCAGTTTCTGTAAGGATCACCCGAGGTCTCTATCACGAATCACAGAATCACTCGTAGAAAGCGAAAGGTGCGCGCAGAGCGTATACACGGATATGTACGACCGCAGTTTCCGTTCACCACTCGTACGCAGGACAGGTCCTCCTCCACTTGCGCGCGTCCGACGCGCGGTATCCGTTTCCACTGCGGAAGTCAATCGAACATCCCGCGCGCGACGACTCCCCGAGGGCGACGCGGACGATAGTGGAGAACAGTGTGGCGACCGCGTGCGCGAATGAGTCTCCACCGAGTACCACAGTCCTCTCTTTCTCTTTTCTCTTCTCTCTCTTTCTCTCCGCTGATAGATCGAACGAACGGTCGCGGAGATTCGCGCGAGTGTACCTCACGGCGGTGCCGGCTGCGAGAGTGCGCCTAGAGCCGAAATAGAGCAACGTCTGCGCACTGTTCTCCGGCCGTAACACTCTGCCGAGATAACCGCCGCGCCGGTGGGCCGTAGTGCGCTCTTCTTCCACGGTCGCGGAAGGTGGGAAGATCAGGTGGAGAAGGACGTGGAGCGCGTAGAGTAGAAGGTGACCGCGGTGACGGTGATGACTACGGTGGAGGTGGCGGTGATGTACTCGTGGTAGTGGAGAGGTAAGCGACGGTGGTGATGGTGATATGGTGGTGGCGGCGGCGGCGGCGGCGGTGGTAGTGGAGGTGGTGGTGGGTAGAACTTCGTGAGAGGATGCTCGCTGTATGGAGCACTGCACCGTAATGACATGGTCTAGGAGATGCCAGTCAGTTTTGTAATGACGACGGTAAAAAGTGAATTTCCACCAAGGTGGGGAAACGCGCCTAGGGCCAATCCGAGGGCACGCTGCCCACCACCGGTGACCAATCGGAGCGCGACATTCCAGAATGCGACTATTCTTCTTCTTCTTCTTCTTCTTCTTCTTCTCTTCATCTTCTTCGTCTTTGTCTTCTTCATCTTCATGTTCTTCTTCTAATACTCCTACGGCATGACATCCGCCCCTTGTTCCTCCCCTGCTGCACCAAGAATGGCTCACAGGTACGTGGCTTTGGGCGAAAGTCTTTGTGATGCTTCACGGTAGTTGTGGAAATTGAATAATCTGCAACCATTATGTCATTACATTCCATAAGTGTGCATTAAAGGGAAGTTGTTGATGGCAAGTGTAGTACAGGCAGTACAATATAATATAAGAGCGCAGCGCATTGCGTGCACTTCGAAACTGCTGCTTAAGACTAGTTCGGATAAGATATGTGAACGCGTTATAATTTCCCCTGGATTATATTAATTAAGATAAAACGATGTTTACTATTCTAATTAGTAGAGTAATTAGGTTTCGCGACCTCCATATGCACTCTAATTAGTTCTAATGATCTTTATATCAAGCGGAGGTGCATAATGAATTAACTTGTACTTGTTAGTTTTGTCATTTCGCGAAGACAAATATTCCGATGATATTGTTAGAGATCTTACGGTTTCTGCGATATTTTAATTGAACGATGCAGCCTGTTCGTACTTCAGCGAAACTTAAGCTAACTTAACTCTAGCAACTGACGAGCGCAATAATCAGTTAATATATTCAAATACTTGGCGCATCTCCGGTTCTGTTATCGTTCGATCGCGCGCGTGTCCGTAACGGAATATTTTGATTCTGAAAACTGTTTCTTTTTTTTTATAAGCAATTTACGACGCGGAAACCCGGAAAACGTGCGAGGGGAAAGAAAATCGCAGTTAACACTGACCTAGTATTTGAGGTAATTGTGGCCGGCTGCTATCGAATCATCATTTTGCGAAATTAATGCCAGCGCAGATAATCACTTTCTCCGCGAGGCATACGGGAGGATAAGCAGCAACACGTGTCGGAGGAACGTTATGAAAATCGAACGATATATCGCGCCGAACAATAACCACGTCCCGATATTCAATTTCCAAGCGAAACGCTACATTACGGTCTAGTGTTATTTCATCCGTCTCCAATAGTTGAAATTTAATCGTAATGGGCGGTACAGTTAAGGAGGTAGCTGTATCATCGGTAATATCCCGATAATGTATGCGCCGACGTCTCACTCTGGTATGATAATTGTCGGGAGACGTGGCGCTCGATATTGATATGAAAATGCCGCGATTCACGGCACAGCAACATATGTTGCACGCATCAATACGCAGAACGATAAGTCGTTCTTTATTGCATAACAGTAACGTATTTCTTAAAACCCGGCAAGCGCCGCTCGGCGCACATTCTCTCCGATATTCTTATTGCTTCGTATATCAGGACAGGTATGTTCAGGTAGGATACGTTTTACAGCTGTCGATGAAACTGCGAATCGACAAATTTTACCGTTCGCTTCCAACGTTTCTGTCGCACCTGCCAATTGATTGACAATTAAACGCTCGAAATAACTCAATTGTTGCTGAAACTTCTTCACAAACGTATCACGAAGTATGAATAATTACAGAAAAATTTTTTTTTGTAATTATAAAAAGAATTCGGTTATGAGCTACTGAACTAATGTACTTTTTGTAAGGGGTACATACATAGGGGTACATACTACTGTCTCCCTTTTCCCTCTTGTTAATTATCAAGATCATAATTCCTTAGCTACGCGGCTCCCTCTTCCTCCCAATTTATCGTAAGGAGTTTCATTTCATTTTACTTACTTTGCTTAATCAGTGCAAATTATTCCGAGTAATCAAGACTCAGTTTGCTCGGCTGCAAACATAATTGTCCCTTTCCCACCGGAAGAGCGACACCGTAAGAAAACCCAACGTCCAAATCACTCATTGGCGGTCTTTTCCGGCCAATTACAGTTACAAGCGTTGTTAATTTATTACGGACGATAAACGCGGACACGTTGCGCGAATCCTCGCAGAAGCCACGCGCATCGAAGAAGTTTATCATTCTTTCGCTCACATCTCACAAGATTCGTATCAGTGGATAATAAAGTAGAAACTTTAGATAGAACGGGTGATATAAAAAGAAAGAGGAGGGGGGGAGAAAGGATAACGAGCAGGATGACGGGAGAAAGGGGAAAAGCGGGAGAAAGAAGGAGATGGCGGCGAAATAGGAATTCTCGAGCGCCTTCCCTCCAGCCGTAGTAAAAAGGGCTATTGTTCAGCAGGAACTACTGTCGCTTCGCGAAGCATTTCCGCGAAGATTCCGCTTCGCACTCGGCTAACGGCATCCCGCGCATCGTCCGCAGGGAAATTGCCAAAGTGGCAGTACCGCCAGGCATTCCGCAATAGGTCGTTTCCGCGGCCGCAGCGTGCAAAAAAGGACGTTTTCCCGAGGCGGATCCTGCCTTGCCGCTTGAAAGTTTAAGCGGATCCTTAATGATGAAGATTCGTAAATCCGACATTCTTATCGACGCTTTTTTTCCTTTGACTCTCACAAAAAACATTATTGCATTTATTTGAATTTGATTGATGTTTTTTGGTAAATCCAAGAATACTATTAAGAGATCAATTCTAGAAAAGGAATAACGCGTAAAAAAATTTTTTTTTCAGAAATAAGATTGTACAAAAAATCGGTGAGCAGTGCAATCGCTAGTTTTCATGCGGAAACTTTGTACAACTCTATGTTTTTACGTTTCTATCTGTATAATGCTAGAAACAAATGTTCAGCGTTCGCATAACGGGAAGTATGCCCAACGAGATTTGCGAAATTGACGGCAGTGCACGCAGACGAGCAAACTTCTTGCACAGGGTAGTTTTGTGAAGTGAGGAAGCCACCTCGTTGACTATACAAACGAAAAACAAATGTAATGAACGATTCCGACTATCTTATAATCTCGATTTTCCGCAGCGACTGCGCAACCTATTCGCAAGCAAAGTACAGTAACAAAATTTATTTATCGAACTCAGAAGTCGAAGCTCCACGAAGAACTTTGACCTTATATTATTACTCGACCGACGCGCACGAAGCCATTATATATTTTCCCATATGCAAAGTTATACGATGTGTTATTCGCAAAATGGCGTTTACGAAGGTACACATTACACGAAGCGATGATGAGTAGTCGAAAAACAATAAGACCATGCAGCTTAGACGCGCAAGGAATATTGAATATTGCGGAGGCGCCGCCGTTTCGAGAGAGGCTCCCGCGTGTTTGCGCGTTCGCATAACGGGAAACGTATCCAGCGATATTGACGAAATTGACGGCAGGGAGAAACTTGCGTGGCGGTGTTTTGCGCGATCCAAGGAAGATGCTGCGGCAAGTACGAAAGAAGAAGAAGAAGCCGTCAAGGTTCCGGGTTCGATTCCCAGGGCTGCCGGAGAAACGGCGCTTTACTCCCTCGCCGTGCGATCTAGATCGAGGGACTTGAAGTACCTACCGAAGTACCAGAGAGAACACGAGCTGGTAGCGATAAATTATTGCAGTACGGATGATTCGCGAGGGCAGGGGTCAAAGCCGGCCGAATACCGGGGCGGCGCGAGGAAAGAAGAAGACGTATTGTATAAGCGCTCTTGTGTTACCTCCCTGACTAAAACTATATTAAGCGGCGAGCAATCGAGATCGTGTTTTGAGTCTAGCATAATGCAGACAGAGAAAGAGAGAGAGAGAGAGAGAGAGAGAGAGAGAGAGAGAGAGAAATACGCTACAATGGAAGATAATTAAGAGATAACGAACTGAAAGAGCACGCAGCTCGATGCGTTCACGCAAAATTGCACGTTGGAAAATGCAGCTTTAATCAAGGATAAACCCCAATTATACACACAATTTATCTAATAAACATTTTAAAATCGTAAACGAAAAGTTTATGATTTGGTATTAGTGAGACCTCGTTCTCTAACGCGATAAATTTTTGTTACGGATCATCCTTCATGTCCGATTGTATAACGCATCTAAATCCTCTTCGTGGAACAATTTTTAAAACCGTTATTCCCAGGTATACGCAGATTTTCAGATATTCCTCCAATCAAACGTTCAAAGGGTCGTAACAAACCGAAGAACGGTAAACGCGGCCATATAAAAAGAAATTATCCGTGAGAACTTTCTAAAGAGATGCGCGATTGTGGTATCCCGTCGAATGCTCTGACGTAATCCGTAATAATCGCTGATAAAGAGATCGCCGTTCTCATATACTGCTATCATTATGCGCGATATTAGGATGATTTAAGATAATTAGACTTAATAAATGTGTATTAGCGATATCAATATTATCTCATAATAGTTGGTAAACATCTGGGTCGCGAGCAAATTTCTTTTCTATTGTTGATAAAACTAATTACGATTCAACGCTCGTTAACATTCCATCCCAAAAGTCACTAACAGCTTTGGGAAGCATCCTGAATGCCCCGGCGTGGAAGTTAAGCGATGCGTCGCGGATGTGCGCTTCGGAACTCACTGCGTTCCAGAAAATTGCAATCTTGAATCTTCTTTCCACGATTGCGCATTCTTATTCTTGACGATCTGTCTACGGTGCGGCGAACCCGTACCCGCGACTTCCTTGCGAGGCTGGAAGCTAATTCGTTACAACGCTAATCCGTTGCGTGAAATGAATCGGATAACACAAGCGTGGGCCGCCGTAAATCAAAGAGAAGATAATAAACGCACTAAGGATAGATGATAAATGCTACATTGTTCTGTAATTATGAGACTTTTCGGGGACGACTGAAGTTGTTGGGACTGAAGAAGTTGGGACTGAAGTTGTTGGGACTGAAGTTGTTGGGACTGAAGAAGTTGAATTCTGAATCTGGAACGTTGCTCTCAGACTGCAATCGAAAAATTATCGAGACACTCGTCTGAACGTGCATGATAAATCGTACGTGTGATAGTCTACATCGCGATTTCCGAATAGCAAGAAGATATCGACATTCGACCGTAGCGACTTAAACGATTTTATGAAGACGCCATGATTTTCCGGATCGCTCAGCTACAAGAATTTACGTCAAACCGCGTAAACATTCTGTATATATAATGACAATGGAATACAGCTACTCCTGAGAAACGGACGAGCCGATCCCATGTCCGTTACATCTGCCGTTAGTGATTTACAGGCAATCCGCTTTCCATTATCCTTTAATCTAGGTCTTTAGCGACAGATACTAAGCGCGACAAATGTGCATTACTAAAAGGATATTACCGTGCGAAACGTCGAAAAAACGCGTCGGTTAAACGGTGCCTCGCGCTCCTTCCAACGTCGACGGGCGATTCAATGTCGGCGGATAATCAAAGCAATCACATCGCGACCCCTCTCCGTTTTTCTTTCTTTTCCTTCCTTTCTTTTTTTCCACGGCTAAATTACGCGTGGCCATGGTAGGCAATAGCATCATATCGTTCTTCATCTCGAAACGAGATCCGACCGACTGCTCGAGTTTCTCGATAATCTCGGGAGAGGACCCGGTTTACGCCCTTGCGCGCCTCGACTTCTCATTATTTTCTGTCGAATGAGGGTTAAACGGGACACACAGCCTTGCGGCGACGATTATACTCCGTAATACGCATGGGGGTCGATCGGAACCCACGATAGCCCCGGTGACGCTGCAGTTTGGCTAAGCGCGCCTGCAGAACACAGCGATGTGCACGGCGGCTTCTTACGGCCCATTGTTCGGGTTTGTGTGAACTTTCGGAACAGCTGAGTATAGAGCGCACAGCTGAGGTGCACGTATAGGCGTGCGTGTCGGATCTTCTGCACAGTTATGGCTGCGGCATCTCGAAACCTTGAAGAGTACCACGGCCTAGGTCGACGCATTAACGTCCGACATGGCACGCGATCTGATTTAGACAGATTTAGACTTGCATCTTACTCTTAGATCCCATATTAGCGAGCGAATTCAATTGCAGAAATATTTCCCCAGCGGCTAATCTCAATCGATGCTCCACTTGAAACCTTAATTAATTAATTGTACCATCTATGAAATCCTCGAGTATGTACATGCGTTCAAGGAACGAAGAGCATTCTATTCAGTAGAGCGAAGCAATTTAGATGCCATCAAATTCTTTCTTAAATCATTACTCTAGTACTGAGCTTCAGAGGCCAGCTTTTTTATCAAAGCAAGTTTAAAATCTTGAAGAACGATACATTTTTTATGGCGTAAAGATATTCAATTAAATGTAAAGAAATGCAAGCGAAGAAATACTAGTTCAATAATGTGACATATATCGAGTCATTTAAAATATTTATCAAATTAGTATTTCTTCACTTTCATTTTGTATCTCTTTGTATATATATACACAAGTTTATATTTAAATATAAAAAATAACATACAAAATAATCATTATATATATATATATATATATATATATTAGCAAAATTATACTTAATAAATTTCATGATAGGTGATAACTCAAGTTTAGATCGCTCGTTTTTCTTCAATATATCGAGTCATTTAAAATACACCTTAATTTCCGGAATCCACTTAAATTTTAATAACACCCTGGTGCTAGTCTACTCATAATGCATGAGGAATGGGTTCTCTCAGAATAATCCGTGAGAAAGGATGGCGTCTTTTTTCGTACCACACCGTTTCCTCGTAAAAGGCAATCAGAAATCAATTTGTTTATTAAAAATTCTAACTTTTTCTAAAATTTTTTCTAATTAATTGTGATTAATAGTTATTCAGTACAATCATATAAAAGAGCTTTTTTCAACGATTATACACTCTGCTTCCTCGAATGAGATAATTTTTGCGTCGCGTTCATGAAAACAAGAAGAAATTCCGCCATGACACAAAGCACTTAGAGCACATATATTCAATTTTGAGGGATTCTTTCGAAGATTAAGCCTACTGATCAATATATACGAGCGGTCGTCTAATCGCGCGTTAAGAATCCACTCCAAGGTTCCGAATGGAGCTCGTCGAAGTTGCCCAAGAGGAAAATCTCGCCGTACGAAGTACTCGAAGTAGAGCGAGATATTCCGCGATTCTGACATATTTTGACATGAAATATAAAATATCTCGTAAACTATTCATTTTTTGATAACTTTACCTTAATACTTTTATACGCCAAATAACTGGAGGAATTATATTATATAAAAAGAATCATGTGATTTTATTTTAAAAAATTAAGTTGACCTTAACCTGACTTTGGCAACACCACTTATGATCAAACTAATACTGCCATTAAATGTGTCTTTTTAAACCCTACAACTTTTGTCTAAAACATTTTTTTGTATCATCGATAGTTTCGGAGAAGATCGACTGTATCATTTAAAACGAAACACCCTGTATACGAACGGTCATCTAACCGCGCGTTAAGAATCCACTCCAAACTTTCGAGTAGAGTTCGTTAAAATTATCCAAGAGGAAAATTTCGCTCTACTTTGTACGGCGAGATTTTCCTTTTCGGCAACTTCGACGAGCTCCATTCGGAAGCTTGGAGTGGATTCTTAACTCACGATTAGACGACCGCTCGTATATATTGACCAGTAGGTTTAATTTTCGAAAGAACTCCTCAAGGTTGAATATATGTGCTCCAAGTGCTTTGTCTTGTGACGGAATTTTTCGTTTGTTTTCATGTATGCATTATAAACGTGACGCAAAAATTAATCTCATTCGAGGAAGCAGAGTATAATCGTTAAAAGGCTCTTTTGTGTGATTGCACTGAATAACTATTAATTACAATTAATTAGAAAAAATTTTGGAAAAAGTTGAAATTTTTTAATAAACAAATGGATTATTATTTTTATTTCATTCTGGATAATTCTTATCTTTCGACAAGATAAAATCTGACAGATATAAATTTCTCTTTTTTTCTTAATTTATATTAAAATATTTAAAATATTACATAGCATAGAGAAATAAATGAATTATACATAAAGTTTTATTTCATTGTTAGAATTTTTGTTTTAACTTTCTCTGATAATTTATATTTAATTTTTCTATATAAAGAGGTATCAAGATACAAATTGTTATTTAATTTCTATCTTATTGCATCATGCAATTATGCGCGCGATATTAAACCTAATTTTCCAGTTGGCTTGCAATTCACTATTTCAAAATCCAAACTGCAAGATAAGGCTCTTCCCATTAGTTCGACCAGTCATTTGATTTATAATTAAAGATTCACGATTGTTTATCGTTTTGCCTGGAATCTTCTCTCACGGGAATTAGTCGGGCATATCAGTTCTCATTAACATGAGACGAGCATAAGCATCGCTACATAGTATCCCGGATACGTAGTGGATTCATCTGGCATCTGGCTGTTGCGCAATTCGCGGCTCGTTTCCACGTAACATCCGGGTGGAAAAATGCGCGAGCCTTAGCGAAATCGAACGAAACCTTTCTCGCAAGGGCAATTCCGAGATGCACGACTCGGGAGTCGGCAAGGATCTTTAACGCGCGGTTAGAAGAACGTACATACCTCGCAAGCGAGGATAATCGATGGGAGCACCTGGGAGATTACGTTTGGAAATCCACGGGAACGTGGTAGATCGCGCCGTCGTTGCTTCCGTTGCGGTTGTTGCTGCAGTTGGTCCAACCGTCTGTGGGATGGTAGATCGACTCGGCCGGCGCAGGCAGCCTCTTAAAAGTCTGATCCACCTGCGGCAGAGAGTCTGCCTTTGCTCTTCTCCTGTCTCTTAACAGCTCATTAACCACGTCCAGCCTCAGCCGACCTCTCTATGCATAAACTGTGCTTGCCCTCGAGGCACGCAAAGTCCTCGACCCCCGTGAATTCCTCAGATAAGCGGTGTCGGAAGGCGCTTCGTTACTCTTTGGGAAGCAACGACGGAAGTCTCGCAGAAGTATAATTATTAAAATATCGGATTTGCTTCCCGAATGGGCACGCTATGCCTCAAGCCTCGGGAATGGTTACGAAATGAACGTATTGAGCTAAATTGGAATACTGAGAAATATACGATGCGTGCACGTAACAGCTCCATCTTTTTTTTGCAACTATTGCTTTACGTTGGGTTAAGTAATGCCGCTGATTACAGGATAATGTGCTTTTTTTTGTTTCCCATGTGACCGCGAAAACTCACAACCATTTATGGTACGCGCACAATACTATTAAGGAAAATATCACAGATCTGGAAAATAGGAAAAAAATTTGCTGAGTACTTTTCTCTCTTCACATGAATTCGACACCGTTACGTCGTTGAAATAATTTCATTCAGGATGCGTGAGCAAGAAGAACAATGTAAAGCCTCTTCGATTCACGAAGTCGATAGCGAAATAAGAACCAAATCATATTCGCGGAAGGTTTGTTAAAATCATTAGGTTGCTCAATTAAAGTCCGCCTAATTGTCTTGTCATACGCGAGAGATACGCTGTTATGTACAATAAGGAATGGAATGTACGATGACGAATGGAATTGAAGATTGAATGATAAAATAAATTGAAAGTAAAACGTTTATGGCTTAGAGAAAGTTCAATAATTAATAGATATGGGAATAATTCTTTCTTTAAAACCAGGAGAGATTGAGAGAGAGAGAGAGAGAGAAAGAGAGAGATAGAAAAATTTAAGATAAATAAAACTAAGCCATCAAAAATTTTGTTTTAAATCCGATCTAATCTATAATTCTAATATAAATAAAAAAAGGAAAGAGGGAGATTCTTATATTTATATACATTTAGCTATCTTATCGTACAAACGATTGGCGTACGAAATGCGGAACAGAAGAACGATGCAAGAGCATGTCGATGAATAAAGAACTAAAGTAAGTGAGGGAGTGTATAGTCACGCGATCTTCGGTCGTATCAGAAAGCATCCTCTGCAGAGATCACAGGGCAATCGTGCTTTCCCACTGAATACCCCTTTTACGGAATTATAAATTGCATTTTCGAGCATCTATCTTCCCATCGATGTATCCAATTTATCGTTAAGTATTAATCCATATATGCCGTTTCGATTACACTTTAAAGATCAACGTGTGGATCTATTATCACTATCCGTTTCTCCCCGACGCTGCGACATTTCCTTTAAATTTAGTCTTTAATATGGAAAGAAAGCTCGTTTGCTTATCAGTATCTTCTTTATATCGTTACAATAAAAAATCTTTGTAATCATAAATTAAATAACTTTTTATAAAATTGAGTAAGAATAGCAATGCGAAAATAAAACTTGTGATTGCACGCCTACAAATGGAATATTTCATTACCGCGTACCATAATTAAAAATAAAATTTGACAGCAATCAATAATTAATTGCATCAATAACATCGAGTATCGATCCACTGAATCCGCCGGATGCCTGCTAGATACTATCTTACAATGAAATTAATTTAATAATTATCCGCCCCGGCATCTCTCTTTCTCTCTCACTTCCTTTCTTTCCCCGTACAATTTTCTTTTTAACGAATTGCATTCGCGCCGGATAAAACTAAAGGCGACCGTGACTTGCTGGTAAGTAACTTATAATTAAATCACGAGATACGCCCACCGCCTCATCTTCCTTCATTATTTCTGTACACGTCAATACCCGGCATTCACCGGATGCGCTTCCGAAGAAGTTTTCGTCTGCAGCAATTGGAGGGAATGCTCGAAACAATTTATTACTAGTATTTTAGTACTTCTATAGCACAGCGGCGCGTCTTCTACGGCGCGTCATTCTAATTAGCCAATCATTTATTCTACAGATAGAAGCGTCTAATAACGTCTGATTATGTCTTCTCTCATCATCTTCAGAATTATATTGTAGCTAGAGCTCTATTATGTTTAACGTAATATTAATAATGAATTCTAATACAGTAAAAAATATGTAATTTTAGCGCGTGTCGATTTTTTTCTGCGATATCGATAGAAAACAAGGAATATAAAATTACCGATATTGTTCTTCGACGATTCGTGGGAGTATCTGGATGTTTTCATGGTCATTTGCTGCCACGGTTCGGTGAACTCCAATCTCTCGTTCTCTTTGTTATTTTCCACAAGCGGCTAATTTCATTACTGACACGAAAGACCGGCAGATGCAACATGACGATGTTGGCAAAAGTTTCAAGATACAAAAGTTGCGACTTGTAAAAAAAATTGTTTCCGAAGGCTTATAGATCAATGAGGGAAGCTTACGGTATACGTGTGTACGTGTGAGGATAACATTATCTCTATCGCAGGAGAATTTATCTGTCAACGGATAATGCACTATATAGATAGATGAGCGGATAATTAGATAAGATTGATGAGCGGATCACGCCGAGCCGACAGATAAATCGTTAACACTCGCGCGCGCGCACCGCTAGATAATACGTGCAGATAGACAGAAACACAGATAATATAGATCAATACCGTTTGAACAATTATACATTGACCAGCTTACATATGAATCCCATACATATGTAACACAATAGTCAGAAACATCCGAGTGTGCGTGACGTTTTCTCTCTCCCCCCCTCTCTCTCACTCTCTTTGCGAGAAGAAAGAAAATGGTCGTGCCTTCCGGTGTCTTATCAGGGCACCCCCGCATGATGCGCATAATGATGCGTTTCCTCGTAGATCGCCAATCGCGACGATGGATGTAGATTAGAATTATGCGCGGACAAGACGCGCGAAATCGCCCATTTGCTTCCGGATTCGATGAATAAGACGTATTGCGGATGTAATTCTAACTTACCGATAATGATCCGAAGGGTGTGGTCCAGCAACTGACAAAGGGCAATTATATTCATATATGAATGTAATTGGACAATTGTACGGCGGAAGTGGCAATTTGTATTAAGATTGTAGCCTTCTCCCTCTTCCCTCTCGCCACAAGGAATACTTTTCCTTTCTTTATGTGACGTCTAAATAGACGTTAAAGTGATAAAATAATCAAATAATGATACATAAAGCATTATTCAGTATTATCTTACAAAATACAGAAACCCAAATTTTTAGTATCCAGCAAATGTGATTACGAGATTGCATATTGACGTAGAGAACTCCAATAAACGCTGGAACATTGTTATCTTCGATGCTCTTTGCAATAGTTGATGATTACAAGTACGAGAAGAGGATCAAATTGTGGCTGTACGCATTGAAAATATGTACATTACCAAGCAATATCGGCCGATCTTTGCATGGTGTTATTCGTGTATCGATTGCAAATGCATTGATAAATAGTTTCAAATCATAGTCGTTCTTTCCCAGAGATCCGATCTAACCACAGATAATTGCGGCTTATTCAAAGCGATCGGTTGTGCCCTATGGTTACCAGAGCATCCATATATGCAGACTTCGGAAGTCGATAGCTACCGGAGGACTCGTGAATGATGCAAGAATCGTGTTACGTTCAACCTATTGTGAGCACAAGATATCAGGCGATCAATTAAGAGATTGGAGATCGGTAGAATTTAAAGGATAATAAGTTTGCTAAAAATTTGTATATATATTATAGTACAACTTGGAGCTGCGATTGAATTGTGTGTATGTGTGTGTGTGTCGCATCTTACGGTAATATAATTAAAATTAAGACACCGTTATGCAACGGTGCATTTTAATCAGAAGAAGATCAATAAGAATCGACAGATGGGAAACGTATTAAAATTATCGTTGCACTAATCTTTGCACTCGAAAGTTGGCAGACGCCTATCAAGACGAGCGCGCTATTCGCTTTGTAGATCGATAACTCGTCTCTCTGGCAATCTGCGATAAATCGCTAATTACACGATCTAATGATCTAATTCAGGCGACGTGCGCAGATGAACACCGAATGAAACATCCGGAAAATATTCTGCCTGATGCGACCAGAAGTTAATTAACGAAGATACGAAAAAGATATTGCTTCAAAACACATTTGGAGTCTTCAAGATCCGCATGCTTTCCAATAAATAATTAATCTTTCAAAGTAATACAGAAATCTGAAAGAGATTGTTTAAGAAATAGAACAATTACAACAACATATATAAATAAAATTAATTAATTATTTTATAGTAACGTGTTAATATCAAATAATTAAAATTAATTATTTTAAATTGAATGCAAAACAGAAACTCTTTGATCCTCAATACTATAAAGCCTCATTACACACAACGATAAGAGTTGTCAAACACATTCTTTTATTCTAGCTCTGCAATATTGTTTTATTTATAGGTCATCAAAGATTGCGCGTTCGATTCTACTTGAGGTTCGTTGATCCAAGAAGGGTGACCCTGACGATCAGGGTCGTCGCGGTGTAACAATAAGTTTGATATCCCATTGAGCACAGGTCACCCGATCGCGTCGATGTACCTTTGTTCCTGCTTGTTTTCTTCGCCGACCCACCGATGTCATCTCACGCTCCGACACTCTGCGGTCAGTCAGTCGTCACGATCTGCGGAAAGGCTTTACATTGGCAGAGATTGATCCTCAGCGACCAATAGAACGCTTCTGCTTAATAAGCTACATTGTTTTTTCTGCGTTCACGTCGAACAGTCGCAAGAGTTGTCTCGCGTCGCCAATGTTCGGCTTCGTTAATTGTGAAAAACGCCCTGGCGTATTCCTGGTAAGGAGAGGAAACTCTGCGTGATTGTTCAATTTACACGAAAGTAAGTAATTATCCAGGCAAGACACGTTTCAGTGTCGGATCAATCTCCCATATCCGCTTGGATAAAGAATTACGAGCAGACAATTGCACAAGATTACACTGATTAGCGTAATATGATTTTCTAAGAGTACACCAAAAAATACAACATAACACGTTGCTCGTCATGACCGTCATTTGAATTCAGAAACGCTTCTTAATGTCTTGACGAAGTATTAAATGCATGTGTTTTGCATATTATGCACGTTACATTGCTGTTCTAATGAGGCTGCTCGAAATAGTACCGCAATGATTGTATCTAATTATTGTCAATTGTTAAGATTTGAACTATCTCATCGCAGCGTACGTGATTGTGTACGACATTCAAGATGTTAATTTTATAATCATTAGATTTATAAGGTCCCACACAGCATGCATATCCAAAAGACATCCAGAAGATATCCCGAAGACATCTTTAGGCGATAGGATATCTTCGGGATATCTTCGGGATGTCTTTTGGATATGCGTGCTGTGTGGGGTATTATGTTCAATGCGCGTTTTGCAACTGCTAATAAAAAAGTTAATACCATATTATATTTAATATATCGATTGATAGCTCAAACGAGAATTAATTTGAACAAAAAAAAGGTTGAAGATTCACGTCACGTCTTTATTCTACGAAATATTGCGCTTGTATATTCAAAGAAATGTCAAGAATCTTTACGTTTACATCTTACAATACAACAAATTACACATAAAAATATATTTTCACGCGTTGGATGTGATTAATTACTGAATTATGTCAAAACAGATATAAAAAATTTTTTTTCATAATTATTTTAATATAATTAACTATTTGATCGATAAGATGGATAATAGTTCTAGCAATTATTTTACTATTTTCATTTTCAAAGAGATATTAGAAGTTAATAAATCGATCATTTTTCTTAAGAAAAATTTGGAAAAAGCTAATTTTGTAGAAGCTTATATTCTGTTTTTTAACGTAAAGTCTGAACGCCTTTATCGTAGAAATATTTACTCGAGCTTTCGCTTTTATCCATACCCCACTTAATTCTACAGAAATTGTGGTGTCACGAAGAGGATTATCGGGTCGAAGGTGTGCAACGTGCGTGCTCTTCAATTAACCCTTCGTCGTATCGATAGTTCCGATCGGATCCACGCGAACAATCGCGACCGTATTTTCGCCGCGCTGCCGACGTAGCATGATTCGATGCTTCACAACGATTCTGTGTGATCCTGCTTGCCGACTGGCAATGGGAGTTTTTTTTATGAATGTAACACGAACGTGCACACGTGCAAACGCATCACGTTTCTTCGCGGTGACAACACCCCGCCGGTTGTACTCCAGTTGTCTCATCATGCTGTAGAATATAATAACCGCGCTATTATAGTCAGCAACGTTGTAGGAAGGAGATTAAGGATGAGGAACACTTTACTATTAATATTGCATGAAGTCTAACCCCACGGGGCCTCTAGACACGAGAACAAATAGAATGGAAGTAACTTCTCTCATGTACACTCGTTGGTTTATGATTTTCTGGTGATAGTGAATAAGAGAGATAATGTCACCACACGATTGTATTGGATGATAAATGTCTTTCTTGCGTGAGAAAGCACATTCTGATTATATATGAATAATATGAATGTATATTATAATATCCCGAACGATAGAGTTAATTGTATGCCGACGTAAAATTAGAAAAGAGCATTTTTTAAATTAAAAGTTGTTAATAGGATTTTATGCACACCGTGACTGTAACTCTAAGCGATATTGTGCCGTTAAGCTAGCAAATCCCTCTCATTATGGAGTACGTAAACTATTTTAACGGGATTACATGAATCACTGATTTTAATCTGCGACACTCTGCCATTTGCTCGCATTTTTCGGTTGCTTTGCGGTAATATTTGTCATATAAAACAACGACGTCGTATATCTGTCCTGTGTCCCTAAATCGCGTTCTTGACCACATTCTTCAAACAGATGGAGACTGTCATCTCGAGTCCTGTTAATTACATACATCAAAATATTTTTCCTAATTAAAACTGCTCCACACAAGTGCTCGTTTATATATACACACACAAAAAAGTATATATATATATATATATATATATATAAATGTTACGCGATATAAATATATAAACGTGCGCGGATCCTCATTACGTCTATGGCTGGAAGCAACGGTGCTTGGTAACCTTGAACCAATTATGTATACCAATTATTTCGCAAACGGCCGTTTTGCATTTCGGCGAGGTCACCGGCCGAGGAGTTTTACGCTTTTACGTACGATGCCTCGTAAATAATGGTGTAGCAAGGAATGCGATTATATCTGCATGGGGGGATCACTGCGCGGTGAATTAACGAAACTGCGATAGCAGGCCCTAGCCGTTTTTCTTTATTATGTAAAATGACAGGTTGCTACACTGAGAGAAAAATTTATGATATTTGTGACTATAATTAAATTGTAAATATATATGGTTAGGTGCACCATTTTTATAGTTATTACTGCTATAATGTTAGTAATAATAACAAAAAAATAGTTACAAATACCACAATTTAACTATAATTATTATAGTTAATTATTATTAATTATATTATAGTTGGAACCTTTTTTTAACTATAATAATTATAGTTAAATTATGGTATTTATAATTATTTTTTGTTATTATTACTAACATTATAACAGTAATAACTATAAAAATGGTGCACCTAACCATAATTATTTACAATTTAATTATAGATATAAATATCATAAATTTTTCTCTCAGTGTAAATTGTTCGTAAAGTAATAAATGCATACGCAAGCGTGCACCCGTACGTCCGCGTGCAACCATCTGCGAGCTGACGTCGCCGCGAGAGCGTGGCATCCAGGAATTTTATCGGGCTTATATCGCTATTTACATTCCCCTGAATCTCTAAACTCCAGGCTTGATCTACGCGCCCCGTTAGCCTCTCCAACAAAAGGACGTCTCTCAAGGAGTTCCGCATATCCGGGCAGATGCAACTCTCGCACGATCCACGATCGGATAAAAGCGCCGTACCCGCCGCAGATCCGTCGCGACGTCGGGCGCCGCGACGCGACGCGACGCGCGAAAGCGTTCGCCAAGTGCGTCTCTCGCACAAAAACGCCATAAATTCTCGCGCGACTCGACCGCGTGTCCCCCGGGAGAATCGGGCCGATTAGTCGACATTGAAAGTTGCCGAGCGGTACCCTAACGTTAACGGTGTCTCGGGCAATTAAGTCTGCCGCGCGCCTCCGGCTTGCGTGCCCTCACTATGCCAGGCGTGCGTAAACACGCGTGCACGTATACACGTGTGCGGCTTAGCTCGCTTACTCGCTCGTACACGACAATTACCCTTTAAATTGCCGGTGATCTTGCGGGGAAGAAAGTTCAGGGTGACGTGCTCTTTTTTCTCTCTCTCTTTCTCTCTCTCTCTCTCTCTCTCTCTCTCTCTCTCGTTATTTTTTCTCTGCTCCTCTCGCTCGTCCTCTCGAGCTCGTCCTCTTACTTCTACTCGATCTATCTCTGTTACCGTCGCGGCCAGTAGATTGTACGGAATAAGCGTGAGAAGAAATGCCTCACTCTCCGTGGGGTACCCCAATACAGCGGGATACGCTGGGATTTAGATACCGCGGTTGACGGTTGAACGGATTAATTATCGGCGAGCTTACCGAAGGTTTTTTTCCTCCCCGCGTCGAGTACTTCCTCAATTCTCCGAGTGTATTAGCGAATTCGTAACGCACGGATATCGGGATGAGGACGCCTCTAATTACGAGATTATAATTGGAAATTGATCAATCTCGATGAAGAATCTGTCTACGTAAGTGTAGTATACGTAGGTACAGTTAGGAGGCTTCAACTCATTAATGGAGTTATTAATAGGTCAAAAACGCATGTTTATGTCATTAGGACAATAACTTATAAAAAATAATTAGTATTAATATTAATAGGTAATGTATGTGAAAATAACTAATACGTATATCTATGCATTTGTAGAAAGAAATTAATGAAACATGAGTTATAATTAAAATACATATTTTTCTCTAAACATACACTACCGCTCAAAAATATTTATCCACTCTAATTTCTACATGAATTTTTTTGTTTACTTTTTATTTTCATTCTGTTATATTCTCTTTATATAGATGTAGAAAAATGAAAAATTTTGATCTATTAAACATTATTATTATATTCAATGTCCACTCTTAAAATTGTTCATTAATTCTTTTAAATTTCTATCATTTAATTAAGGAAGACAAAGTGGGCAAATACTTTTGAGCGATAGTGTATATATAGCATTGTGTAAAAAAACGCTGTTTTATGCATTGCTCATTTTCTCGTGGTAAGTAATTTTTTTAAATACAGATGAAAGAAGCAAATTTGTGATTAAAATAATTTTGAATATTCACTAATTTTTAAGGAAACCATGTTTGTTAATATACTTGCTTTGGACTTACCGACCTAGTTAAACGACACAGTTTATGTGTATACATGTGAGTGTGTCAAAGATGTTCGCTCCCAACAACGAGATGTTAACATTTCAATTGTCTGATCTTCGCGCAGATAATCAAGTTGCCTCGCATAATGATTTCAATTTCTCAGCTAATCCCGCAATATATTGATGCAGTGTGTCGCAGTAAAATCACGCGATTGCAAAGCTAATTACACGAATGAATTTCCCGTTTAATAAGTTTATACGCAGAACATTTAAGACTCATCTTGGAACTTTACTTGGAAGCTACTAATATTTCACTAAACTTTCATTTTACTCGCTTCAAATACAGAATCCGTCAATGTCTGATTATCTGATAACAACGTATATAACACAGCAATATATAAACGCTTGATTAAAAAAATAAGATTTGTTTAACTTTTCGCGAATAACAGTCGATCGAGAGACATGAGCGCCCATAAGGGGGGGAGGCAAGGAGAGGCATATGCCCCCCTGAATTTTAATTTTTTTCAATTTAGAATGATTTTATGATTGACAACCAGATAATTCTTGTTTGAAATTTATACATTTAAAAATAAAAATCTGCATAAATATTTCTTTAAAAAATATTATTTGAAAATATTAAATAACGTTCCTCCCAAGTAGAACAGAAAAACATGATGACGTCAAAATGATGCTAACATGACGCCTTTGACATCATTTTGAAGTCAGGATGACGTCAAAATGATGTCAAAGGCGTCATTTTAGCATCATTTTGACGTCATCATCACTTTCGTGTTCTACTTGGGATTTGGCAAAGCCTTACAAAAATGGTACCTCTAAGTGTATTTACACTTCTGCCCCCCCTCCCCCCTTGAAAAAAGTTGTAAGGGCGCCTATGTCGAGAGAGCACAGAAGACAAAGTTACGGAACTTTAGAAAATTTGGTTGCATGTTATTTGCTGCGTCAATTACGTTACGTAATGACTCACGTTCCTTCGAATTCCGATGCATATACATCGCCGGTATGCGACCGGCGGAAGACGCGCGCGTCACGGCGAAATCGCGGCTTCCAGAGGACGCGGATCTACGATCCGCCGGACGAAAAACGCGGCGGAGGCTTCCTCATACATGCTCGCCCGAGGAAAGGGGAGCGTTGAACCGCGGAACGTCGACCTACCGCTCGGCTAGGTATGCAGAGACGGACGATAATTAGACCTGAATCCATCCGCGGTGATATGGATTTGTCGACGGAGGCACGACGAAGGAGCACGGCGGATTCCTCCGCGTGGCATTGTGCCACCGGTAGCGACCGTCAAGCTCTTCCCACGAAGAATCCGATCGGACACGCCTGCCCCGCCGGGGGCCCCGCTTGTAAATCGCGATACATAGGCAGCACGACGACATCTCGTCCGCCGTTGACCCACCTAGAAGCGGTAATATCCCTTAAGAGGGCCGGTTCATGAAAGTGATTATGTAAAACAGCATCTCTGAATCGCAGATTCGAATTATCCCGGTCTGCGTCGTGTACCGTAGGTCACGCTCGCGGCCACGCATTATATGGGCATAAGGTCCGTGCCCCCCTTCCCCTCCCCCTGTTGTCCCTCCTCCGTGACGATAAAGATCGAGAGTACATATTTCCGTAATACGTGCTCCCCGGGGATGCACGTACGAAAGGAGCGGGGATCATCTCGCAATATTGCATGATCTACGACTGTTAGGAGAATATAATAGCTGATAATGTAGCCGGCGTTGTACACGTAACGAGAAGCAGGATGTCGCACGCTCTGCGATCTAAACACCGCGATCTGGAACGGTGAGGTAACGAGGTGAACTATCCTCAAGAAAGTTGGAGAATTTAGTCTCCCGTCATTAATTTCTGGAAGGCCGGAAGACGTTACAATGATATTCTTCCTAGTTTGATTATGTCACGATAGACTGTATTACATTTTTTAATACAAAAATATAAAGCTACATGTAATAAATTGTCTTATAATTTTTGTCAAACCTAAATTTATATTTTTTATAATAAAATAAATGTTGAAGAATTTATAGTCTCCCGTCATTAATTTCTGGATGGCCGGGAGACATTACAATGATATTCTTTCTATAATTTGGCAGATT
>NJRP01000106.1:238879-265405 GCA_003063835.1 Aphaenogaster floridana | reverse complement strand
TCCTAGTTTGATTATGTCACGATAGGCTGTATTACATTTTTTAATACAAAAATATAAAGCTACATGCAATAAATTGTCTTATAATTTTTATCAAATCTAAATTTATATTTTTTATAATAAAATAAATGTTTTTATATATAAATGTATCAAATATAATGTGGCTTAAAAGTTACTCTAAAAATGCAGAAAGTCAATAATAAAATACTGTTCTTATCTTTCATAATCGCACGTAGCTCGTGCAATTTAGTTTTCAGAATGTAATTCGTAAGTTGTATACTTTAGCTTCACATTGTACATCTCTCTTCGGAATCTATATTTAAATAAGTTGCAGTTTCTTGACAAGTAGAATCGCACAAGCTTTCCGTTATATTTGATTCTGTTTCATCGCTATTTATTTCGATATAATTATGATGACGATAATCGCGATCTAGATGAAAATTATGTTTGAAATTTTCAAAAGCTGACCAAAACTCCGCGATCTTCTGATCTATTCGCTTCATTAAATCATCACAATGCCGTTGGACTTCGACTTTAATGATATGTTCTATCCTACGTAGAAACTTAGCATTGTTCTCATATGATGTCCTTTCAGGATTAGTTGACTTCTGAGGTTCATCTCGCTTTTTTACAACTGTATCGTTGCAGTCATATTTTTCTCTTCGAACATCAGAATTGATTGCATTTTGTATTTCAGACCTGCAACCAGAAATGCCAGAGTCACGCCATATTTAAATTTGTAATGCAAATGTCGTGCGGATCATGAAGAGATGACAGGTAAATAAGCCTCTCAGAAACCAAAGTTATCAATTTTATAAAAAATAAATGAAATTATAAACTAATCATGTGCTCTAACCAAGAACTAAAATTAAGAAATCTACAGAAAGTAGAGTTGATCAGTTTTGCTCCTAGAAGGCAAACTGTTATTTACCATGCTCTGAACTGTTCATGTAATTCGACCAAATTGCTTTCGTGTAAACTAATAACGTCCTCTTTAAGTCGCTTCTCCCATGCATCGATTTGCCTTTGAAAGTCAAAGTAAGATTTCGCGCTTCGCTTCTCCAAGGTCCCCAGGTGTCGTTCGATATTATCGTATACTTTCCTCATGTTTCCCATCTCGTCGTGTATCCTCCTCCTCTCCGCCAATTGCCATCTGACTATTTGAGAGGAGATCCTCTTTTCGTGGTCATCCCGCCAAGTCAGCAGATCTCTCTGAAGAATTTCACATCTCTCGTGACTCTGGCATTTCTGCGGACTCTGGTACCTCTTCAGGGCGACGATCTCCCTCTCTGCTTGCGACAATCTGCACTTAAGCTGTTCCACGGTGGTCTTCAAGGACTTGTCACGGAGACCGATTTCTGCCTCGTCATTGTCGCCGGAAGCTTCCGCCTCTGGAACACGCATTCTTGTGTGACATAACAGGTACACATATTCCGTTTACTTTATGCAATGATAACGCGGAATGTTGATAGAAAACCGAGAAACCTCGCGCGTTTTATAGCACTTGAAATTATTTCGGTTATTTTGTCTTTACGCTTCAACTTTAAAGTGTATTTTACACTGGTTTTCTTTATTAATTTTTCTGCAGGATTTTTAGAACGCGAAGAAACCTTTAAAAGCATCTGGTCCGAAACAACAGTAGCTGCCTGCGACTCTTCTGAGCTGGTAATAATCTGGCTCCATTCGTTCGTCTTCGGAGCTGCTATCCCCTGCCGAATCACTCTTCTTGTACTTTAAAGTGTCAAGTTCGTACATCGGATTGCCATCGAATCTCATTCTCTCTCAATTCACAATGCACGTTTCTATTACCTTCCGATTTTCTCAATATCCTTTGGTAATCTTTATAGGGAGATCTCGTCATCCGATAGTCGCTTCCTTCCGGTTCGCTAAAATTGATAGATGCCTCTTTGAAACATAGCGTGGATTCGGATTCCTCTTCAATAGGAGACAAACTACGAACTTCTTCAAACTTTTCTTCGCTTTTTCGCATATTTCCAATACTGTTTCTGACGCATTCGATTGGTTCTAGATTTTATATAGGGTAAGGTTGCCGATATCGCACCGGCTCCTAAATCGCACCACTTTGCGTATAAATTCAACCACTGCACTTGTGGTGTTTCAAAACGTCACGTTAATATAATTGCAAGAAACAACGAAATTTCGCGCAAAAAGTTAGTTACATATAAGTTTCATAAATATCACCACAAGTGCAGTGGTTGAATTTATACGCAAAGTGGTGCGATTTAGGAGCCGGTGCGATATCGGCAACCTTACCCTACATCTCACATAAATAGATATTCATGTACTAGTAAAAGAATACACACACATATTATCTATTCTAAAAATTAAATAATGAAAAATTCAGAAATTTAATATTACGCAAGGAAAACAGAAAAGTCAAAATAATGTCAATTTGACATCATATTGACCAAATTATGTCACTTTTTGGTCATGATTGAAATTTCGATCTCAGATGACTTAAAAATGACTTTATATTGTGTCTTTTTGATTTTTAGATCGAGATTTCAATCATGACCAAAAAGTGACATAATTTGGTCAATATAATGTCAAATTGACATTATTTTGACTTTTCTGTTCTCCTTGGGTAATTACTCGAAAAAAATATTTTAGTAGTTATTCATACATGCTTTTTACGTAAGAATTGATAGAAAATCTGATGATGATCTTATCATAATACTTTATTAAGATTCCATAAAAAATTGACTATCTCTGAAATAACTACACATTAAAATATCAGTATGTTAAGGTTCTATTTTTATAGTCTTATTCCACTAAAAGTAACATAATTAGCAGCTAAGCTAACCCATAGCTATCCCACTCTTGATTTATACAAAGGATCGTCTCCTCGTAAATCCGACAGGAAAGTCCCTCTTCCAGTGACCTTCGTCGAGGAGCAGAGAAGAAATCCGCGTCCGCGTCCTTTGGTTGTTCAATCGCGGGATAAAGAAACGGGGACGGGGAGGGTAGAATGGTGTAGAACGGCAGGACGAACAGCAAGAACGAGCTTAATGGCGCTGTAACTCCGGCAGCGGGCAATTTTCAATTTCGCTGACTCGCGCGGAAGTGGCTTTCCCACCTCCGTGGCGGAATTGAGACGTCGCTACGAGTCACGGGGCACTTGGCACCACCGGATTTGACATGGACAGCTGGTCGCATTGGACACGTTAGGAACACCGTAAGGAAAAGGAGCGGATTTCTCCCGGATAGTTGGGCGACATTAATCCTTTCACTGCTTAACATTCGTCTTTCTGCCGAGATGAACTTGAAATTGTAATCTCGGTGAAATTATATGTAGGCTCAATTGGACGCCAGTACCTCTCTCGAATGACGTCGATGTTATGAAATAAAAGTGTTTCTGCGGAATTAACTGTTCTTAAGATAGGCGTGATTCCAATTCTCAATAAAGTGCAATAAAATGTTTATCTTTATCCTGGCGTATATAATTTACTTCATGATTATACATTTGATTTAGAATGCACGCTGTCCGTCACGGAAGTCTTACCTTTCTTCTGTATGCACTCGATAATGATCTTAACGTTGCATCTCGAAGATCTTGAAGATCTGATTATTGAAAATAAATAATATGTATTTATAAAAAGGCATGTGCAGTTCGCAATAATTATCGAAGATGCTTATCCGTTTACGTCAGACGTTAAGGTTATTCGACTGCCGGTTCTCGCGATGTTCGCTCCACACACACGCGCGGAAATGGAGGAGAGGAGGTTGTTCACGCACTCGCTCGCTCGTGGTGAATGCGGATCGTTGCATGAAATTAAACGAGGGGAACGAGGCGCGAATCGCATTACGCTGCTCCGAGATAATCGGGTGTCGAAGCTCGCGCGAGCCCTTCCGCTCGATATCCCAGTTTCGCGCGAGGCGGATCGGCCGGCCTCGTGTGAGAACACCTGCGGCGAACGAGAGCGGCGAACAAGAGCGGCGAGGAGGAAGGAAGCGTAACGAAGGCGCTTGCATACGGGGAGGGCGAAAGAATGGACGGTAAGGAACGGTAAGGAGCAAGGAGTCGCACGGTGTGTGTTATGGGCATAGCGGTCCTAGCGGTAGATACTCGTAGATAACGCGCTCATTTGCATAGGCAGGCACATAAGTGTTAAGGCAACGTGACGTTAATTAATTGCGTGCGTAATGCGTGCAATCCGCGTGAGGATATATAGGTGAAGAAGCAAGCATGAGCTGACAGGTCGATTTTCTTATTCCAAGATCGAAAATCGGGGATCGAGATGCGTTGCAATCTAACATCGGAAATCCATTTATGCGTGTAACTAAGATAAGTAATATGTAGATTTTCGATAACTCTACATTATATATAATACATTACATATTCTAAAAGAAAAGAATAAGAAAGATATATAGAGCGATGGAATCTTTTTTGCATCGCTTACATGCGTATATCTGTGCTACCCAAGTAGAACACGAAAGTCATGATGACGTTAAAATGATGCTAAAATGACGCCTTTGACATCATTTAGACGTCATCATGACTTCAAAATGATGTCAAAGGCGTCATTTTAGCATCATTTTGACGTCATCATGATTTTCTGTTCTACTTGGGTTGAGAGCTTTCCAGCAAGAGACACATATCGACACAGGAGTCATTCTATTTTTGTCTTTCACTGAATATCAAACAAGGAACATAGAATGATTTCTGTGTGTCGATATTATAGTGAATTACAAAGTACCTTTTATTATAATTATCCCAGACAGCACAGGATATTCTATGGACATCCGTTTTGTGTCCATTTCTTATCGGGATGTCCATGGACCTTATAAAGGTATCCATAGGATATACATTTGTAGACACTATAGGAATATCCCAAAATGGACAAGTTTGTATGTCCATATAATATCCACTACATCCGCGAGTAGTACGCGGCACCACTACCGAGAGTTCTCGTATTTCTCGTAACTAAAAAACCATACAAGATGGAATAAAAGATGCAGCATTATAAACGTCTTTACCTATGTTTTAACGAAATGGTTTTTCGAAGACGAGTCCCTAAAATTGGGCTCCAAGGTATGAAAGTAAATGAGATGTATTTTGACAATACAATTTCGTTCAGTTCTAAAGTTAATGCAGATACTTGATATTCTTGGTGGTTATATGTAATAAAATGTATTGATATCGCTTTTATCACGTCCATCAATTTCATAAACGGATATACCATGGATGTCCATAGAACTGTCTCTTATACACATCTAGATGTGTATAAGAGACAGACGTAAAACGGATAACCTACGGATATCCTCAATATCCTTAAAGGACGTCTTATGGATGTCCTTCGGATATCCGTGTGCTGTCTCGGATAATACTATAGTTTTTATGCATTAATTTTTGCAAAAGTATTTCAATTTATCTGATATAGCTGATTAGGTACTCAACATTAGACGAAGTTTCATGCAAATGGAAGAAATGGAAGCGTCTTCGCTATTGTTTTATCAGTTCGGTGGAATGCCGATAACGGGGATCGTGGGACTGCTTGTTAGCAATCGCGAGAAAATCCGTGGAAGAAGAGGAGAATTAACGAGCGTCACGCTAGGCGATTGTATTTGTTGCCGTTATCCGGTTGTATAACGATGCGATCGAAACAATATCGAGTTAAATGATCTACAAACGAACGTGTACTAGATTCACGATTGAGTTCAATTTGAAGCGTTAAATTTGAATCTTATCTCTCACTTCTGATTTAGGAAATAAAAGCCACTTATATCGAGGCATCCACCTAGTAGCACATTGCCACATTAACTTGCCTTGTTAATCGAATCCTACTCTTTCCAAAACTGTAAATATTTGATCGTACATCGTGAAATTAAAATCTGACTCGTTCAATAGCTAGGGAACGCCGATACCGAAGTCGTCTCGATAAGATCTCTTTAGCGTATAATCGAACTCGTAATCGAGCGTCCTTACATCGAAATCGTAAATCGCTTTCAAGTTCACCTGCCACGGAACGGACATCAGCATCCGGTTATTGCGCCGCACAATGGAGGAGACGCGCGATGAACCACGCCGAAAGTGACTCATCTATTCCGCTCCGAGAGCGGCCACCCCGGAGCCGATTGGCTTTGACGGCAGCCGGAGCCGCCTCCGAGCCACTCGACTAACTTGTCACCGACCTCAGGCAGCATGTCATTAGAGAAAAACGCGTCTGCGATGAAAAGAAAGAAAGAGGCAGACGGGGAAAAGAAACGTCTACAATTAGCTCGGCGAACGCGTCCTATCGTCACGCTGCGTCGGTAGCCGTCGTTAATTAATTTTATACCAATTATATATCCGTCCCTCGCGCGAAAGAAGTGACCGCAGACGGCGAACTTGCCGCAAGGTTGACGTCGACTCTTCAACCTTGGTCGGTCTATTCTTTCAATAGCCTTCGACACGTCCAGCCGCGTCCTCCCTCTCCCTTTCTCACTCTCGGTTTTCGTGGCCGGTTCAATTAATGTCCATTTCTACCAATGTAGATTAACTTTAATCTCGGTTTAATTTACTCTTTATCTTTTTCTAGTTCGAACAATTAGAAAAAGATAAAGAGTAAGTTAAACCACCGAAATTAAAATTAATCTATATTGGTAGAAGTGGACATAAGTCTTCCCGCAGTGGAGACGCCGCGAATGTTGGATACTTAGTAATTTCGCCGTCATTCTACGTCGATCGTGCACTTAACACAGAGATTGTTACTTCTTAATGTTTGATTGATCGATCGAAGCGAGTGACGATCTTTCTTTGTATAAGAAAACTACGTGGAACGCTACGGACTAATAATAAAAATTAAAATATTTGCACAGCAATCCACAAGTATCCGTTGTGCCTTCTTTACTCGCAAGTCCAATGGCCGAGAAATATAACGGTGACAAGAACGCCGACGTCGACGACAGACTTCGAGAACTTCATCTATGCGGTCGCGCACCGCCGAATGGAGATGCAGCGATAAATAATAATGATAAACGGTCAACGCGCGGCTCTCTCTCTCGCTGACTCGTCAGGAACGCCGCGGTCGAGAGGCAACGGAAGCCGCGTGGATACCCCCCTCGAGAGTGTATTCACGGGAAGAGTTAACAGTATCATACCGATGCGATACCGATGCGACTATCTTGCCACGACGGTACCCACGGCGCGGAGGAACGATCGAGCGAATAGCGGCCGTGAAATTGCGATACGACGATACTTCGTGTCCGTATAGAATGATTAGAGAACGAAGGGGAGTGATTCTCACGAGACTCGGCTTCATCAACGACCTGTTCTTACTAACTTTCTTTCTTTGGTCCCACTCTACGAACACACCCGGAACAATCTAATTTTCATTTTAGCAATCAGTTCTGATAATTCAATTTAACATACTGCCGGACTTTCTCGTTGAACACTTAACTTGAAACGAAAGTGGTCCCGGAGGATGTCAACATTTACTGATTAATGAGTCAATTGGGACCAATAAAATGTGTTTCGAAATCGGTTTGTGTCTGAGTACCTTATTCCGCCATTTGACTGACTGGACGACTAGCGGAGGTAATTAGTTTATAGAAACGGAATATATTATATCGTCGGCGTTACGCCAAAGTCACCAAAGTGCAATTTTGGCTATTAAAACCACCAATGTGCTTTCTTAGGCCCAGTAATCGAAAAAATTATTCAACTATACGAAGTCTGCACAGTTGTCATTTGTATTTCCCCTGAACAGATTTTCAACTTCAAAAGAAGGATATCTGATTTTTCAGAAAGCTGCGAAACCTTTAAATGCGATTTTTTCAAAGTAGTTTGAGAAGTTGTTTGTAGTTTGGTGACTTTGGCGTAGCGCCGACGATATATTATGTAAAATATTATTCCCACATGCATGTTAATAGAGTGCGTTGTCTTTCAAATTACTGCTGAAAATATCGCTATGTCAAGAAGATATTTTCTAAGAAACCCTTATAACACCTTCGATCACGTAAATAGGATGTGGTCAAGAAGGTGTTAAATAAGGTTGTTGATGAAGTTGTCGGAGGCGCAGATCGTTGTTGGAATACAACGCGTGCTTACGGCTTGCGGGTACGTGCCGTCCTTTAATATAGACATTGGGTTGCGCGGATAGAAGAATTGCAGACGCGTTTTTCCACTGACGGGTACACGTGTGTGCAATGCATAGTTCCCTTCCGCAATTTATGCGGAATGCAGTCTCGGGCGCCACGGAGCCCTTATAGAATGAGGAACACCGAAGAAACCGCGAGGCACTACGTGGTTATATTAACGGCTAAATGAACGTGCGATTTAATTGTATATAACGGGCATTTAATCTATCTAATTGTTGCGTGAACGCAATGCAGGAAACAGGATCCTGTTTTGCTAGTGCGCTAACTCGAAATGGAGATTATTATCAAATAGAAAATAATTACATATTTCTTCCTGTTTATGTGTATCAAAAGACACGGTACCCAAGTAACACAACTAATTTTTTAAACGTTTATAAAACGTTAGATACGTTTCATAAACGTTTAAAAAACGTTTATAAAATCAGCTCTGCTACTTGGGTAGTGTCTCACGCCAAGTATACGCGCAGCGCGAGACCGCCCCGTGTATCTTTACGCGAGCCGGCGAGTTGCGAGTACCCGAGATTATCGGATCTCAATAACGACTGAACCGATCATGTTCTAAGTAGGCTCAATCGATAGCTTGTGGGTTTGATTTGCGAAACAAAAGTGTTTCTATTTTTCCTCTACGTGCCCTACGAGCGGAGATATTGCGACGCAAAATATGAAATGTGGAAATTTTTTTTCGTCCACGTCGTCGGACAAATAACAATCATAATGTGTAGCTTTCCAATTTTTGACACCAGGGAGCAGCATTTAAATGTTGCGGTAAATGTTCTTTAAGGTATCTTGTATTAAGAAAAAAATTACTTTTCCGTTCCAAACTATAATTTATTGTAACACAATATAATTGTTTATTTTTCTATAATAACATATTTCTGTTAAGATAATACAAATTGCATGTTAATCAAAATAATTTATTTGTGTTAAACGAAATTATTTTAACTCCGTTAGATGCTATCTGTTCATAAATATTATTTGAGTTATTATATTATAAATCATATTATATGAATTGTATATATTATGTTCACATTGATTAATTGGGAAAATCCGGATATAGCATGCGTCGGGAGATCCATTATTCTGTGTTGCTAGCAGTTGTCACCAGTTCTGATTAGCATACTTCTTCAAATCCTCTACAGCTTTAGCAACCATCAATTGCCATTTATCAGGAGCATTCTTCAAGAACCATTGACGAACTAGTATCACTATTTCTTTTTCCTTTTCAGTACATGTGCAGCATTTATTTTGGAGAAATTTGCCCAGTACCGTATTGAATACCACTGAAACAAAAAGATATATTTATATTTATCAATTCTAGTTTATAGTAATCAATTTTGCTTTTAATTACCCCAGACAACACAAAATCCAAAATCGGGAAATAAGTTGTCTTAAAAACGTCTAAAAGACGTATTAAAGATATTTTCGCAAAAGATGTCGAAAAGATGTCTAAAAGACATCTTTAAGACGTCTTATATCCCGATTTTGGACATTGTGTTGTCTGGATAGTAAGTGTATATTTATCTAAATACGGTAGAATTAAAGCACAATATATTTAGAAAGCCGATATATTTCAAGAATACATAAGAAAATGAAAAATTAATTTTGTCTCTCATATTTCTGAGAAATCATACAAACGTTCATAAATCAGTGTAAAACAATACAAAACATTTGGTTTACAAATGAATTCCTTGTACGCAGAATTTTCTATTTTTTTCTATATTAATTGGATGAAACAAATTAATTTAGAAATAACCTTTATTTTGTCGAACATTTGATATATGTCGTTGCTTTATTTTTTGCTGAATTCTATTTAATTTTTAAAAACTATATTTATAATTGAACACCAATTTAAAATTCTGTTAAAGGCTGAACGTAATTTGACATTGTAAATTATTTGAAAATTATAGATACCTCGACGTTGCCGTTAAGGAAAAATTGATTTTGTTTTGACTAAAGAAATCGTCGCAAAAGAAGAAATAATTTGGTAAGAATATATATAACAATACTTGTTAACGTTGTGTATTCTGGTCCCTTGCACGGTGCTATTTCCAGATAACAATTATAATATTCTTCTATCCGATCCTTATTTTGAAGAACAGCTGAAATATTGGCGTTATCAATCAAAATATCGACGCATTGATTACAATATAATTTTTCTCGCGGATCCTCATTTTGGAGAACAGCTCCAAAATCGAAGTATCGATCAGAGTATGAATTTCCTGCGAGAACACACATCAGTGCGTTCATAGCGATGATCAACACAATATGACTTACTCGAGCCATTACTTCCACTGTTATACTTGAGATACTGGATTGCCAATGAAATGTTTCATTTATATAGGGTAGAGCGGGGTCAAAAATAACACGTGGCGAAAGTAACAACTCAAATATCTATAGATATATAATATAATACACATGCGTGTGCGTTGGTTATTGCGTGAAGCTAAATAAGCTACAACATAATTCAGAACGTGGCCTAGTTAATTCGTGGACGTGCGCAGTGAGCAAATTAATTATATCACAAAATTGCGATATATATACAAATAGTTGTACAACAGATAATATATATATATATATATATATATGTATATACATAGATCTTATAGATATGGACTGGCAATTGCTATAGTTTCTGCATAGGAAACATTGTTCGGAGTAGGTTGGAGAGAGAAACATACTTTTCTCTCTTTTCTTCTTAATACTTCTCTTTCTCAAAGTGTCCGGAAATATACATTGCGCATGTCGATTAAACATATAGCGCGTGAATATAATATATGTCAAGCATGCGCAAAACGTACTTCCGGACTCTTTAGAGAGAGAAGTACTGACGCAATCTTGCTTGTATTGCCTGTCCATATCTATAAGGTCTACGTATATATATCATCTTGACAAATAGCTGTTGTACAACTACTTTAAACAAATAAAACCCTGTGGTAGTCTCTTTAATTTTTAAATAATAAAACCCAAATATACATATATTAGAATTTTATAAGATAAAAAAATTTTTAAATTTAACAGAATTAAAAAGAGTTAACAGTACAAAATGAAAAAAATTTAATTAAAATAAAAAAAATTTTTATGTAAAAAAACTCGGCGCTGCTCGATTTCGAAAAGTTATTGTAATCTTAATGTAATATTCAAATTAAGTTCTGTATTACTACTTATAAATTGTTTTCATAGTTTTCCTTATTCAGTCTAGCAGCGCCAAGTTTTTTTGCATAAAAATTTTTTTATTTTAATTAAATTTTTTTCATTTTGTACTGTTAACTTTTTTTTTAATTCTGTTAGATTTAAAAATTTTTAATGTTATAAAATTCTAATATATATACTTAGGTTTTATTATTTAAAAATTAAAGATACTACTACACAGGTTTTATTTCTTTAAAATAGTTGTACAACAGCTATTTATTGAGATACTTATATACATGTATACTTATATAATAGTTATGCATTCGTAATATAAATATTAATTATATTATATTAGCATAAATTACAATCATGTGCTTATAACGTAATCATTTCAGTATTTGAAATAATAAACTGTACGCTGTAAAATATACACGTTTCAAGCGTATCGCCATCAATATATTTGGCTGGAAATAATTTTTATAAATCACAGTTTTTCGCTATGCAAATAAAGAACGTGAGCAATTTATAATCGCTTATATATTAAATTCTAATATATTAAATTCTATAATCGCTAATTTATCGTGCGACAATTCTCAAGACCACCTATTTGATTATAAAATAAAAGTTTACACATGTATGTTTACATAAGTTAAATATCATGAAACAGCTACATAAAAGCAGGATACGCTTCATGGTTCGTCTTCTGATTCACATATTGTACGTTCAAGAAAGTATTTAAGACATTTCTGCCACGGTGCTAATCAAGAACAATCGGAGAGGCAGAGCACGATAATAATACATTTAATTACAGCCATAAAAAATTCACGCTATGTTCGCACGTTTTCCTTTGATTTTTTCGAGGCGGAGACTTATGGGCGCGCAAATTTATTCACGTCGGTACATTTTATTGCACTGATCGATGGAGGTGGCGAGGTCCTGAGATTTGCGATAAAGCTGTGTCCACACGAGGAGAAGCGCGGGATAGAGGGGGATGAGCATGTGGGTGAAGGCTGGAGGGCTCTCCAGGATGTGTCGAAAGTGAAACTCAAGGTCTCATGCAGTCTTTCGTTGTGTGGTGCATGTATATGCATGGCCATTGTCCGCCCTCATACGGGCTCGATCATCGCTCGCGATAAGCCTCGATTCAGGTCCTTGGAGTCTCCGATTCGGCTCTGTTAAACGATCGTGGATCCTCAAAGATGGAGATGTTATTACGGAGATAATCATAAGAAGTGCGAAACATTTGTTTTCTGCTTAAATCCCTCTTGGATCTCTCAAGATCAGCATAACTTACACCGCGTGCTTGCGTGTACTTGGTAGGAAATACGTAAGAAGCATGCATACTAAAAAATTTATAAGAAACAGTAACGTAAAATATGTAAAATATATAGAAAATAATAAGGCAACGTAACATTGAATATACATAAGTGAAATATATTACCTTCTTTTTTTTTCAAATAAATTGATGCAATCATACTGCTTGGAACATTATAAAATTATTTGGCACCATGAATTTTCAATGTTATATTAATAACATGTTTAAGATTTTATTTTAAAATGAAAAACATACTTACCCAAAGTGAAGCATGCCAGATTAATAATCGGTGCTGTACAGCCGTACTCAAGTAAAACAGGGAAAATGAGATTTCCGGTCATGGCTCCCACTCTTCCTATTATCATTTCCATGCTTACTGCCATGGCTCTGACAAATGAAAAATAGAACGTGCAGTATTAATTATCTTTCGTTTTGTGCAAGCCAGTAATAATTATTTGGTGAGTTTAAATAACAAACCTCAAAGATGTGGGAAAAAGCAAAACCGTTGCGCCGACCATAACGTTGAAACTCTTACTCAATAATCCAACGTATAAACACGTGAGTATAAGAGTACTTAATGTATTTGTAGACCAGATTAAAGCTATCAGGCACAAAATCGAACATCCATAGCCGATGACTATATTCGAAAAAAAAGGTATAAAACGTTAGTACTTTTTATTTTTTCTTCAGCATAGAAACACTTCAGTGTAATAACAGAACATTAAAAGAAACTTACATAATAGATATCTGTGTTGGAGAAAATTAACAAAGACGCTGGCACACAATATAAATATACTAGAAGTGGCTGATACAATAATAGTGTCGATATACATCGAATCGGATACAATAATCTGAAAAAACAACTTATTAAAAAAAATATGCAAGAAAATAATACAAAAATATTAATATTTCTTAATTACAAAGGTTTCATTGACTTTTCGATTTGTGCAAACGTATATTTCATAAGCGTTATTTTAGCAAAGTAACAGCAACTAAATGTATAATATAAAATGTACTAATATATATTTTATATTATTATTTTAGTTAATATAGTATTAATAATATCTTACATTCTCGCAACTTGACATTTCTCCCACTGTAACAGTTTTATTTGCATTAATAGACGTTGAAATATCCAGTATTTCGCAGAAGGTAGGATTAGTTATGTTCGTATCAAGACTGTAAAAATTTTCTATCGTCGCAAAAAGTTGGGGCTGCCAAAGGCGAAGAGTATTCAAACTGTAAATACGATAAATACAAAAACATATATCATTATATAAATATCACAGTCAGATAAATCATTTAATATATTATACTTAATAAACATTTAAGTACTGTGAATAAACTGAAGTACGTGTAGCATATAATCCTGAAATTTTTTAAACGTCTTATCTCCGTTCAATCGCGTTAACTGCATGTCAATATAATTTAGCTTTGTATTTTATTCAAATGGAAAGATAAAAAGTTTCCGCGTACACACATGCGCCGTTCGCGCAGACATAAAATGGGCTCTTTATAATATGCTATCAAAAATTGCATTGATTAATCTGGGAATCGTCTCGCTTATTTTGGTCGTTATCAACGCAACGATCTACATCAATGGAAAATTTTCACTGAGTTCGATAATGCCTCTGAGTATAAAGAGAGCATGTAGTTTAATCGCAAACTGCACAATTGCACAATTAAACCGATAAACAGTGCATTTTTATTTTTGTTACCGCCGTCTGACGTCCCTTAATTTAGTAGAAGATTTTACTTGAAGATTTAGTAGAAGATTTAAGAGAGAGGATTTAAGAGAAGATTTAAGAGAAGATTTTAGAGACTTCTGAACCGAGGACGATGTGTATTCAGTTTATGTTTGTCTCCTCGGCTGACATCCTTCAATTTAGTAGAAGAATTTAGTAGAACACGTGATGCATCGTTGTACATAGTATCCCAAGGCGATATGTATCCACAGATAATTATATCTCAGTTAAGAGCGAAACATGAAGAAACAAATTTGTGTGATATCTTCCGCGCTGATAAGGTCGTAAAATTCTCGGATCTGTCATTCAATCATCAGCGCGGCATTTATATGACTAACCGAGATCTTACATTTTTACGACGAGCCGTTGTATCTTGTAAAAAGCCTGATTCTACGGGAGCATTATACGGATACTTGTACGAACATTATCGTTACTACCGCCCTACTCGCCATTCTGATAACTCCGAGATTTACAACCATGACAATTACGAACCTTACGGTGATTCGCGGCAAATTGTGTAACTAATAATAGAGAAAATTGATACTATAAATAACAAACAATACAAAGGCATATAAGAGTCAAAGCGCGGATGAAGGTGCGCAAAAATAAAATGAAAATGAGTGGTACTCACAATAATTAAAAAAGAAATAAAAAATATAATATTAAGTATTACATGTTTCGGCTCAATTTTGAGCCATCTTCAGATCACGTACAGATGTGAAATAAAAAGCCGTCAAACTATCCATCAATTATGCAGTAGATAGATCATTGATACTGTTTTGATAATGCTTTCCATTATTGTAATATCGTAAATATCCTATTTAATAGGTAAATAAATAAATTTTGTCGTACTTTTACACTGAACTTTGATAAAAAATTTCGGAATAATCAAGCAATACGCACACAAAAACAATACGAAATAAAAGTATATATTCTATTTTTAAAAAATTATATATACAGGGTTTCCTATTTACAACAGTACGGTTGAATAACTCATAAAGAAGGAGGTTGATAAAAGAAATGTGTCAGATGAAAGTTGTATGGTTCGGAGGACATCTTATAATGGACACAAGTTTTTTCTAGGTGGAGGTGTTTCTGAGATTTAAAGGTGACCTTTGTTTTTTTGAAATGGAATTATATGACTTTTTAAATATAATATGATGCCTGTGTAGTTATTCTATGTATACATAAAGTATTAAGATAAAGTTATCAAAAAATCAATAGTGTTTTCGAGATATTTTATACTTTATATATATATTTTTTGGCATGAAATATAAAATATCTTGTAAACTGTTCGTTTTTAATATAATCATACCTTAATATTTTTATGTACGAGATAAATCAGTTGGTGTAAACTGTAAAGAAAACACATTTGTGTTTGTAAAAAAAATTATGCAATTGTACAGTTACATTTTTAAAGAGCAAATATGTGTTTTCTTTACATCAATTGATTTATCCCATTATTCTGTGTATAAAAGTATTAAGGTACAGTTATCAAAAAATGAATAGTTTACGAAATAATTTATATTTCATGGTAAAATATGCCAAAA
Organism: Aphaenogaster floridana; assembly: GCA_003063835.1. Classification (NCBI taxonomy): domain Eukaryota; kingdom Metazoa; phylum Arthropoda; class Insecta; order Hymenoptera; family Formicidae; genus Aphaenogaster; species Aphaenogaster floridana. The sequence goes on along the minus strand of NJRP01000106.1, from coordinate 249,569 downwards.
TAAAGTGTAAAATATCTCGAAAACTATTAATTCTTTAATAAATTTAGCTTAAAATTTTTTGTGCAGAATAATTACACAGGTATCATATTATATTTAAAAATTCATATAATTCCATTTAAAGAAACAAAGGACACTTTTTGAAATCTCAGAAACACCTTCATCTAGAAAAAGCGTGTATCCATCATAAGATGTCCTCCTTCGAACCCTACAACTTTCATTTGACACATCCCACACAGCATACATATCCACAAAACGTCCAGAAGATATCCCGAAAATATCTTATCGCCTAAAAATATCTTCGGAATATCTTCTGAACGTCTTTCGGACAATACATGCTGTGTGGGATTATTTTATCAACCACCTCCTTTATAAGTTATTCGTCAATACTGTTTTAAACACTCTGTATATAAAATTTGTAGATAAATAATAAAATGCTTACCCCAGCATTCCACAAAATTGTATAGTAACAAATAATAAAATACGTGACAGATGTGGATTCGAGAAAATTGGCCTTATCTGCTGAATTCCACTTTTTAAGCTTGCTTTCGCACCGTTTTGACATTTTGATTGCTCTACAGTTGTACTGTTTAAGTTTACATCGCCCAAGGCGCGTATCTAATAATGAAAAATGTATAAACATATTTGCAGGCATCTTTGTTGTTCAGAAGTAAATATTACCTAAATAATTTTATATAAGCTATTATAATTATAATATACGCGCTTACAGGATAGTTATCCTTAGGCAGACCAGTATTCATACTGTAGATTTTCTTGAAAACTTCAAGGGCATCTTCATTACGATTTTGCGTCATCAAAAACTTCGGACTTTCTGGGAAGAAAGAGAGGCCAGTGACGCCTATCAACGTCGATACTCCACAAAGGGACAGAAAAATCCTCCAAGAATTATAGACAAAGACACCATCCCAGAGAACAATTGACCACGGCTGAGGTACTATTAGCCAGGCCAACGCTAAGTGCATGCAATAAATATTATTTTAACAAAAAATTACATTTATATTAGAATTGTTGTTGACAATTATTTACGTAATTAATTTTTTATAGTAAATAAGTGCCAAAACATTTTACCTGCATTCACTATACATCCGAATGAAACCGAGAAGCCAACGAGAATTGGTATCTTCGCTCTACCGCTGGCACCATAAAATTCCGAACAGTATGCCATAAGAGTGGCATGTGGACCGCTCACACTAATATGATTAAAATTTAGTCGATTGTTAATTTCTTTTCTTAAGCGATAAATATATAAAAATTTGGAATTATATTAAAATAGAGAGAGACTTTTTGTTGTTTTCCTTTGAGTAGCTATATTACCAAATTTAACATATTTATATGATATTTTTCTCACATAAGGCCACTGAGAAATTTGAAGAATACAAGTGTCTCGAAGTTCTGCGAAAATCCTGCTAATACATTGCAGATACCATCCGCCATGTAGCCGTATAATATAATCTTCTTCCTTCCTTTAACGTCGGCGAAGAACCCCCATATAAAACCACTCAACACCATACCTAGTACAAATTTGGATAGAGATAAACTGCGATAGATTTCTTACATTGTTTTATCTCACTTATATCATTTTAGTATCGCTTGAAATAGCTTTAGCGTTGCTTAAAATAATCTGGATACATTAAAAAGCCACTCACCCACGTAGATAACAGCATTCAAAATCCCTTTGTTGAACAGTGACAATCCTAAATCGCATTCAGCCGATGCGAGTATCATCGACATATTAGCCGTATCTATACTCGATGCCCAGGAAGCCGGGATAATAGCAAGAATGAGAAAATAGTGGAACTTCCCGGTTTGGGCGACGGTGATCGCTGTTTCGAAATCCGCAATTTTCGTATTTGACACATCTTCAATTACAACTATATAGAAATAATATATAATTTTTAAAAAAATTACTATATATGTGCACAAACAATATTACACACACACACACACACACACACACGCGCGCGCGCGCGCGCGCACGCGCGCGCACACATATATATATATATATATATACCAACCACACATTTGTACCAAATAAATAACTAATAAATTAAAAAAGCTAAATAATTATTATTAACAATTAAAGTTGTGATGCCTAAAATAACAGAAATTGTTTCTTGTAGTGAGTATTTATACATATATATATGTATATATACAGGGTGTTAAATTTCAAACGTAACAGGTGGAATATCTCATAAACAATGCATCTTAGAGAAAAATGTTTCATACAAAAATTGTAGGGTTTCGAGGGGGACATAACATAGTAATATTTGTTCCACCTTGAGTGGCGTCTCCAAGGTCAGGTGGAGGTCTGAATCAATTTTTTAAATGAAAACCCATATTTTTATTGTAACATCTTTTTCTACTAATTAATTTGAACAACTTTTGTCTGAAGCATTTTTTTATTTACCTAACATTTTTTAAGATATTCAAGAAAAACTTGGTAACTTTTTCAACATTCAACTTACAATATTGAAGATGATTGAAGGTCAAATAATGGAACAAAAGGACTCAGAAAAGAAAAAATACTTTAATGAAGCAAATAAAAAATAGACTTTATTAATAAATCGTAAAATAAAAAAGAAAGAATTTTACATAGGAAAAGTATCATGTAATGTCCCCCTCGAAATCGTACAATTTTTGTATGAAACATTTTTCTCTAAAATGCATTGTTTACGAGATATTCCACCTGTTACGTTTGAAATTTAACATCCTGTATATACAGTTTATATAGGTATTTATACACCTTTGTTTTTTTAAATGAAATCACACATATGATTTTCTTTGTATAATATAATTCCGCTAGTTATTTGGTATATAAAAATATTAAGGAAAAGTTATAAAATATCAATAGTTTGTGAGACATTTTATATTTTATTTTAGTATATTTTGACATGAAAATATCTTGTAAATTATTCATTTTTTGATAATCATACTTTAATATTTTTATGTACAGAATAACGAGATAAATCAGTTGGTGTAAAGAAAACACACACTTGCTTTTAAAAAAAATTAAATTGTGCAGTTACATTTTTGAAGAGTAACTATGTATTTTTTTACACCAATTGATTCATCTCATTATTCTGGGCATAAGAGTATTAAGGTATAGTTATAAAAAAATGAATAGTTTACGAGATATTTTATATGTCATGTCAAAATATGCCAAAATAAAGTACAAAATATCTCGAAAACTATTGATTTTTTGATAACTTTGTCTTAATACTTTTATGTACAGAATAACTACAGGCATCATATTATATTAAAAAATCATATAATTCCATTTTAAAAAACAAAGGTCACCTTTTAAACGATATGGTCTACTATATTAAATGATATCTCCGAATATCTCCGATCTCTCTCTCCTATTGGTTTCATAAAAAAATGTTTAAAATAAAAATTGTTAGGTTTTGAGGTAGGCATCTTATAATGGACACAAGTTTTCTAGGTGGAGGTGTTCTGAGATTTTAAAGTGACTTCTGTTTTTTTAAATAGAATTATATATGAATTTATCTATATACACATATATATACAGCTTTATATATATGTATATATATATATATATTATATAATATATGTATAATATATATATATATAATATATATATATATAAAGCTATTCTTACTATATATATATAGATATATAGTACGAATGCGCGCGCTTCAAAGAGTTTCCAAAATTATTCTTCAAAAAATCTTTTCGGGTTTACGAATATCGTGTGCTTACTTGAATCTTGTTGTTGAATTTGTTTCTTCTCGGGCACGTCGATTATGTTAGGTTTGTTATTAGATTTATTCGACATCGCGAAATATTTATTTTATGGAAGATATCAGACGGTAATTACACAACACATAATCCACAAACTGACCGATCGATTTTCTCAATTTTGACTACACACACGTCAAAACGGGACCGCGTTCAAGCAGCTTCTGTGGAATGAACAGAGTTTCGATAACAGTGATTATATGCGGCACGCATAGATTCTGCAGGGTAATCTTTCATGCGCAAGTTGATGAAATCACTCCACTTTCAAAGACGTTTCCTCTCCCGTCACCTTTTCGAGCTCATCGCTTAAGATCTCTCAAACAACTTTATCACTTAAGTAAACTCTCAACCGGTTGATTTACTATGCGCAGCACCGCGCTGACAATCCTGATATTTGTCGAGGGAAATCGACAGCTTAACTAAAGATGTCCACGTGCCTGATAATCTACATTTAATTACATAATTCCTACACGGAGAAAAAGATGTTTTCAAATGAAAAAAAAACATTTTCTTAAAACTATACCCCAGATAGCACAGGTGGTCTCGTTATAAATTTAAAAAATTCACTTTTTTAAATTCTATATGAATTAGCGTAATCTGTTCGAAATAAACTCAAAAAGAATTCCTTTTTAATAGTATTCTTATGGAGTATAAAAATAATTCCTTTTGTATCTAAAAAAGAGCCCAGAATTGGTGACATAAAAGTGAATTCTTTTTGAACTCTTAAGAGTGCTTTTAGAACAAAAATGGGATGAAAAAGGAATTCATCTCTCTCTCATAATTCGGGGATTCCAAAAGAATTCTTTTTGGATTCTCTTTGCTATCTGGGTATCTTTCGATATAAGTATTTGATTGTTCTATTTAAGTAAAAATATTTAGTTTTAAATAAATACACATGTTACCTTAAGTATATTATTTTGTATTTTTACATTTTTTACATTTAAATAAATATTTTATAAATAACCTAATAATATTATTAAATTTATAACTAAATTGTTTTCTAATATTAAAACATCTAATTATTTTTTGAATATAAAAATGATCTAACAATAAATATTTTATAGAACGAAAAGAAAATAAATATTTAAATAAGAATTATAAATATTATAAATATTATAAGTATTTCAATCAAAAAATTTTAAGACTTGAATACAATAAATAAGCTATTAGGAACCACCGAGTGAATAATTTTTTTGTGTTAAGTAAAATTTCCTTGTACCAAGATATTTTTTCTCTCAGTGTACCAGAGTGTATATAATTTCAATAGCTGCAGAGAGAAATATTTTTTGCTTTTCGCAGAATTTATATGAACGCGACATTGACAAACTAAATCATTCAGATAATATTCTAGTTTGTTCTACGAAGAAGCAGCATCAAAGGAACCGTAACGTAATAGTTCCACTCAATATTCTGTATTTTCATGTAAATTGTGATATTCGAAGAATGCGGTAGAGAATTCTTTCCCTATTGTTTTTTGTGCAGCAAACAGTGCGCGAAATAGATCCTTTTGAATTTATGACTACGATGATTCTACGGCAATAAAATCGATAGAATCAATCTAAAGATGTACAATCCACTTATATAATTTTCCATCTTAACGTTTCTTGAAGATCTGCCCGAAATTTTTCGAGATAGAAATCCATATTTATTTATTCAAGACTTGTTACTAGAGTTTCCAATTCCGAAGACGATTTATAATCCCGGGATTTCGGGATATTCTGTATTATATCCCGGGATCCCGGTACCAATCCCGGGATTATGTATATATATGAAAATATGAAGAATATTTATAGAATCATTATTTTATTAATACAATTGGAAATAGAATAATAAAATTTATATTATTAATCAAATGTCTAACATTATAAACTATCAATAAGAATTTTTTAATCGAAAATTAAAATCAAACAAAAGGTAACTTGCAAAAATAAAATCTTAAATCACATACAAATAAAACTTTACGTTATCTTTTTTATGTAGAAATTAAAAATTACGAATGGAAACACAACTCACGAATAAAGATATATTTTTTGTAAATTTTACAATTAAAAATTAAAATAAAAGATATAATTTTTATTAAAGATTTCTATTAAAAATTAAGCATAAAAGATAACTTTTACTAAAAAATTACTTTTTAAAGAAATAAGATATTTATATACTTAATGTATATATATAGACTATATTAGAAAATGTAATCTTATCGTTAGTAGAAATAAAGAAAATTAATTTATAACATTAAAATCATTAAACAAAATTAAAATCAAAATCTTGAAAATAAAATTATAAATAAAAGTAAAGCTTTTGAAATTAAAAATCGAGATCTCATTCCGTTTTTGGTTTTGAAAAAATGATCTTAAAAATAGTAATGCATCTGAAGTGGCATCCCCAAGTCGACTTCTGATCTTGCTTCCAATCCTGCCACCGATAGCTAACGGGTGCCGGTTATGTTACTTACGCGTGAAAATTCTAAATACTAAATTTTATAATCCCGAAAAATCCCGGGATTTGTGATATGAATCTTGAGTATTTTCGGGACCGTAAATTTGGCCGGGATTGGAAACCCTACTTGTTACGTTTCTTTCTACTGTAATATTCAGGAAAAGCAAATGGGATATATTTTATGGGAATCGTTTTTATATTTTGTGACGCATGCTCATAAATTATTTTATCAAACATTAGTCTAGAGTCTTATATAATATATACTTAGCATATCTTAACAAAGTATTTTCTGAATGAATTATAACTGACGCTCTTTGTGTGAATGCATAACTCATTTGATAAGAAATTGTAAAGGAAACGAAATCTGAAAATCCTGATGAAAATTCCCTTAATCCTTAATCAAGCAGTTCATTACCATTTATGATTCTTACATATTCTCTATTTTCTTTTCAATTTTTTTATTTACATTACACATAAATCTATTAATAATCAATCTAATAAGTATTATTATAAGAATCTTTCAATCTCATATCAGCAGAACTTTGTTCAACACTTAAAGTATTATATATTTAATACATTAATATTTTTCTTCTTTTATCAGCTTTATCGTTCTTGTTCTTACATAAACATAAAATTACAAATAAAATTACATATTCGTGAAACGTCATGTTAGATAATTGATAGTAACAGAAAAATTTTGAGGATATTGTGTGTGAGTACGACGAAAATCTAATTTTCCTCAAATTTTTGATAATGATATTTCTGATTTCGCTCATCAAAAACTCATCAAAATGTTTTATTGTGAGACAGACTGCGATAACTATAGTTTGCATTACCACAAATCGTCCTATCTGTGACGTAATGAAAACATGTGCATGACGTATCAGGCCCGATAATGGATGCGTTCGGGGAGGTCAGCGCTATTTAGCGTTGACGCTGTTTGCGGAGCTAGTTGCGTAGTGTTAAGAACACTATCATGATGACGTAGTGTTGACTGGCGGTAGTGTTTTACGTCATAACTTCGCGCTACCAACGCTATCGCTTCCGAGGTAGTGCATTGGTAGCGATTAGTGTAGCGCTAATAGCGTCTCCCCGCGAACGCCTCTCCCCACCCATTATTAATAATACATAGACAGTAGAGACGAAAATACTGATTATTTTGCTGAGATATTCGTGAAGAGTTAGAAAATTCTCAATTGTCATATCAAGGGCGCATTAATTGTTATCAACAACTTCCAAGGCCGTGTTCCGATATACACTGCCAGTACTGAAAATCCATAATCCACGTTATGTATACCTACTCTATAGATTTTTAGTACACGGAAAAAATTTTATATTAAAAATTACATTGCTGGAATTATAAATTATTTTTACTATGTTTTCTATAGAAAAACATAGTAAAAAATTTTATTATTCCAGCAATTGTCTATATACGGCTACTGCCATATGTATGTACATAGTAATTTTTAATATAAAATTTTCTCCGTGTACTGGCAGTGTATATCGGAACACGGCCTAAATTATATCTCCTTTGGTTTGCGTGCTGGTCAAAACGAGCCATTGTTTGCCTAAGAATTCTTTCTCGCGTGGTATAAGTTCGACAGATCTGGGCAGGAAGATTGATCTCAGTTGTAACTTTTCTCGAGATTTTATCGTGTTGCATGTAAGTCTTACGTTAAATTATACCGCTCATCGGTATCTTGTTCCTTTGTTGCATCATATGCAGAAAATACTATATTCTTTCTGGCCTTACACTCGTGATATCTATTTAAATGCTTGGAGATTGCGAGAAGACTGAATGTACCAGTAACCAGACGACCTCTAAACACATATTAATCACGTGCTAGTGACTAGTCGCAATCGTATACGTATACGATTGACACTGCGATCCACACAGATAACGCCGGAAAATGATTACAGCAGTTGTAATTTTCCAAACACCCTAAATGAAAGTCCCGGAAACGCTTTATTCAAAATCGAGAGTATACACAATTCATTTTTAAGATATTTAAAAAAAATATATATATATATATGAGGTATTTAAAATATAAAATATTTTTATATAGATCAGAAATCATAAACGAAAAAGTACTCTAACATTTATTTAAGAAGTAGATTTAAAGCCGATTTATACTGACAATGTTGTTTAATTTAAGCGCGTTTCATTACAGAACCCTGGAGATCTACTTGTTCTTTGTACTAGCTGCGTGTTGATCCCTCGCGGATGACTCAGCTCCATCCAGAGAAGAGAGTCCTCGACTACTTTTCATTCTGCTAGATTCCCGGGCTTGTCGGTACGACATCGACTCCATATACTCAACCACCTTCGAAGAAAAAGAGAAAGAGAAAATATATATACGCAAGGTCAGAGTATCGCAAGAGAGCGAAGTTCGTTTCACCGGAGTAATTAAAGTTTCCTGCATTTGAGCCGCGGAATCGACGTTGCGTGGCAAGTGGCCTGCTTTTCGACCGGCCGTACTTTTGTCGAACAAGGAGAAATAAAAATTGACGTCTTTTTACTAAATGAATTAGGGTCAGCGTCGAACAGATCGTACTGAGCGTATGATCTAACGTTTGTTATGCCGAAGGTCGCGCTAAGGATGTTTAGAGCTGATAAAGATCGTTAACAATGGACGTGTCGGCTAAATAAATGATTAATTAAATAAGATAACTGACCGGGTATGGCTTCCGATAGGAAGTTGGAAATATTTCCAGTGATGAGCTAAGCTGGAAATATTTCCAGTGATGAGCTATGTTCCGTTCGATTATATTTATAATTAATTGTTAAATATGCTATGTTGTTTGGATTATATTTATTAATTAGAGCAAGTATTTAACTCTTTGGCTAAAAACCGTGCGAAATAAATAAACGTATACAACAATTTAATAAGTAATAAAGTTAAGAATAATTTCTAGTAAAACATTAAATTTATAAATTAGCAAATCTCATAAAATTATAAAAGTAAATTTTTTGTTTTCGACTACATCATTGTCATTAAGTATAAGCGAAACAAGATCAATGTGAAAAATTTTATTGAATATAATTAATGTATTGCATGCGGAAGCATCAGAGACAGACAACAAACCCTACGATGGAATTACGGAACTTTTCCGGAGCAGTTTGATAATTAATTACATGTTTCACCGTATAAATCTCGTCTGTCTAGTGCACATTAAGCGAAACGTTTTATATGGACTGTCTTGCGCGATCAGTGTGCTCCATAATGAATGCAGCCGACATAATTAATTAATGATACACGACGTGACTAATCATTGAGCATGTTTCGCTTTCTGGCAAGCAAAACGGGTACTTAAAATTAAATTATATGTTGTATTTGTAAATGTCTATACTAACAGAAAATTTATACTGAAAAGTTGTTAATTTGTTTATTTGTGCATATACAAATTAATTACATATTAAAAGATATTTTAATGTATAACCTTACCTGATTGTTGTAATCAACATAGCCCATTAATATTTCACATGCGATCACACCGCTAACACTTAGAAGGAATAGTCTTTGCAATAATATCTTGTTCAAAAGCCAGTTAAACTTAACCATAATGTAGCTAAAAATGTAAACATATAATTACATTTCAAACTGTATTATGCCAGTCGGTTAATAGATGTCTTACTTAGTACATCGGATTGTCTGTACATCCATCGAGGAGAAACATTATTTGTTATAATAAATATATCTTGCAACTACAAGCACTAATAATTTTTATAAACAAAGGTGAAGATTGAAGTTTAATGAAATTGTAGCAAGATCTTGCTAAAATTAGACTAGCGATGAACTTCATATTCAAGAGACTTTCTATATAGGCTGCGTTCCGATATTCACTGCCGGTACTGAAAATCTAATAGATTTAATGAGTGGGTAAAATGACAAAGATGGAAACAAAAATAAATGTGAATAATGTTTGAAAAATATTGAAATTGATATTAATTTTTATTAAATTGTTTGTAAAATGGAAGATTTATCGCATCATAAACACATATGTACATTAGCATTGATAATTTTTACTTGGGATAAAGTGTAAATATGAGCTTTAGCTTCATTTTTATCACATATCCCAGACAGCACAGGATATCCTATGGACATCCGATTTGTGTCCATTTTCTTGTCGGGATGTCCATGGACCTTATAAAGATATCCATAGGATAAACATTTGTGGACACTATAGGAAATCCCAAAATGGACAAGTTTGTACGTTCATATAATATCCACTACATCCGCGAGCAGTACGCGGCACCACCACCAGATGGACGCGGAGTTCTCGTATTTCTCGTAAGTAAAAAACCATACAAGATGGAATAATAGACGCAACATTATAAAAGTCTTCACCCATGTTTTAACGAAATGGATTTTCAAAGATGAGTCCCTAAAATTGGGCTCCAAGGTGTGAAAGTAAATGAGATGTATTTTGACAATACAGATTTCGTTTAGTTCTAAAGTTAATGCAGATACTT
>NJRP01000106.1:191616-223023 GCA_003063835.1 Aphaenogaster floridana | reverse complement strand
GAATGAACTACATATGTTTTTGGCACCCCGTGATACCACTTTAATTGAAGCAGCAGCTTTTTTTTCTCTCTCAGTGCAGTAATTTATATCTTTTTTTTTTTCAAATTTCGCCCACTGTGCGTCGTCACGATGCAAGACCTCCCGGCGGGATATCCGTATCGTTTCGCTCACGAGATAGTAGAGATTCGTATAATCACGCGAATAGCAAAAGCTGCGTGCCTAGCGCGTCGCGATTTCTCTTACGTTCAATCGCTCGCAATTTGACAGCTGATAGCTGTCAATCGCGACGTCACAGTGACATGGAACGGCTTTCGCCTCGTGGCTTCCGGGAAATGTTGAGCTTCGCTAAAAGAGTCTGATAATACATGGACGAGCGATACAACCGAGGGAACTCCGTTCCCTCACGACGATCTATCGTTGTGGAGGAGATTAATTTTTAACGCGCGCATTATCGCCGCCCCTGGCGAAAATAATTTAAAGATCCGTAAGTCGAATGTAAGGGGGGGAGTGACAGGAGCGTGAACGAAACTTCTAGGAAACGTAAATCGAATCAATGAAACGTAAAAGAGAGGTTCATCTTTTAAAACGCTTCTTTTACATTCCGTTGTTTCAATTTACGCTTTCTCGAAGTTTCGTTTACGTTTCTGTCACTCTCTCCTTACAGTCGACTTATGTTCACTTCTACCAATGTAGATTAACTTTAATCTTGGTTTAACTTACTCTTTATCTTTTTCTAGTTCCAAGAATTATGTCCATTTCTACCAATGCAAATTAACTTTAATTTCAGTTTAACTTACTCTTTAACTTTAACTAAACTCTTAACTTTATCTTTTTTTCTTAATTCTTAGAACTAAAAAAAGATACAGAGTAAATTAAACCGAGATTAAAATTAATCTACATTGGTAGAAATGAACATTACGCTCCGATTTCTATTTTCGCCAGAGGCGTTGCGAAAATAGCATGCACTTAGGGACGCGGAATATTCAGTTATTCCCGAAGTATTTCCCGAAGACGTATCCTTGTTGAAAACACCACGCGTTCCACGCATGACACACTTTCCTTCCGCGCGACTCCGCATTACGTAATTACGGAGATATCTAGCATTGAAAATCGCAGAGTGAAGCTCGACTCGTATAGAATGAAGCATGCGACCAATCCCTGTTTTTCGATTCAATAGATTCTACTCCATCGGGATTTCGGAAAATTGGAAACGCTAAGACACTCGATCGAACAGATGGTCCCGCCGAGACCTTTTCCCGAAGAGGATCGTCTCTCAGTTTGTTAGAGGGAACACGCCAGTTAAAGTTTCACGCGAGTCCCTCACAGAAATCCCCGATACGTTCGTGAAATTTTAATACGAGAGTCGAGGGAAGAAAGAGAAAATTGGGGACAAGTTTGCGGTTTCGGAGTCATCGACCGAACGTTATTAGTGCGTTCGAGTCTCGTTCTCGTCGTCGTCGACTCCGATCGAGTTCGCGAATTCCGCGTTTGATTTTCCGTGTTCGATCTACCGATCATATGTACACTGTGAAAATAAATTTGTTGAGAAACTAAAATAGTTAGAAAGATGAAGTGATCGTTTGCTTCGCCAGTAATAATCAGACCAAGTGTTTGTGTTAAACGACTGAACTGGCCAAATTTATTATCAATCAATACGACGTTTCGATCATGGGTTTTGGTTCTTATCAAGTAAATATAATCTGTAATGGGGTTGGATACACAAATTAACGATACATAAATGTCGTGTTCAAATTATACATCAAAAAACTAATTATATATAGGAAATGTCAAATAACTAAGGAAAAGACAAAAAAAGAAAATTATATATAAGTAATATAAATAATAAGTTGAAAAAGAAAAAGAAAAAACCGAGTCACATAGATATGATTATCAAATTGATAAGAAAAAGGAAAAATTAATAAATAAACGTTCAATTAAATATTACCTAACAATAAGTCATAAGAATATAAGGCTGGCGCCAGACTATGCGCGTTTTCGCGAATCATTCGTGAATAGAATCATGTAATCCTTGTTGTTTATCAAATGATAAACAAGGATGAACGATGCTCGAATCACGAATATTCGCGGAAAACGCGCATACTCTGGCGCCAGCCTAAGATGTAAGTGTTAAACAAAATATCCTGTTAGTCTCATGAATTTTTTTCGGAAAACTATTAATCTAAAAGCTGGGTTAAAAATATTTAATTAGTGTATGTCAAGAAGATGGAATTTAAATGTTTGAATTTAAATTTTAAGATCTCTTACGTATTTTGTGTGTCATAAATTGTTAGTTTCTAAAATATTTAGTACAATTTAGTCAAAACGTTCTCTCACTTTCAATAATAACAGACGTACTTTGTGAACATTGCTTATTTTAACGAAAAAATTTCTAACTCGCGATTATATTAACTTGGATACGTTTATATTCAAACCGTTGTAAAAAGTGTGAGGAATGGATTTTTTAATATTTTGTTATCAACGATACCATTGAAGTTCTTTTATGACCATATGCCAAATCATAATTTTTCCGACAACTTCTCAATTATTTTAAGATGTGACTTTTAATTATGTAAGTTAAGATGAAATGAATGTTTTGCATTGAAGAGGACTCGAACTGTGAGTCGAAACGTATATGCGATTTAGCGTTTAAATAAACGCCGTTTAAGATCTATTTGATTTTATTGATTGTATTTGCACAATTATATCCAGTGCTGGCTCTTAAGGCAATTCTCAATTCTTTGTTATTTAATTTAATTAATTTTAGAGCCTTTATCGATTTAATTTTTATAAAATATTTAGTCCAATACGTTCAACTAAAACATTAGTTAGTTTAACTGAACATTAGTTGAATTAACTAATTCTTGATTAAAAAATGTTGATGGTTGACATGAATGAACTATACCTTTTTTAATTCAACTAATGTTCAGTTAAACCAACTAATGTTTTAGTTGAACGTATCGGACTAAATATTTTAGTTTTCCAATAAACTTTTTTTCTCATTGTCAATACATCTACATGATCGCTCGATGCGCCGCGACTCCAAGGTGACAGCTCACGCCGTTTGACAGCTGATAGATCGAGGGTGACACGTGGTTCAGTACGAACAGCGATCGACTAGTGTTCGGCGGATAGCGGGTCCAAACCCGGCCCTCACCCCACATATTTACGAGAATTTAAATCTCACAATTTTTAGAGGTTTCTTCGGAAATTTAACCTGATTCACAGAGTTATAATACTCGATTAAGAGCAAGGAAAAAGAAAAAGAGAAGTTTTCTTGGAAGGTCTAGATGTAATTGTGCAAACTAATAATCCTCCAAGGTTGGGAGTACTCCAAAACCAAAATAAAAAAATGGTAGACACATCGTACTAATCGCGAGAGACGGCACGTGGAAACCTGTGCTTCGGAATTCACGCGGGATTCTCCGCCGCGCGATCGCGATAACGCTGTTATCGGATCCGCGCCATCCGAGGAATGGATTTTTTTTCCTCGTCGCAGGAAAACAACGGCTATAGAAAAGTAGAACGCGCGCATTGGAAAGCGATACTGCACGCCCGAACTGTTTCTCTTCTTCGAAAGATAGCAACTTCCCTCTTATCGAGCGAAAAGGTCTTTCCCGCTTAGAAAATCTTCCCGCACTATATTCGCACGTGTCGTATTTTTATGAGTGGATAGGAATTTTACTTTAGGTTATTTTTTTTGCCATATTCTTATTTTCAGAGAAAATGGAGGAAATTGTACTCCCATTACGTTTTATCCTTGAACAAGTTTAAAGTTTGCGATGTAAAATGTCATGTGTTACACATTCAGTGACTTTAATTCCCTCTTCCTTCCGTCTAGACATTTCAGCTGAGATCTCTTTGTTCGTCACATATTCTCTCTCTCGGGCATTACGCGACATAATACTCGAAACGTATCATTCCCCCGAGTTTCCGATAAGAATTTTATTAAACTTTAAATTACCTTTTTACTCCATCCTTAGAGAAGATGAAGGAAATTGTACTTTCATTACATTTTATCCTTGAACGAGTTTGAAGTTCGCGATGCAAAATGTCATATTACATTCAGTGACTTTAATTCCTTCTTGCTTCCATCTAAACATTTCAGCTGAGTTTTCTTTGTTTGTCACATATTCTCTCTCTTCAGTGTTACACGACGTACAATAATCGAAGCGTATTTTCCGAGTTTCCGATTACGTCGAGCACAAGATAGAACAAGAGAGTATTATCTCGTCGAAGAATGTATTTATTATCTCAAGGATGGGAATCTTAAGCGTTTACATAATAGAATTCATTAATTCTGCTTCGGGAGGAAATAGTTTCGCACGATTTTACACGATGTGCGAAACGTGACGGTTCATAACGTAGACTCTTCTGCACAAACAACGCGTATCGCGCGTAGCTTTCGGAAATTCATTGACGACGTTTCGGCGATGGTGGCTTTTACTGGCGTCAATTTTTTTGTGTTTTCGTTGTTGGAAAAAGAAAATGACTTTCAGCCGAACAAAGACCGCCGCACGCGTTTGAGTCACGAGCTCACAGCGGAAGATGAGGGTTAAAAATAGAAGGCTAAGTAAGGACATCTTGACTCGTTGTACCCTTATTCTACAGGCTGTCATACCAGGGGCCTTTTTTACTCGATATCGCAAGCCGCACTATTTCCTCGCACATACACGTGTCACTTTTTCTGCAATATCAAGCAGTGATCCGTAATTTGTGATCCAAGATTCACTCGACACGATAAACGATTTGTCATTCATTGTTGATAATTATCTCATGTGACTCAGTATTCTGAGAACTCGTATTTAGCGCTAAAAGCGGCTTCCGAATTTTTATTTTTATTTCAATAGTTATTATCTAAAAATAATATGTGTGAGAGGTGTCATATCATTTAACGTGTTCTTTTACACATATATTTTTTTATTATAATTAACACGTTTATTTCACATTTATTTGCGAATTTTACATACGGAGTTATGTAACGTAGATGATGTATAATTACGTAATTCATATAAATAGTATTGCTGCCTTCAGTGAAAATCTAGTAAAACAGGATTGCAGTAAGTTTGAATGGTTAATTAATCGCGTTTATAAGTGTGCGATATATGAAATATGGACTATGGAATGTCAGTTAGCAATTAATATTTTCTGAAAGCCTAATCGTTACTGAGAAACACACACGTGTTGCGTTATAAAAAAAGCAATCTCGCTTCGGTGAAACGATCGTGCAAAAATACCATTGAGCTTCGCATTATCTCGAATACCTAATATTCATTTTTTTAAAGCACTTTTTAGAAACTACCTGACTTTATCGGTCGTGTAGACTCTCAAATTTGTTTCATATTTCATGTATTTATACATACATTTCTATTTAAAAAATCATTTTGTTCTGATAAAAAATTATTTTTAGTAAAAGGAAACGATAAATTTCTTAATTTATTACACCATGTTTAAAATGTTTACCTACCTCTTGATTACTTGAGAAAATTTATGTAAGATTTTAATACTTTTATAATTATTATAATTATTATTTTTATAATTATTATATCTTTCATAATTATTAAATCTTAATTTTACATAACTTTCAATACGCAAAATTGCGTTTTGATGGATTTTATGTTTTTATACAGATCGTACATGACGTACGTATGGTTATTATATGATCCCCTCTCAACGGATTTAATTATTTATAAATATTTTATCGACAAGGAGCACTTAATTATTTTACGAAAAATTTCATATGTTGCCTTATTTTTGCGGAACTATACCGCGTTATCTAACTCGTTCGCTGTTTGTTATCAAAATACATACATTACAGTCATTACACCATGCGACGTAATTAAAAGTCTTCGTCTCTTTTGCAGATAAGTCGACCGGAGAGAAAATAACAGCATTTGACGTAAGTATCGATCTTTCTCTAACTAAAAAAATGTTACTCTAAAAATATATTCTCGAAAAAAATGCGTGTTCTGTTCTATTAAACAAAATCGATTTTATTTGAGTGTTGCATTAGTACTTCAATGACTCGTTTAAATAATTATTAGCAATTAATGCAATATAAATGCAGATACATCTTCGATACGTCCGCGCGTGTCAGAAGTCAACTCATAAATAATAATTTCATTGTTGATATTAACAATTCAAATGAAACGTCTACATTCGTTCACTTCGATTCTCGGACAGAATCCTTTTGTGCTGTTGTATGTCTTCCTTAATCTTATACCGTACATTGCATATTCCCTTTTGTGTTTAAACAAATAACTTGTAATGTTTTATATAGACTTGCTTAGCTTTTACATGGTGGCCACTGGTTAGGGAAAACCTGGAAAGTCAGGGATTTTTTAAAAAATTAGTCAGGGAAAGAAACAAAGCTTCTTCTATAATTAAAGAACCAAAGTTCAAAAAATAATTTTTTCTCACATGGTGGGAATTCTTAATTAATCAAAATAAAATATTGAAAATTGAAGTACATTTACGTCGAAATATTTTGTATACGCAAGCGGCATTTTTATAAATTCGGTAAAAGAAAAATCGCTTTCCGGGTACATCTCTTTAATGAGTGCTGTACACTGCGCAGCGCTTATACGCTAGTGTTTATTCCAAAGTTCCTAAGTTCCTTGCTGTTGTTTAAATTTTTTAGTTTCTATAAAAGATATTCTATTTAGTTAATATGTACGTTTGTGGATGGATCTAAATACAAGAAAATTTTAATAAAACTATTGACCATATGTGAGTAATGTTCGCTGTAAATGTTTGTGCAACAAAATTTTAAAAAAATCAATCCTGTTAATCTCTGTGGCTTAGTTGTATAAATACAATTTTTTATCACCATTAAGCAAATCGTAAACATGTTTTTGAATACCGATTAATTCGGAGCTTCATTAATTAGTTATTTGTATTGGCACTTGACTATTTATTGAATTTGTATGGACACACTGAAGATGGCCCAAAACTGTAGGCCGAAACGTTTGTTAATTTTATAAACTTATTAATATTATATTTAATTGTGATTTATTTTTTCGCTCTACCAACGGCGCTAGCTCTCATTTGCCTTGTTTTATATTTTTTAATATTTGAGATTGCACATCTTGAGAGCTTTAACCTTATTTATTTATCTATTAATTTGAATTTTAGTTAGGGAAAAATTATAATTTCGTCAGAAAAAGTCAGGGAAGAGTCAGGGAATTTTTTTCGCTCATTTTAGTGGCCACCATGTTTTACTTCTCTAATAATTTTAAAAAGAAAGCATCGATGAAAAAGTCGTTCTGATTCGTAATGTGCTGCATTTCATCATGTTTTAATTCTTTTCCATTAGCGCTCGCTCCACTTTTGCGCGGATCCACGTTCATATTGCACTTATTGCTAATAGCGATCGCTTATGCTTTCCATTTGATTCCTATTCGACAAATACATTCAATGCAAACGTGCATTATTCCAAATAAAAAATTCAAAAATTTACACTAAGCGTGCAAGATAAGGTAGAAATATACAGATAATAATCTAGAACAAGCAAATTGTCTAATACCTTTCGAATTAATTCGAAATAGATCAATATCGGTTATGGCAGGTTTCTTTAATCTTCTATTTACAACCAGTCGCGCCAGATATATCCTACATTTACCCGCGAAATCATTTCTATTTTTGTACGACATACAGATCTGCCCGTCATCAGTAATTTACACTCGAGCGTCCAGGATCGATTCTTGCACGCTTGCGAAGTTCGCGAGGAGTCAAATTGCACACGAAACAGGTTCTCGAATTTGCGACTTGCTCTTGTTATTACAGCTTGCGAAACGCGCGCAAAAACATAGAAGAGAAATATATTATAAATCACCGTTGCACGTGAACGATTATCGTAGATATCATGCTTCGATAATCACATATTTTTGCAAAATGTATCGATCGCAGCAATACTTATCATTTACAACGAAGCAGCGTCTATGAATTCTTTTTTCTTGTTAGTTGTATAATCATTCATCCGAATAGCGCATAACCGAGAAATTTCATATCTTCGATATTTCCTCTATATTTCCTCTGGCGCTAAATGCATAGAAGATATTTTGTGTTACATATTATGAGATCTTGCGTAATGAGAGCTAGCTGGAACATATAACTATTTAAGTCCTCTCTGCTCGCATTTCAGATTGCATTAAATAATTATTCAATGAGTATATATTCGGTGTTAACAAGAACATGTTATGTACTATCAATTATCTTTGCAGAGCTCAGTAGTACAACATGGTACGACAGGTGGCAAGACCCCCGCGGGGGTATCAAGAAACAAATCAGAACGAGAGAGGAAGATTGGGCATCGAAGAGTTGGAGTGGGAGGTGAAATCACATATAAGAAGGTATGGGAAGAATGCCAGTGTAGCACTTCTAATAGATAGTTTCTTCAGATCAGATTTTGTGCTTTGTAATCAAAGTTAAAGAGTATTATTAAGTGAAAGAGAAAGACTTAATAAGCTTATACTATATATATATATATATATTATGTTGAGCAGTATGAGTGGTAAGACCTTTTGATAAAAGAGATAAGCTACTTCTCTTATTCAGCTATCAATGAGAGTGATGATCAGCTATACATGTATTTACTGATTCAATTGCCTCAAGCAAGCTTATTGCAGGAGAGCTTAGACTTTCTCTATTTAATAGCTTGAGACATTACTGTCTTTTTCTTACTAATATTATAGGCATGATAACTTTATGAAATTAAGATTAATAATACGGGTAATTATATTTTTATAGGTAATTAAATATACTTTATTTATTTTATACAGATCCAAACCACACAAATTATGGGCTCTATTCAATTGGGTATACAGCATGCTGTTGGTGGTCTTGCAAGTAAACCGGAACGCGATTTATTAATGCAAGACTTTATGACGGTGGAAACAACGAACTTTCCCAGTGAAGGATCAAATCATACTCCGGCCCATCATTTCTCGGAGTTTAAATTTAAGAATTATGCACCCATTGCATTTCGTTATTTTAGAGATCTCTTTGGCATTCAACCAGATGATTTTTTGGTGAGACGAATCTCTCTCTCAGAAATATTTTCCTGCACAAATTATAATGTTAACTGTGTACTAACAATAAAATATATACATTTAGATGTCAATGTGTAGTGCATCACTGCGCGAGTTATCAAATCCTGGCGCTAGTGGGAGTATCTTTTATCTAACGGATGATGATGAATTTATTATAAAGACTGTACAACATAAAGAAGGAGAGTTTTTACAAACTCTACTTCCAGGATATTATATGGTATGCTCTATAGAAATAGACTTAATTAGAATACAATGTTATATATTATATTATATATTTTTTAAACACAAAAAACTTCTTTTAATAACAACAATGTTATTTCCTGCAGAATCTAAATCAGAATCCAAGAACATTATTGCCAAAGTTTTTTGGATTGTATTGCTATCGGTGTAATAGTAAAAATGTTAGATTAGTGGCTATGAATAATCTTTTACCTTCATCTGTAAAATTGCATCAAAAATATGATTTGAAAGGGTCTACATACAAAAGAAAGGTTTGTAATATTACATGAATATTTATAAGTATTGTAACAATACATATAATTTTATGATTATGTTGTATATGAAATATTCTAGGCATCGAAATCAGAACGTTCGAAGTCTTCACCAACGTATAAAGACCTAGATTTTATAGAGCATCATCCAGAGGGTATCTTTTTAGAAGCCGATACATACGGTGCATTAGTAAAAACTATTCAACGGGATTGTCGTGTATTAGAAAGTTTCAAAATTATGGATTATTCTTTACTTGTTGGAATCCATAATCTTGACCAGGCTGCAAAGGAAAAAGCTGTAAATATCATGACATTTTTCACATCACGTAAATGTTAATATATATTTGTCTTTGCATATATGCTACACATATATATATAATATATTATAGCACGAACAAAGATTATCGGCAAGCGCCGATGAAGACGTTGATGAAATGGGCGAAAGTGACGGATTCATTCAATCTGAGAGAGAAAAACAGAGAGAGGATAGAATAGGCGCTGCCGCTTTAAATCGATCACGCAGTATAAATCGTCAAAGGTTGGTTGCTCACAGTACAGCGATGGAGAGTATTCAGGCTGAGAGTGAACCAATAGATGAAGAGGATGATGTACCGTAAGTATGATATATATATATATAATTCTTTCATGGGTGTACTAATATTTTATTAATTTTATTATAATAAAAATTCCATTTTTATGTTTTCCTAACAGTTCAGGTGGCATTCCTGCTAGAAACGCGCGTGGCGAACGTCTTTTATTATTCCTTGGCATTATCGACATTTTGCAAAGCTACAGATTAAAAAAGAAACTGGAACATACGTGGAAATCGATGATACATGATGGAGTAAGTAACATATACATAACACATATGCGCGCGCGCGAGTTTATAGATTTCTTTTTATAATATAATTTTCACACAATCTTTAACTTTCTTTTATTGGTCTCAACATCTTATTGTTAATATAGAAGAAATGTTTCTTATTTTCTAAGGACACTGTATCAGTACACCGGCCAGGATTTTATGCGCAACGCTTTCAGGATTTCATGGCCAAGACAGTATTTAAGAAAATACCATCACGTAAGTACCATCCGAATCAACCTGTCCTAACAAGTTTGACTACAAGATTACACTCAGCAAAACTTGCTAATTTATGAGTAATTTCACGCTTACTTACCTACCTACCGGTAGCCATTGTTTTCTGGTTGATCACGTTAATCCAGTGCATTATACAAGAGATAATCAATTTCCTAGAAGACAAAAAAATATTAGCTTTAACTAACTAGAACTAGTCAATGTGAGATGTTTGAATTACAAAAGTCATAACTTCCTCCGTTTATAATAATGATATCAGTATTGTGATTCAACCATGTACAATGCTATCGAATTGTACCTTTTATTGATGCTTTTGAGATATATTTTAAACACTTAACGCGAGACGAAAAACGAGAATAGAACAAAAATTTACTATAAGTAAAGCTCAAAAAACTGGTACTTATAATATCTATAGTGTTATGATAATATAATTAGTAAGGTACTTATATTGTTACTTAAAAAGCATATATCAATCCTTATAGATAGCAGTAAGCCGTAAGCTAGAAATATATATTTTTCTTCTTGTTACAATTTGCTACAAAACTCATGCATTTAATTTACTTGTATAGTTACATATTCTTTTGTCTGGCGTGTAACAAACTTGTCATTAACGAGTTGGAATATTTAGGAGAGTCAACAAAATATTAGCTTCCACAAATATCTTACTCGTAATTATTATCAGGATTGACGCAAGCGATGCCAGTTTTAACACAAACTCTTTATCTAGTTATTTGTATTTTAAGAGTGTTGAAAGCGCAGGTCAGCGACTCAATTTTGTCCTAACAGATTTTATCACAGATTTAGCCGTCCAAGGAAATGTTCTAACGATTATAATAGCGTTATAAGATATTTGAGTGACTGCAGAGAATGCGACAAATACTGTGCGGATATCCGAAAATTATCTACACGCGATGCTTGCATCAATATCATGGTTATATTTGAATTTTATTGATCTATCAGTGCCTTGCGTAAGTTAATGAAATATCATGCATAAATCAGACTTATTTATTGTAAAATAAGAATAATGCGCTTTTTTATCTCAACGAATGCGATATTTATCAGTAGAATTCAATCCGATCCAGAACAGAACTTTTCGGATAACTGCATTCGTTTCGAATTAATGCTGTGAATAAGACATATTTTGGGTTTATGAGTGTCAATTGATCATTTTTGGGTTTTGTTTTGGTGTAACTAATTGCTAACACAATACACGTATGTATATTTTATTATATATAATTTTTTCATTTTTTGATAACTTTGTTTTGCAAATTCAACCTCATTGTGCATTTCATATTTTCTTCCGACACACAATTTTGTTTCGATATATTTATTAAAGAAAGAAATAATGAATTATCAATCACTGGTGTCCACAGATATAGCTGAGTATTTTTTATATATCGATATTGTTAATCTTAACTTCCATTAGCATTTTCCCTTATGTATTAGACTTTATTCTGCCATGTTTAAAGAAAATGATCGTCTTAACAACAATATTTTCATAAAATGTTACATAAGTAAAAGCTCGAATTAAATATTGTTTGTTTGTTAATGACTTTTTCTTGATCTAGTTTATAATAGCTGGGAATATATGTGTGCACTTGTTAGTGTACAGATTATCACAACGATTTTTATCGTTTAGATTTTTGATCATGTGCCAAAGTTCTATGAAAATTCCCTTAATGTCAAGGATAAATAAATCTTGATGATAAAACTTTCTATTTTATCGATGCGCCAAAGCAATCATTGATATTTTCGTCCATCATATTAGCAAAGAAAGGTATAATAGAACGCACGAAATACATCCGAGCATTCAAGTAACTTGCTTAACATGACTGTTTCAAAAAGAAGAAGAATGCATGCCATAGTTCTTTCAACAAAGACTCTTTATAGAGATGCTAGTTAATTTTGTGCGATCTATATATCTGTAGAAGAATCTCTGCGATATAAACAATGTTGAACGTATATATTTTTGGCAATAGTAGCAAATGTAGGACCGCGTGGGTGTACGATTAGAAAGAGTGCGAGAGTGTGAGAGCGAGAATAATCGGTAGAAGTAGAATTTTTTTTATTGTAAAAATATTCAGCTATTGACTGAACGTGGGCACCATTGTACATATTTATATATTTTACAATAAACATTTTCGCTGTTTACAACTTCATTTCATTTATAAGCCCACCCGTACACTTATAACTTACCGTTACTGTACTATTACTATTACTACTACTACTACTACCACTACTTTTACTACTACTACTACTGCTACTACTACTATTACTATTACTACTACTAATGCTATTACTATTGTTACTATCATTACTTTTGCTATACTATTACTGTAGTACTACTACTTTTACTACCGTCATGTATACTACCATCATTATATTGACATTGTTCCACTTATTATAACTTACATTCCCTCGTAGTCGTTATTCATATTAAGTTTCTTGCACCATCAGCGCGTTACACTTTGTATATTGTCTTAATATTGTATCGTGCAATGTGTTTGTTGTGTTACGTACGTTTGCGTTTTGTTGATCACCTATCACTTATACTTTATCATGTGAATAATTACAATTGACAACCCAAATACTTTATGGAAAGTCATATAATTAATGTAATTTTTTTTTAATTATCATGTGTTAATGTTGTTGAAACAGCAGTAAAACTTGAGTCGCATAAACCTTTGACTGCAACAAGGCTCAATTAATCTGCTCAGATAATAATTTGTGACGGTATCTACAACGATATTAATTTTCCCGAGTACAGAAAGGAAATACAAGCTTAAAGTCGCTTTGTGTTTCAACTTTCGACACGTTTGGAAATGAGGTGTATCCTGGCTTTTCTTTCACGTTTCTATCTATTCTCGGCAGTCCCTAAGATTTTGTCGTTCGTTCAATAATCCGGTATACATGATCATATTATAAGCGAAGTTAGCTAAATGTTGATGTTTCTGTGTCCCGTGCACTTCTTTTCGTGTCGACCCCCAATGACCTCATCTGACCTGCTACCGATCGAAACTCGAAAATTGAATACCAAAAGTGGACCTGCCTGAGATTAAGGGGAATCACCGCAAATTCCGTAACCTCGTCACCAGCTATATAGGTAACTCTGTCTATGTGTGCGTCCATCTGTCCATTTTTGTACGAATGTATGTATGTTTGTTTTCATATAATCCTCTGCCTGTATATGTGCCTCTTCTTACAACTGATACGTTTTTCATATTCTGTTCCTTTACAGTGTGCGGATTTATCTCACCTCTTATTTCCACTCAATTTTGCATTGAGCAGATAATACGTCACAATTTTTTGAAAGAATCTGAATGATTGTTTTAATAAGATTCTAAAATAATTATTGATCCGAAAATAATTTATGGAATTGATGTTAGATTTCTCTGCATGCTGAAAGATAAGATGATATTTAATATGTTAGAATGTCACACGTTTATTTCAATATCTCTTTTTTTATTTCTTGAATTAAGGTTGGAAGAAATACAACCAGATTAATTTATTTAGAAAAATCAATTACATGCACCTATCTAAAGCTTATTTTACTATTCTCACAATATAAATATATATTTTTTACACAATAAATCTTTAAGCATAATTCCTTATGTTTACTCACTGACATGTACGATTTCTTTAAACTTGAATGTTTCTACTAAAAAGATGTTTTTAAGCAAATTTCTTAAGTGAATTTAAGCAGCGAAATAATGCGAGTGAATTTTTCGAATATCTTTGTGAGTGTGCTTCTTGTTTCTATTTCTGTCGCTTCTGGAGCCATTGCCTGTTAGAATTGCCTGATACATGTATTTTTTTATCACTCTTCACACACATTTCCGTTCTCTGTTTTTCTGACACACATCTTGCAACACACAGCCCAAGAATTTTTTTTTTATAAATCTAGGTCATTCTCCTCTTAATATATCCAAGAATAACCGTGATACTAGTTATAGATTCATGAACTCTTCACCTACTGACTATGAACTCTCTTTCCCTACACTATATTTTTCCACAGCATCTCACAAAAAGATCAACCAAGAAGATTCCGGTAATCGCGTGTTACCCAGCGTCCTCCCACTTAACTTCTCTATCCATAAACTCTACAATCCTAAAATTTTCCTGTCACATTCGGTATCGTGCAGCAATTAGTTTAGCCTAGACATACCCTATAATCACAGCACGGACCGATAGATTAATGGATAAACGTCTACGCAATTTACAATGAGATCTAGTTGTTACGTATGCATAAAATGTATTTCTACAGACTCCAGCACAATTCTCTCATGTACGTACATACTTTTTCTGTGTGATTAACTACGTAGGCATGGATTAAGATGTAGTACGTATTCAGATGGCAATTGCTAATCGTAAAAAAAGCTCTCGCTTAAAAGCAAGCGAGGCCAATAGATGTTGTCCGCTTGACTATATTCTAATTTATCCACGATATATGTTAGATATTCTATGCCTGCGATTAGTTAGTATAATTAAAATATAGGTATTTTACGATAAGTATATATATATTATAGCTTAGAGTAAAAACAGACAGTAGAATAGTATAAAATTATAGACTGAGAAAAGGATTATATTTATACACAGCCATGGCAGGCGCAGTGCTATAGTGAGATTTGTTATTTGAATAGAAAATTTAAATATTTAAAGATTAAAATTATAAATGAAAGAAATTACCGCGATATATAAAAATTTATCTATAACTCTTGATTACAATTAATAAATAAATTGGCTATATAACGTAAACGTAAAATTAAGATAGACTGCGTATTAAAATAGAGTGCAATAATAGCTCTATAAGAGCTAAGAAAATTTTTATATCTTTTCATAATCTTTTTCAGATTATAATTGTATCGCAGCAAAGAGAGTATTTTATATATACATAATTATTATAAAAATTAAACAACTTGATTTACGATATTTTACTAATAGTTAAGTCTATGATAATTTTTACAAACAAAAACACTGCTAAACGAAGCCAATAATTTGCTCTTCGACCCTTGCCACGGTACTGATGTCGGCTTTTGTAGCGTTTTGAGCCTTTTTGATAGGCGTACTTAACACAGCGGTTTTTAAAAATAACTTGATGTTCAGTTCCCATAGCTCGCGCAAGAATTATGACATCACATGTTTTATGTTCCAGCCTTGAAACATTCCCCGTCGAAGAGGAAAAGTATAAGCAGACCATTGAGGCCGCTGGAGGGTGACTTCGATTCAACCGGTGAGTCAAAATTCGTTTCTTTCAAACTCGAACGATTTTTTCCAATTTTCTGTCATTCAAAAGTTCTTTACGCTTGTTCATGATATCACGCGAGAAATTGATCGGTTTTCGGAACGTCATTAGTAACGGACCGTAATTATTTTCGTGTTCTTGAGTAAATGGGTGTTCCTAAAGTTCGTCTTCAGCGCGTCTAAGATAATCAATCGTGACGAAAGAATTGATTAAAGCAACGTCCGATTCCAAGCACGTAAGATATATCGCGATTTGAGACTTGGAAACGTGAATTCCGAAAATCGTGCCGAAGATTTTGACGAAAACGTTTCTTCACGGTTCTATCATTGGCTTTGCGCTGGATTTCACTGTAGCCAGGCACAGCGATCAGTGCAATAAACTTAGTTGCGACATTCCCACGTTACCCGCTTCTAAAGCATTCACGACAATACCGATATGCGAAGACGTCGAGAGTTCTAGGTGAAGTCCCGTCTGATCCTATCCGATCTTCCTGTCCCTTGCTCCCGTGGATACTCCACTACACATATGAAAAGCGTATGTACATCTATTATAATCTCTAATTGTTTAGTAGATTTTAATCTGCACCACAAAGGCGCACGTTGTAAAGAAAACGATATTCAATCTCACGTTTCTTTCTTGCTGGTGAATCGAAAGCTTAGAGAATTTTGCCATCAGAAACGTAAGTCTGTACATATATCTCGCAGGGACTCAAGTCAGCGACGAACGAATGGTAAAATCGGTGTAAATATTAAATGCAAAATTGTATATTGTACATAACAGAGAGAGAAAGTAGAATCGCTGCGATTTATACGTTGTTAAATTTATATTTTACCTGGCAAAAAGTGATTCCACACATTTCTGCACCTCGATCCTTCACACTTCATCTATCCTCGTATCTCCGTAATCAATCCGTTCACCGTCCTATGTACAGCTTTACATCGTGAATGTCCGTCAATCGTTCTGTTTCCCTGCCACACGAACGTCCCTCGCTCGAATCTTCGGGTTCTGCCTCGGGACTCTTTCGGTCGACGAGATACGACAGAGAAACTGGGACCGCGCGATTTCGGCGGGGTTCGCTTTTATCGTGCTTTGCTGCGAATGAAACGCTTGAAGGAACGTAGCGTACTTGACGATGAAGCAGGGTTTGAATGACAATCGCGAATGAGTCTTAATTCCGATGCTACGCGAAAATGAGTTTAACAGGATGAAAAATACGAAGCGCATATGCGCACAATATCGATAATTTTATCATTGCTGTTACGCCGGTTTCAAACCCTACGACAAAGAGATTTCGTGACGCCGAATACGAGATCGTCTTGTGCTTGTAACGCGCTTTCGGCACTGAATGGCTTTCGCGTTTTCGGACACCCTCGGAAATCCGTGGTGAGTTTCTCTGTCCGATTAAGAGCTGGAGACGTACCGCAGTACGGTAATGGTACATGGTGTTGTATGGTGGTTTAGCGGTGACGGCAACTGGAGGTTCGACAATGCATGCTACATCACCTACGAAGGCCGGTGAGTCTCATACGATCACTTACTCTCGTAATGTACAGTTGTTCATTGCCATATAGAACTATTCTCAAGATTGCGTCGCGATATCGCGAAAATGTTACCGTTATCTTTCGTAACGGTGTTACGCTCGGAAAATGTGACGTACTTTCTTCATTCAAGAAGTAAAAACAATGACTGTGTAAGAAAAATTTTGAAGAGTATTAAATTGGTCTCTGTAATACGGTCTATCAAAAATTTAAGATGAAAGTTAGTGAGTTGAAAATAATTGATTCCGTATTACGACAATATTTGTTGTAAATTATCAATCATGTATCATTTACCGCTTTAATTAAAATTGCAAATGATTTTTTGAACGGGCTGTGCAACGTAAATTCGACGCATTCGTGAATCGAGAATGTTACTAAGAAGTTTCGTATTATTACATTATTATGTAACAATCGTAGCGAAGAATGAACTTCACATATTGCACGTGTCACGAACCTACCTTTGATTACGAATACATGCGTATTACAATAAATTGCGGTATTTACAAAATATTGCGCTCGCGGACCACTCTCGAGAACAACCGGAGAAGAATCAACGTTGCACGGTTCTCCGATCATTCGACTTCTCTCATCCGGCTTCTCTGTTTCTCTCTTTTCGCCTGTCTCTCTCTGTCTTCCCATCCCGCGCCATCGCGACGCTGCACACGCGACTCCCCGTTGAACCCTTGGACGACCTCGAACGACCTCAAACGACCACGCAGCAGTTAGCCCGCCCGATCCTGCGATCAGCGTGACGAACGCGACGGCCTCGGTGCCAATCGCCACCTCCACCCCGGTTAGCCTTGCCGCCGGTCCGCTGAGCCCGCCCCCGTTGACCTTAACCGCCGGTCAAGGTCCGCACCACGAGCATCCGCCCGGGATCGCCCCCACGGTCAAGGTCACGAGTTATCCGGCCGTGCTGAAGGGTAGAAGCGCGGCCAGTCCGCCGAACCCAAACCTGGTACCGTCTGGCAAGGTCCCACCGCCGGTGCCGCCGCGGGGCACGGGTGCCTCGAGGACCGGCAGGTCCTCCGAGGATCATCGGGCGGCCGGCACCGCCTCGACGACGTCGTCGGCGACTTCCAGCCGAGGTGATGAAGCAGCCATAATCACGAGATATCGCTTGCATGACAATTCGTGCGATCTGCACCATCCGTTCCTACCTGACCATTCCTCCACCTCTACTTCTATCACCACCGCTAAAACCGTGGCCTCTACTATCACTGCTGCTACTTCTACTAAAGCTACCTCCGCGACCTTGAATACGTTGCATGCCCGTCCATCAGTATCCAATACTTATCGCGTCACGCATCATTTCGACCGAGAAGCCGGACGGATTCGGCCGATGGACTCGATTCAGGGTTGGCATGTCCAAGAACTCGACGAAGAGGAAGAGTTTGTCAGCGTGGAGAAGGTCGAGAACGTTTACTTCATTAAGACTAGCCTGCACCCCCTCAGACCAGACAGAGGAATTCGCCGATCCGATCGTTTGAAAGATTCTAGTGAAACTACGGAAACTGATAATCGTAAAGTTTTGAAGAAAGATAGAGAAAGAAGAGGTGACACCAAGACGGATCATCTAGCAAAGTTTACATACTTTTTAAATCCAGGCTCTCGAGCTGATCTGATGAATTACAAGATGTCGCGAAAGGACAAGAAACACTCTGAGACATATTATGAGAAAATAAAGAGGAAGCAGAAGAACCTCGAAGCGTCTATCACAACGATCACGACGATATCGCATCGTCATAAGTCAGTGTCAGATGCGAGCATGCATCATACAGATGCATCTCATGCCAAAGATAAGCCTACTGAAGAATGGGCTAAGCAAAAGATCTTAAAATTCGCGTCGACTAAAAAAGACAGTATTTTGCTGCAAAAGATACGAGAGAAATCTAGAAGAAAGAAGCGACTTGCACCAAAACCGTCAACGAAGAAACGAACATCTGTGGGAAGAACTTTTAATGGAAATTTAACCGAAAATGAGAGAACAAGCATAAAGAGAGAGAGTGAAAAATTGTCTTTGAGAATGAGTTCTTTGGAAAATAAGAGTGGTAATTATCAGGTTCAAGAGAAACGTAACAAAAATGAAACAGATTTTACAAGCGAAAGAAAGCAATCGGTAATCGAATGTGATGAAACAAAACAAAGTTGTTCTTTTGGTAGAGATTATAATTATCTTGATAAGAAGAACATTTCTAAAAATATAAATGATGAACGAAATAATAGAGGCGGATTCAGAGGAATCTTTTCAAACAGTTATCGTCTTGAAACTGAAAACACAGAAGATAAGATAGTCCGCGAAAAAATTAGTAAATTTGATCGACAGATTAATGAGAGATTAAAAAGTTATAAAAACGAGGGTTCGAAATCCGACTGTAAGAACTGCGATGGAAGTTCTGTTTTTCGTGAAGAAGGAACTTTATTCGACGATGTTAGGAAGAATAATCTGAAAGATGCGAATCGAGATAAATTGCTGAGCACAACCAAGAGAGAAGGATTTATGTCTTTCAGTTTCGACGATATTCGAGATAGGAACAGCGATGTTATGAAATCTTCCATTTCCGAAAAAGTGAAGACCTTCGAGAAGATTAAGGCGGATGTAAGAGACGAAACGAAGGATGTTCGGCGAGAAGATGTATATTTGGATAACTTAGACCACGAAAATGAAGTTAGCGCCATTAAGCAAAAGTTTGCACTGCCGGTTAATAAAAATCGATTAAATCAGAAGGAGGAAAAAATCGTGTTGAAAGCGGAACTATTAAATACCGGTGCTAAATGCGAAAGGCAAACGTTTAAGTTGCTTTCAAGCACTCACCGCAACGATTTGTCATTTAATCCAGAGTTCGGAATGCCGAATGTTTCTTTCTTACATACTTATCGAAAGACGCGATCGTTCACATAAAGATATTTCTTGTTGCTAATTTTAGATTATTACAGAACTTAGTAATGAATATATATACAAACAAAAAGAAAGCGATTTGAAAAGACATTAATGATGATAAGAGTCTTAATATCATCGAGTTGATAACAATTTTCAATTGCGTAAACGATAGTATATCAGATCTTTTTTCGAACTTGCAATCTTATAAAAGAAAGCCGCAGCTTCCAGCCTTATAAAGAAGAATTACAGCTTTCATCTTTCATCTCCACTGGACGCTTATCACGTAAAATGTTTTTTGACCCCTTTCTATCATTGCTGCATGACAACACAAGCACGCGTTTTTATAATTATTATTTCCCGCATATCATCATCCGATCTCATATCTCAGATTGTGATAATAGTATTTTCGGTAATCGCCAAAATTATCGAAAATGATGTGCTACGTTTACTGTTAAATGTTCGACCACTATTATTAATGGACACCGAAGAGAATAATCTGTGTTGAGCTAATATCTTCCTGATCTCTTTTCCACGTCTGCGACGTTTCAATGTCAGTCGATTTAAGACATCGGCGAGGTATCGTTTATGTATAGCAAAAATGGTTCTCGAGTTCTCCCTGCTTATTGTGTAAAATTACTATTACATTATGTGGTTGATTGACGTCCCTCTTAACTTAAGTACTATTCGAGTTTATTAGAAACTGCATGCATAGAATTTCATTGCCACCAACGAGTGAATAAACGCAACGTGTTTTACAGGAAATGAAATTTTGCTTATATTGTGATGTTATTCTCAGAATAATATCTCTTTTGCTTTTGTTACTAATTTACTTTGTGTAAAATCCATTTAATTAATTGCGTTTATTTACCTCCTAGTCGTATTGTGCTACTTAATCGTACATATTGACTCGTTCTGAAGCTTTGTTAATAAATTGTCTAATAGTAATTTACCTCACAACACAAGAGACCTCATACGAGTACGTTCGTGATGACGCAGCAGTCGCATCGTGTACAACTGAATCTATTCTACTTACTTTAATTAAATAGTTTATTTGCTGTTGCACTTACGTAGATACATATAATGGATACAATCTATTCTACATACTTTAATTAAGTAGTTTATTTGCCGTTGCACTTACGTAGATACATATAATGGATAACATGGATACAATAGTATAACTTAATACTCGAAGTTGCTTTTATCAATTTTGAATATAGATGCTTTGTATTGATGTTTTCCAACATTTTTAAAAATACAATAATTTCTTAAATAAATAATATTATCGCGACATAAAATTTGATTTGCCAAGTTGTCGCTAGCTTACCTTCTTAAAAATGTTGGAAATATAATTCTGCTCTGCATAGTTTTCTCGCTGCGTACACAATCGCGCTTGGAAACTTTTATATAATTATCTTCCTTCTTGTAAATATAGTTGTTTATCCTAAGCTTCATCAGTCATGTGTATAGGCAGGCAGAAGAACTGATTCATTGCGGAATTAGAGAAGACATTACTATTATTTTAAATGCATATGTTTTAAATGCAAAAATTCCGAACGATTTCACTAGATTAGACTCACATAGGATGGTTTAGAGCTTTTGTCGATTTAATTATTATAATCTGCATAAATGTACAAAACTAACAAGTAATAAATATTAACTTTAGACCATCTTATATGTCGACAAAATCGCGAATTTTTCTTACAATGATAAATACTGTATTATGAAAAACACGTTCTTAAATTTTTCAACTTCTCTTTTTCAAGTGCAAGAAGATATATCAGCACTTTTCGAGAAGTTATGATAGAAAATATATTTATTCTAAAATACTATACTGTCGCTATTTGGGGAGTAAATCGTAATTTTCTGCCAAACATGTGTTGTCTTCGTAAGGGCGCGGCCAGACTACGCGAATATTCGTGATTCGAGCATCGTTCATCCTTGTTTATCATTTGATAAACAACAAGGACGACATGACTCGAATCACGAATATTCGCGTAAAACGCGCATAGTCTGGCTCCGCCCTAACAGTATAAGTGTGATTATTAGTATAAACGAATCCCTTACCTCATACATTCTCTGCCGCCATTCCACCCTTGCCTCCTATTTCAGCATTCGATGCGCGTGGTATTAATTAGGGCTAATTGTAGCGCGCTTTTTGTAGGTGGCACCCTTCCTTCCACCTGCTCCACCCCGCCCCCGCCCTTTGACGATGCAGTCCGCTCGAACGATCAAACCCTGGCTTCCGGTGGTCACCTTCAGCAAGGCGGCGCGACCACCATCCTCGCGAGCAGCCTGTCCTCTGCTCATTCCAAACAAAATAAGGTTGTTCATCATGTTACCCTCACCAAGACGTATCACGACACTGTGAGGTGAGTACACTCTTTTGCTAATCACTAATCGTTGTCAATTTTAAAGTACCTCAATCCTCAACCAGTAACAAAATCAACTGAAGGATATTATCCATTGCTTTGTATATTCACATGGATACAATAAAATTAGCCAACATATTTAACAAAGGAATAATAATTGCGAAATTATTAGTTAAATATACTACTTTTAAGAATAGATGTTACTGGTTGACTATTACATATGCAATTGATAAGACACGTACACAGATACGTATTTACACTGCTTGAACTTTTTTTTCAATATTACCTATATTTAGCCTGATATATATACTTTACGCTTGTCTTCGCACTTCGCACGCATCTAAACGAAAACATTCTTTTCTTTGCTTTGTCACGGCAACCTCAGGAAAAGGAGAATGTTAGTATTTGATTTTAATTTAATCACACATGATTACTCGATTCCCTCGGTTTGTCGGCGTTAAACGTCACGAACGAATTTATTCCTCAGCATATCGGACGTGCATTTGGAGAGTAGCGGTAGTGGCAGTGGCAGTGGCGGCAGAGAAACCAAATCGTCACTGAGCGTCGAGAGTGGCGGCAGCAGCAGCCGAGGTGGCGGTCACACGTGGACTCCACCGGCTGGAAGCGCCGAGGGTTCAACGCCCACGTGGACCGAGGGCACGCCTTCCTTCACCGAGAGCTCCAGCAGCGGCGACATAGGTAAGTTGCTCTACGCGCTCAACATCTACTATGGCTCCTGAAGGATACTGCCACGAGGACTTCTCTGCTTCTTCTGCTGGTACCTTCCCTCTCTTCTGTCTCCTCTGAACGCTCCAACTAGGAAACGCTCGTGCAAGAACAAACGCAGATGTGTTGATTCTCGCGGTTCGTTAGTTAATTGCCGAATGTGAAATCTGCTAGATTTTCTAGATAATTTTTTAGATTGTTGCCTTTTTGCGAGGAGAATATATATCTAGGAGTCGATTTACTTTTCCAAAACTATATCATGCTGATTCTATGAATCTGAAGCTTTTTTATGAACCTTTTTTTATTTTTGATCGATATAAATTATATAAAGTAACAACATTGACAATCATGTTTGCGATAGGATTTTATATCTCGTTAATTGTTAATATCGTAGAGCTATTAAACACTTGAACAGTGTATTGAATATTCAGTTCTTGAAAAAACTTAATCATTCTAAACATTAAACATCATTCTTTAAATATGTTACATGTACATGTACATTATTTTCATCAACTTTCAACTTCTATATCACAATGCAATTATCAAATTATTACACATTCCGATGTCAATTAAGTAAAATATCTTTTTTAATGAAAAAAAAATTTTTAACGGCGATTTTAGAATCCTTATTTACAACGGAGTGAATATGAAAATATAAGATTTAATGTTTATTAGATTAAATGGTGTTAATAAGATTTCATTGTTAATGAACATATCAAAGAAATTGAAACAATTTAAGATATAAATTAGAACCATTTTTAATTTGTCATATATATATATATATATATATATACATATAGATATCTCTGTTGATTTTTTATTATGATTTCTATTTATTGTTATAACATTTTTTGAAAGCAAAAGAAATTTTTTGAAATTGAAACAATATAATTTAATTGTCTCGAAATACACGCACTTAAGATATATGAACGAGACGATTAAAAAGCAAAGATTTAACTAATGTTATTGTTTATGTATAGTCGATTATCTTTCAAGATTGTTAATCAAGTGCGAAAAAATTATTTTCATTTGATTTTAATTTTATATAAACAAAAACATTTTAGATATTACGGTAATTGCATTTTACATGAAATTGCAATTCTTCGATAGTAATTTCTATACTCTGTGCATTAATTATGCGACAGAATTAATTATATCGATAAAAGCGCGGAGTCGAATAGAAACAGCTATAATCAATCAACATTGTTCTGTCTAATTCTAGCTCTGTTTAGCTATTTTAAAAGAAGTTTTGTTAAAATGTCTGATAACTATGAAAAAGACAATAAAGAGGAAAAAATACGAAAACGCGAAAGTTCACTCTTCATCGAATCCTGTCTACACGTTGATTTTATTTTTCTATTTTCATTTATATTTTCTAATCTCCGAGAATTGTTTAGGACCGCTGGCAGATAAGTTTCGATCTTTATCTCTATATCTTTCTATTTCTTCTATCAATATCTTTTTCTATTGACTCACGCAAGCAACTAGTTCACACGCTTCTTCTCATACATAGACAACACAATTTCTCGAATGCACAATGTTTCATGTTTCGCCTAAAGATTGCGAAATCTCGTGAAAGAGACACAGACTCTGAACCATTTTCCATAAAATTATTTATACAAAACATTTATAGATGATACGCATATGTTTTCGTGTAATATTTCGCACTGCGATGAATATATATATATCTGAAGATTTCTTAAGCTCTCACAATTGCGATCGCTTTTTTCCGAATATAAAGCTAAATAGGAGATGACACTATCGCTCGGGGTACCTCTTGCCTTCCGTTACCGGTAATCTGCGAGGACCAACGATATCTTTTGCACGATGACGATTAACGATAATTTTAGGTTGTCCGACGACGCCGATCAAGGGTAATCAACGTCAGGATGATAGTGGAAGGATCGCAGCCACTGTGGAGGAGGCCCTAGCGAGTCTCACGACTGAGATGGTAAGTCCTAATTTATTTCATTGACCGATCGGACACAAGAAAGTACAGCTGAAGCAATGGAGAATTATGCTGACATAGTATAAAATTACATGTATATTTTCTATTTAATATATATTCTCTTTAACCCCCCCCCCAACAACGCAGAGAGAAATTACGAAATCGAGTCTGCAAACAGAGAAACTCATTTTGAAGGAATGTCTCTCTCCTATTTCAATAATCCTGTATTTCTATTGTCATAGCTGCTACTATTATTTACAAATGTAAATTTTTATTTACAAAAGTAGTTTTATTTATACAAAAAATTGTATAATTTTTATATAATTATTAAAACATAATTGTTTTATATAATTGTTAATTTATAATTTGAGTACTATTGATATAGTGTTTCTTAATCTTTTATTTCGTTACAATAATATTATCATGATTGTCCATTGCCGCCGCTGTATATTTCCATGAACAGACGATTTATACGAGATGGTAAGTTTGCTATCGTCAGTGGCCGATTGATCGAATTACTTAAACGTGTTCTCCCCGAGTGACCGAGGATTACTGTAACTTTTAACAATAGACGGCGACGTGTCATAAAAGCCTATCAAACGGTAATTGCATTGTCTTCACGTCCCTTTAACGTCCTCTCAAGTATTGCAGGATTTTTCAGGATGAACCGATTAATCGCGATCCGCATGGAGCGTCCCAAGCCGAATTTCACTTCTAAAAATGAGATAGAAACACGCGTTCGAAAACGATGCCACTGTCGATATTATCCCCGAGATGTTTCACACCGATAACCGCTCGCGTGACAAACGCGTCGACGGTGCGTATTCTCCATTACGGCTGCGCCACGCATTTTTATTGAAAAGTAAATAAACGCTTTATCACAGAACTGACGACTGACGAAACGCAAAAATATGCGCGTGAAGTATAGACGTCAGCATGATTTACGCTGCGCGATACGCTTTTCGCTTCTCGAAAAGTCACGTCGAGTATATCGGTTTAACGTTGAGCAATTCTGACTAATAACCTAATAACTGATAGTAACTATTTTTTAATAAAAAAAAGAATATCGTAGATTCGCTAGGAGAAAGCGAAGTGTCTCGCATAATCGTCTAATAAATTTGTCGGTAGCCAGAATAGTTGAAAAGTATTCATCAATTCTAAGAGGAAGAGAGAAAGAAAGGAGAGAGAGCCACGAACTTCTCTCCTTACTTTTAAGGACAGGTCTGTCTTAGCTCTCATTAAATTCATTCTGACAGAAACGAACGGCCGCTTTGGAACGCTCCATGCGAGAGAGTCAGACTGTCTGAACGCTTTGTCTATTTTCCTGAATCAGGAGATACTGCAGCGCGAGTGAATGCACGACTCTCGTCCTCCTCCAATAATCTCCGTCACCTCGTGCGCAACGTGCTCTATGGGTGATCTGCATCGTCGTAGCGACAAATCTTCGAGAAAATGAGAGAGAGAAAGAGAGAATGAGCGAATGTGTGAATGCGAGAGTAATAATCACGGATGGCGAAGTACGGTTTAACCCTTGATTGGTCGCGTTGGAGTAGGTTGCTATCTACGTCCGGTGTAATTCGCTTTTCAGGCTGTTTAACAGTCGCGTTTAATTTTTGCTATTGTTGGTATCGGTGTTGGTAGTTGGATTCCTCGCGGAATAGTTAGTACTATGCTTTATTTATTAAAAATCTGGTCTTTCATTTTCCTCGCGTTTTACCCTCTTCGGTCGTCGTTGTCTTTTTGAATCCTCTTAATGCTCCTCGTTTTAACTTCCCACTTTGTCAGTGTTATTCATACTTATGCTCTCTATCTAAATCATTTTTTGCCTTAGGCAGAAAGTGACTTCCAACACAATTAATTTGCAAATGGGAATTTATATTAAAATATTCGCCATTTATTTAATCCTGAAAGCCACTTGATCGCAAGACTATTTAAGGGTTAAAAATGAACGGTGATACGAATAACTTCATCGAGGATCGAGACGAATATATGATCTGTTCTGGATCAAGATTGCAAGAACTGTCCATTCCATTTTGACAGCGCGTTCATGTTTCATTCACTATGAAACGTTTCGCTACGAAACGTTTGTACTTAACGCGATTTTCAGCCATTAACGTACGTTCGGTAGGGACATTCGTCTCGATCCGCGACTTCTAGCATTAATCCGTTATCGTCATGTATATCTGTATACATAAACACATGGGCGATTATCTCACTCGAGTGTGCTTCCCGCTATGATAAGGGAACACTTTCGATATCCTTATATGGGCATCCTTAAATCTTCCTGGGTATAGGAAAGTCAATATCATTACGGTTACGTATTTAACAAGAACGTGATACTCGTCGGCCTACAGTACTCGATAAAGCTTTTGACATTGTTCCAAATCGATTCGAGAAGTGATTGAAATGCCATTTTTCCAACGAAAGACGTTTTCATAGAGAAGCGTCGTTTTCTTATCTTCAAAGAGGACTGGAAATAGCGTTTTTAATTCTTTCGACGTTGTATCGATCTATTTATAAATCAATATATGTATATCTATTTTATTCTATTCTTTTATTTATTAGCAGAATTTTTTATTGGCCTAATGGGATACAATAGGCATCCATGTCTTCAAATGTAGATTTTATGTAGATTTAAAATATAAATCCGTTGGATTATAATTTTCTCTTTTTATTCTTTTCATTTCTACAATAATAAGATTAAGACCGACTAAATTAAACAAATATAAATATGAGAAACGCCAATATCGAGGTATAGATAAGGAATGTGTTTCAAGACTGACGAATATGCGGCGCGCAGTTCGCATGAGCAGGAAAAATTCACAAAATAATTATTATTAGGCACCAAGATCCGCCGCGACCAATATTGGCGATTCTCATATTTATATCTTTTTACTTCTCTTTTGTAATTTCTACAAAAATCAACGTCAAAAGAATTAAGTATTTTTGTAATCCCTCAAAGCCGAAAGCTTATTTTGAAACATAGGAAAATAAGAAGACAAAAGTACCAAAATATCCAGCTAAATAGGACATATACCTAAATCGAAAAAGTATTTTGAAAATAATCGCGAAAATTGTGTCAAGGATTGTAGCGAGTTAGCGATATACACTCCTAAGGGATGAAGAGCTGTCAAAATGGCATTTTGTCTACTTCCGGACGTTTTCACGCGTTCCCACTGTCCACGCATAACTCAAGCGTCTTTTTCCTAATCGAGTCGTCGCCGTCGATAAACTAATATCGTAGGTTTCACTAACACGTGAGAGGCCGTTGCGAACACGGGATACGTGTCGCCGTTATACAATTGACGCACGGACAAACGGGGAGCTTTGTAAATAAAAGTGTGCTTGCGCATAGTTCGGTTAGCAGAAGGCCCGCGCGATTCCTTTTTAATGCGAGATATATAGTTAGTGTTATGTACATGTATCTATATGTGTCTCACGTTCTGTCTGTCTCTGTACGTACCTATACATACACATACGTACGCACACGCGGAAAACCGCGTGTACCGTGTATACATATTATAAATACAACCTGCTTGTGTATAGCAAAGGTAACACGGTATCGAGTTGTTCCTCCCTAATTCTGATGAGCCTCGGATCGTGCTAAAACAGCCTGGGAAAACAAGAGACACATATTTTTTTATATATAAAAAAATACACTCGCCGCGCGTGGGTATGACGAATCCTTCTAATGTACTCGGTGTATTCCAACGGTAAGAATCACAACATATCAGAGGATGATTCAAACAAAAAAGAATATTTAATTTTTTTAAAAATATATTATCCGCTCGTATTACTAAATAATAGAATAATAACGAAGAAATGTCAATTTGACGAGCAATTATCAGATAGAAAAACAAACATAATCCTTTATTTAATTTTAATTAATAGAATATTTAATATTTTGTAAAACATCGTGTCCCTTCGCTGTCTTTCTCTTCAAAAGCGCCTAACGCCAAATTTATTCCTCACATAACAGTTTTTTAATTTTCCGATAATCTGTTCCCAAAACCGAAACTTTTTTCCGATGCACAGATAAAGCTGTACGTATAGTTTATCTGATAAACATCGAAGTTGCGGATACTGAAGAAGTTACCAAAATGTGGTAACGAAAATGTAAAAGTACATTACAGACGATAACACACGATACACTCTGATAGGGGACAGAAGAGTCGGGGGAAAGATATTCTATTTAACAGAAAGAAATGTCTAATAGAGGCGTAGCGAATTCGCAGTAGAAGAGATGAAATCTGCAATAAAGATAGACTTACTTGAAAATTTTCCGCAACACATCCGACGTTCATCAGAATCAGGGTATACGAAAAAATGTTGCCTCTTGCCGGTGCTGTATTATATATAATAATACGACGCGATGCGGTGGTGTGAGGATGATTTTGGCGAGGAAAAGAAGATGAACTTATATATATAGTGCCGTGTACGTACAATACCCCGTAGTAGCAGAGCATTCAGATATGTAATCGCGTTGCTATAATAGTACGTGAGATTTATCGCGAACGTTTCGAAACGCCAGAATGTTGTTCAATTATACGTATTATTATTATAAAACGCTTCTGAACATGTCGGTGTAACATTTATGATTGGCGGTAAAATCTCACCGCATCTCGGTAACGGATCTTTAAAGTATTAAGCCATCTCGAGACATTTTTTTTTATTAACGTACTTCTTATTTGGTACAGCCACATTCCGTCGCGTATTACCACGATGTATTACCAATTGAAGAAGCACTTAATCAGATTTTCGCGGAGAGAATCCTTGGCGCATTCCAATGCGGGAAATTTCATTTGTGTCTTTTAGCAGAACGCGTACAACGACGAATGAGAGTATTAGTGTTGCAAATGATATTTTTATGGTCTAGATCGACTGCACCGAGCGAAGTCGACAAAAATCCACGACAGTTATTAAAGTTTTACCGTGGATGCAGATTTTACTGCCGAGATAGCTTCATGACACAGTAGCTTTGTTAACTCAATACTTCTTCGCGGGTATTGCTATTATCGTAATTGTTAGGATCCCGATCCCGCGTGAACGTACCACTAACAGCGTTTAGCAATTTCGAAAGTGTGATATTTTTTTAACATATCCTCGGGAATTAAATATTGGAATCCGGATTGACGTTGGCGCAAAGTAATTTTTATTAAATTGCGCGGAAAATTCAGGGAGGATGAGAATCATCGTAAAAAGTATGTGTGCGCGCGCGAGAAAGGTTGCTGTGTTGCTTATACAACGTACTAAGATTGTCCTAACATAATGTATGTCCGTTTTCTCTTTTTCCTTTGTGAAAATGGTAGAGAAAATTGTTTACTGCTTGAAAGTTTTCTTTTTAATATGATTTTCAGCGATTGTCGTGCTCAGATATATCGTGTGTGCACGTTCCTTCTCGATTAATAATAAATCTTTCCTGCTTTCAAGACGCCATGTGTTAGACGCAGATGTTTCTCTGTGTGTTTCGTGTGTGCTTACACAAAACTGACGTTGATGCTGCTCGTGAAATAACATTTGTAACATTTCAACTATTATTCAAAACAGATTAATGTGCTTTGTCAGGTTATAGGTTTAGCAGTCTCACTGTTGCTATTACATAATTATTAAGTCTACCAAATGTGCTAGTTAACATGCCATATATGCATAATATTACGTTCTCTTTACCTTTCGATTCACTCTTGTTACATTCGTACATTACGGACCGTTCTTCGTAATTTACGACAGCAATAAAAGTGTTTGAGAGTTAAACACTTAATTTTTACTTCCATAGCAAAAGTATGACACATACATCAGTATTTTTAGCCATTACTGGCGACTTATGGTTATGGCTCGTCTCCTAATTGGCCCAATACAAACATTAGGGGAGACCGGGGCAAGTCGGCCAACTTTTTACATTTGATTTTTTTGTTCTTGTATAAACAGCATTTTGTGCTTATCATTGGTATAATTCGAAAGTACAATCCTTCGGCAACAAAAAAATATATATACTGAAAAGCTTAAAAGTAAATTTGTAAAGGAAATCCATTTTATCTTCGAAGATATCTAGCGAGTCAACGTGCCCTGTTAACG
>NJRP01000106.1:130431-147947 GCA_003063835.1 Aphaenogaster floridana | reverse complement strand
ACCACGCGTGTGATACCGCCACGAAACGATATCCTTCTCCTTAAAGTTATACGGGGCTGCTCATAAGATGATTCGTCGAGGGAGGCGGACCGGCGCGCGCGTCCTCGTCCTCTCGATCGCGTCGAAGAAATGTCCCGCCGTTCAGAAACGATTCGTACAAACGACCGCGGATGCAGTCGCGACGGATTTTTGTTCCTCTCTCCCGCGTGCACGGGCTAGGAGGGGGGGGGGAGGGATCGCATACCTGAGCGGCATGACGTCACGAGACGAAAAGAGGCAGCGGAGCGCGAACGTTTGATATC
This sequence comes from Aphaenogaster floridana, assembly GCA_003063835.1. NCBI lineage: Eukaryota > Metazoa > Arthropoda > Insecta > Hymenoptera > Formicidae > Aphaenogaster > Aphaenogaster floridana. The sequence continues at coordinate 147,645 of NJRP01000106.1, read as the reverse complement.
GCCTTCCTCCGCGGCCCGGGCCCTCCTCAGCGCGGAGCCGGCTCTATAAATAGGATATCCGGTCGCTCGCTAATTATACACCTATGCACGCCCGTTCGCCGAACGGCGAATCCGCGCGAAAAGCAGCCCGGAATTTTCTCGCTCTCGAGGAATCTCATTTCCGCGCCGCGCGACGGGTTTCTTCTCCCCCTCCCCCTCCACTTATCCTTGAAACGCCGCGGTCGTAAGCCGCTGCGGAAGGATAACGGACCGAACGCGCGAACGATCGCGGTGTACTTATACTATTCCACCCTGTATTGTTGCGAGGAGGCTGCAGAGGCTGCATTCCTCGTCGAACAAAGAAAATTGCTGCGCGCGAGGAAAAAAACAGAGCATAATTAATTGTTCATCGGAGCGGTTTAGGATTCGGTTAGCAAAGGCGTGAAAAAAGCGAGGAGAGCAAAAAGTCTCGAAGCTAATTGACCGGCCTTTGTGCCACGGTAAATTAACTGACGAGAATTTTTCGTGACAATCACTGTCGTAGTAAAATTAGTAAATCAGTATATTATTTTTTGGTCGCCCGTAATTGTGATAATTCTTGTCGATACATTCTTCGAGTTGACATATCGCAGCCGTAACGATATATACATATATATATACATATATACTTTAATTTTACAATTTTTGACTCATCATTTAACTAATTCCCAGGTAGAACACAAAATCATAATACAAACACAAGATCATAATGACATCAAGTAGAAGTCATTTTAGGAAAAATCATTATGACGTCATTTGATACACTTTTTATGATGATTTTGTGATGAATTCTTGATATAGCAATGATTTTTAAGTGATTTTTTAACTAAAAAATCTTCTGAAAATTATTGCTATATCAAGAATTCATCACAAAATCATTGCTATATCAAGAATTCATCACAAAATCATCATAAAAAGTGTATCGAATGACGTCATAATGATTTTTCCTAAAATAACTTCTACTTGATGTCATTATGATCTTATTATGATTTTGTGTTCTACCTGGGTTATGACCGGCAAGGAAATAAGTATCGATATTTTTATTCAAATCTACATAAACACTCGGAAAATATCGTATTATTCTACTTCGTTCTATTTCGTTATGAAAGATAAAATTAAAGCGCTTATGTTTTCCATAATCGATGTCCGCGAATTTTGAATATCCGTCTGTAATCGCATTCCTGTTCGATGCCGCAGATTTTCTTCTCTTGGACGAGTGTGAGGAGACACAAACACCACCATGGACGCGATCAAGAAGAAGATGCAGGGAATGAAGCTGGAGAAGGACAACGCGATGGATCGCGCGTTGCTCTGCGAACAGCAAGCTCGTGACGCGAATGCACGAGCCGAAAAGGTATAAAAATGGATTATTCGCCATGATAACTTTGAAACCAATTATACAAAAATATATACGTCAAAATTTTGTAATTGTGATGAATTTATAACAATAATTGATTGATGACAATTTATTTAGTTTACGAAGTGACGAAAATATATATCAAGTTAAATTACGATAATGCATTTCTAAGCAATAGTATGAAGAAATAATAAGATATTTTGATCTACGTAGGCTGAGGAAGAAGCTCGTGCCCTCCAAAAGAAGATCCAGACCATCGAGAACGAGCTTGACCAAACTCAGGAAGCTCTTATGCAGGTCAACGCAAAATTGGAGGAGAAAGACAAGGCTCTGCAAAATGTAAGTCAAGCAAATATTTTTATTATTCGACAAACGAAGAAGTATTCGGCATTATTGCCCCATCGAGCGAAAAATGAATTTCATTTAGCAATTATTTTTTATTAATTGACTTATTAATTGACAAAACCAAATATTTGTATATTTCTCGCTATGGACACTAATCGGTAATCCTGCCCTTTACTTTCTGCAGTATTTAAAAATCATGATGTCATTCGATACACTTTTTATGATGATTTTATGATGAATTCTTGATATAGCAATGATTTTCAGAAGATTTTTTAGTTAAAAAATCACTTAAAAATCATTGCTATATCAAAAATCCATTACAAAATTATTATAAAAAGTGTATCGAATGACGTCATAATGATTTTTTCTAAAATGACTTCTACTTGATGTCATTATGATCTTATTACGATTTTGTGTTTTACCTGGGAACAGACTGCCCACATAGCAAAGAGAATCCGAAAAGAATTCTTTTTGAATTCCCGAATTATAAAATGAATTCCTTTTTCCATCCTATTTCTGTTTTCAAAATACTCTTCAGAGTTAAAAAAATTCATTTTTATGTCACCAATTCTGAACAATTTTTCAGATACAAAAGGAATTCTTTTTATATTCTATATAAGAATACTATTAGAAAGGAATTCTTTTTGAATTCATTTCGAATAGATTATCCTAATTCATAAAAAATGTTAAAAAGTGAATCCTTTTTGAATTCATAACAATCACCTGTGCTATCTGGGTGCTTACTCAGCGAAATATGCAATTCGGAAACGAAAGGTATTCAAATAGAGTCCCAAATTCTTGGAATTGCGAAAAAATTGTTTAATTTTCGCATTTTACATTTATTCGCGCAACAAAAACAACAAGTATATTAATGTAATTTTTATTGATATCCAAGTCCTAGGGGAAATGGATACACAAGGATACACAATTTGTATATACATACAGAGTTTCTGTATCCGGTATATACAAATTGTGTATCCTTGTGTATCCATTTCCCCTACAATTTGTATATACATGTGTATCCATTTCCCCCACAATTTGTATATACATACAGAGTTTCTGTATCCGGTATATACAAATTGTGTATCCTTGTGTATCCATTTCCCCTAGGGAGCGAAAGAAGAAGAAGAAGAAAAGATCTTAAAATTTTGCATATTGGGTATAAAATTCCATGCGTATTAAATAACCCGATATTGATTATTATCCGATAAGCAATTAGAAAGTCAGATTGTTAGAAAAATCCTATATCTGGTTTTTACGAATCGGATGCCGAACATTAGTTCAAAACTTGACATACTTAACCGAGGACCTCTCGATCGAATCCGCAAAAAGATATGGCATGAGGCATCGACGACAGCGCGAATTACCGGCGGCGTGTGACGCGAGCGCGCGCCGTCCGATGGCGCCACTCGTTCGCGCAGGCGCAAACACGCCAACGAGCGGCGCGTCCACTCGTCCCCTGCGAACAGTCCGTCCGCGATACGCGTAGGTTCCGCGTTGTCTGCTTGGGAAGCTTCGGCTCTCCCCACTTGCGCGCCGCTGGACCTCGTGGAGGGGACGTCGCTCTCGCTCGCTGTATGCACGAGCGAGACAGACACAACGTGCCCAGTGCACGGCGCAGAACGGCACGATTCTGTCCTTTGTGTACGCGCCGCCGTATCGCCGTATGCGGCGTGTGCGTGACGGTACAACACAGCCGGTGGACAGTACGGCGTTGGCGCGGGGGAGAAACGTGCGTCGCGATCAGTGACAGACAAGATGGCGGAGTGCCTGGTGCAGTGGTAGTAGAGCCGTGCACATCGCACGGGCCGCGTCAACGTGTTGGGCGACGCGTGGGGTTTCGGCTGTTGACGAGGGCTTGACAACAGCTGGACGCGACATGGAGCGAACGTTCTCGGCGACTACGCGACGCCGCGGTCACCAGCACCATCCGCGGCACACCACGCGACGACGTCTCGACGCCTCCAGCAGAGGACCCGCGCAGTGTGGCCCTGCTGATGCCGCCAGGAACACGACGTTCACCGGCGACGAGACGTCGCCCGCGAGCGTGACCGTCGACGACCGACTTGGCGCGACGGAACCACGTCCACCCGTGCCGCAAATGACACTCGGCACGAGATGGCCCACGAGGATCAGCGAGATCGAGATCAAGGACTCGAGAACCCAGGTCCTCGAGCAAGAAAAGGAGGAGGTGGAGGAGGAGAATGAGGGGGACCGTAGGGACGACGACGTCCGACAAAGGCTCGCGCAGTGTAGCCCGGACGTTCCCGCGCTCGGCGAGAGTAAGGACGCCGAGCGCGGCGAGACGCAGGATCGGGCGGGCAAGAAGAGGAGATCCCCCCGATCCAGTCCACGTGGGAAGAGCTCTCCCGACGATCGCGACGTGAGCGATCCGCGGAGCAAGAGCAACTCGCCCGAGCCCGAGCACGCGGTCGCGAGGGCACGCGGCGACGGCAACTCCGACGACGAGTCGGCCAACGTCGAGGAGGACCCGGAACTGGCGGAGCTCGCTAAGCTACGCTGTCCCAGCGAGCGTACGGAGGTCCAGGCCGAGAGGGAGGCCCGCAGGCGGAAGAGATGCGCCGACTATCCCGGGCTCGCCTTCGGCTGCTCCATATTCTCCAGCGACACGATGATGAAGTTCAGTCTGATAAAGAACGAACTCCAGAATATCATGGGCAATCAGCTGAAGCGGGTCAGTATCGCGCACGCCGTATGACAACGGCGCACCGCCGAAACGGCGGTCGCGATAGGTAAACCGCGATTCCAAGGTCGTCGAGACCTTGATAACGCCGATCAAGAGGTCCTCGGGGTCGGCTGGTATTTCGTCAGATTCGACGAAAATATCAAACTCGAAGCTCTTTGAAAACTTTCGTTTTCTTCCTTTATATTTTCGGAAAAACGATCCTTGAGTATTTGATAAAATTGCTCGTTGCACGAGATTAATCAAGGAATTGAAGTTAATGAAGCGTGACTGAAGGCGATATGAAACACTCGTAATATTTTAAGATCATTGCCTTCAGAGTAAAATCGACGATCGTGGCAATATAATTTGATGTTATCAGGCCATCCATTTCTAGTTATCTCGAATTACTCGATAATGTGTTGAAACATTACTAGCGTATTACGTTGTAAAATTAACGATACGCGTGATGCAATGAGAAATAATAATTACTGTTCCAACAGCTCGAGTATTGCAAGAATATTCGTTATCCAAAATTATCTAGATTTTAAAAGTCTAAGATCAGCTGAATTAAAATGTGCTAATGAAACTGCTATTACTTTACAGTTCATTCCTTTTTATCTACGACGCATGCATATTTCTAGCAATAATAAAAATTGCATGTAACACGTAACGAATTACGTAAGCGACAACATTAAAATCGCATGCGACTCCGAAGATTCGCGGGAAATACGCGCGATTGGATGATACCTCGAATTTCGTGTTACCAGAGAATAGCTTCTAATGACAATTAACACCACTTGGTGTAACGCACTTTTTTTCGGACGACCAATTGATATTATGAGCATTAAATGAAGCAAGAAAACGGACGTGCACTCCGTGCTCGTCGTATTACTGACAGAACGAGGTAGGCGTTTATTTGCAATTCAAATCACGCGAGAATTGTCGCGGTCATTTTCACCCGCAAAGATATGAACTCGAGTCGACTTTTGAGAAAAGATTTATATAAACGCGAGAAAAGGATTTATATAAATGCGCGCTTTGAATAATTACAGAATTGTTTATTTTATATCAATTTTTTAGAATCACGTCACGTTAAACCGATACTTACAATTAGTTATCTCTACATGTGTGTATAAGCATCCATTATTATTTTCACACAACTGTTTCACGGTTTTAACAACCGTGAAACAGAATCTATACAAACTTGCGCAGGTTTGTAACGAAAAATTAAAAAGTTTAAAACACTGCTGTATCTTCTGTTGAGTATTATTAAACGCGAATATTTATTATCGCGATCAACGACGTGGAATCATCAAATTGGCATTTTATTTGTATCGATCGCGACAACGATCGAATAATAATAATTGAAGGATTCGGCGGCAAAGTGATGTAAGTTGATTTTTGTAGCAAACTGAATTAAATATCTTATTGAATTAAATCTTATCTCAATAACTTATTAAATATTTACGATAATAGATACGTAATAAGCTAAATTTAGATAAAAAGTAACTTACATTAGACCATCACATTTCCTAATTCTTTAATTGATACATGAGCATGGATTGTTTCAATATCTGACGAAGTAATTTCTACATCTCAATACTCAAATATCTATTCAAAGGCTGATGCCAAGATACTATGGACCATTATTCTCAAATCTGGTACATCGAAATGCGGTTTGAAAGTGGTATCAAATGAAAGGTCTCATCAATCTGAAGCCAAAAAAAAATTCCAGCTTGGAGCATCAGAGCAAAAAGTGAACAATCAATTGGTTCATTGAGTTCAATGTGAATTCTATGTAAAACTATAGCTCCGTGACAAAAAAATACATAATACCGCGTAGCTCAGTGAATTTTAATGATAATGATTATACCTGTAGAACAGATGATATCTTAGAGCATAATCTTTGGACCCTAGAGATTCTAGGTTCCTACAGCGGTCCTAGTTTGGTCCCAAACCCCTTGGCGATCCCAATTTAAACATATTTTACTAAAATCAATTTTTGGAGCAAGTTAGAACGCGATCAAAGTCTTAAAAGTCTATATAAACAAAAGTGGCGCCATCGGTTTTGGGACTTTTAGGAGCTGTTTTTTCTGGAACGGTGAGTCACTCTAAGCTGGAATTATTTTTTGGCTTCAGATTGATGAGACCTTTCATTTGATACCACTTTCGAACCGCATTTCGATGTACCAGATTTGAAGATAATGGTTCATAGTATCTTGGCATCAGCCTTTATCGGGAAATTCCGATTCTCTATTAGATTACGATTATTTATATCGCATCGAGTATTTATTATCTCGGGGTACACCGAATAATGCACGAATTTTGGGTACTGGCAACGCTATGAAAAAATCCCGTTGCAAGCAACGTTCCTGGAACGACAGTCGAGAAAGTTGCTGCTAACGACGCGTTAGTGCGAGATCCTCTTGGCGACAAATGGCATTTATTATTAGGGTTACTGAACGAGGACAATAGGTTACGCGCACACGATTCTCTTGCTCAATATACCGATAGAAAGTCGTTGCCCACTAAATAATGCATTGCGTGTTATCTACTCGAAAACATCAAATCATTCGTATCCCAATATTTTTCCGAATTTCTTTTTTGAATCAATATCCATATTTATTAATATCTATAATATTCGTTAATATCTACATTTTACTGTAATAATAATTGCATTGTCCACTCGAATTTAATTTGCCTTTTACCAAATAATGTGTCACATATTATGTATTTTGATTCACAAATATTAACCCACTTTCTCTGAATTACTCTTTGGAGTAGAAACTAGAATGTTATGTCGCATTGAGTCTTGTATTATACTGCGTTTGTCATACGATTATAAATGTTTTATTTAATTTCTCTACACGCGTTATGAATTTTAATTCAAATAAGGTATAAATCCACTCAGTGCAGTTTCTTTAATGGTTTTATTTTTGGTATCAAAGGTGATATCGTTCTGCGACCCATAGATACTTTATCGTTGTCCGCAATTACGATTAAATATATTATGCATAAAAATAATTAATCACGAGGAGGCACACTGCATTTTTCTTCAAAAATGCATTTTCCAAGTTATATTTGATATCGTCGTTTTGTGCCAGAATCTGTCAGGCTTTATTATTAATCACTATCTAATTATAGAAGTTTTAAAAATGGACAGATCATTTACCTTTGATCTTAGAAAAGTGATATATCTAAAAATAACTTTATATTAATATAATAATAACTAAAATTGAAAATAAACTGAAGCAAAAAAAAGTACCTCTCTCTCTCGCTTGCGTCAACCTTTGCATCGGAGCATGCCAACCGCATATAATGGAGTATACCGCATTACGGTATATCGCATCATAAGGTATTGAAGTATATTATATGATGCCTCGATGACATCCGGGATCGGGACGTTCTCCCCACGTTCTTGTAGTCCATGAAAACCAGTTTCAAGAATCAGATAATCGTAAAGGCAAGATAAAACACCTTCTTTATTAACATTGCACGATAATTTTTTATTCAGATTCAGCCTTTGGATTTCGAAATCTCGTTACAGCGTTCAGTAAAGCTGCGTATCCACCAAAGGAACATAGAGCAACATTTGTGTTTCTGTTGCGTGTTTCCGTAAAAGTTTCAGTATATATGTATGTATGTATGTGTACAGTACCCTCTATAAGTTTGGAAACACTCTATAAAAGTAAAGGAAACACATAATAAAATCGAAATTGTGTTTTGTAAGTGTTTATTAACTAAAGAAAATCAAAATGTAGGTACATACATATCATACGTACGTTATCCGACAGGCTTTTAAAATAAAGAATTTCCATTAAATTTTAGATTCCTCAAAGTAACTACCTTTTGCCTTAATGACTGCCTTGCATATTCTCGGCATGCGGTGGATCAATTTTCGCAGGGATTCAGTCGAGATACGTTTTCATTCTTGCTGGAGAATCTCCCAGCGATGCATTTCACTCGTGATTCGCTCTTTGCGAACCCTCCTGTCTAACTCATCCCAATATAATTTCGGCATGTGTTGCAAGTGTCCTAAATGGAAATATATATCGTCATTTGAACGTCTTACGATATATTCATACCAAAAATCTGCCCAGATCGCTGCCACGCGACTGTTTATCTGTAAAACGTAGGGTTTTACAGATTTGTAGTTTCCAAACTTTTATAGAGGATAGTGTATGTTTGTTTCCAAAAAAAATTTCTCAATGTTCCTTTGGTGAATACGCAACTTTACGTTCGAGTTTCATTGGCGAACTTTCTTCTTCATCTCGTCAATTGAATTTGTCTGTGTCATCAACGGTCTTTATTCTCGACGGTAATCGCTCAATTGAATCTCTCTCGACAATGATCGACGCTGCTTGCTCGTTGTCGTCGTCATCGGACAATGGAAACCCCCTGATCTGCGGGATATTCCTCTCCACGATGCTTCCGTCATTCCTTTTTCGGGGCCCCGCCCTTTCGCATATGCGTCTGGCGCGTCTGCTCAAGCTTACACCCCACGATCTCCGACTCGTCAACATTCTAAAAATACCTGACGGTCGTGATCCAGCGAGACTTTTATTCGGGAGTGCGGGACCAGATTGCGTAAGCTCCCTGCTCCCGGAGCCCATGCACGAATAAATCCAACGCACATTATGCGCATCTAGAAAACGCACTCTCGAAATGTTGTGCAAAACGTCCATGCCATCTCAAAGATTCAGAACACAATTCCAATTTTATTTCGCATTCCGAAAAAATTTTTTAAAAAAATTTTTTTATCTGTTAATACATTTTCTCCCCACTTTTATATTAACCCGTAAGTGCTCGCGTGGGCGTCAATTTGACCGACATTTTAATTGATTTATTTTTTATGTATAAACAAAATTTTTTTATTTTTATTTATAAATAAAATTTATAAATAATTATAAACTGAGTTATATTTTAAACATAAAATAATAATTTTTAAGCATTAGAAATTAAAAGAAATCTATATTTTAAAAAATATTTCTTTATGTAGTACTTTGGTTAGTAAATTCATAGCTTTTGTCTGGGTCAGTTTGATTCCCACGTGCGTGTTTACGGGTTAATCAAAATTACCAGATGCTGTGTACAAGATTATACACATATTTTTTTCGCGGAGTGACTATATTTTTTTCTCCGAAGAACCTAACGGTGCAGCTCACGATTCGAGGAACCATATCTTAAACAGCGAGAAAGTATCGGCGATCAAAGACGCATCGGCATAAATTAAAAACCCATTTGTGTCGTTATCCCCGTTGCGAGGCACCGTTGCGAAACGCCCACGCGGGGATTTGGAACGCTAATTTCGTTCGTCTCCGACTCTTTGTCGCGCGATGACCTTTGAAGCTCTCTCTTTCGTGGCTGTCTTCCTCTTATCAGTCGATGCTTGCACGCCACATTCCGCGATTTCTCGCTGTTCTGACGCGCTACCATCCACGATCGATGTTCGACGACTATACGATTTGCGATACGAATGAACGTTCTTTCTTTCAACTTTCTTTCTTTGCTAGGTGAAAGCCAAGATGACGTTCGCGGTTATTGAATGTTTTACGAATGGCGCGAACCTATTCTTTTCAGCTGCATATACCTTTTACTTTGCGAGATTAGGGAAGGAGGAAGAAATCGCGGGAGAAAGAGCAGATGTTGCAATTTCTCAACAGGATTGAAACAATGCCAAGTCGAATATACCGTTTGCGAAACAGATGCGCACGCTTTTTAATTGGAATTTTGAATCAACGAGCTATTACAAAATTAAATCGAAGCCAATACGAGATTGAAAGCGCGCACTGAGAAAAATTTATGATATTTGTGACTATAATGAAAAGTTAAATAGTTTGTTAAATAGTTATAGTTAGGTGCACCATTTTTATAGTTATTACTGCTATAATGTTAGTAATAATAACAAAAAAATAGTTACAAATACCATAATTTAACTATAACTATTATAGTTTAAAAAAGGTGTCAACTATAATGATTAATAATAATTAACTATAATAATTATAGTTAAATTACGGTTTTTGTAACTATTTTTTTGTTATTATTACTAGCATTATAGCAGTAATAACTATAAAAATGGTGCACCTAACCATAATTATTTAACTTTTCATTATAGTCACAAATATCATAAATTTTTCTCTCAGTGCGGATGCGTGCGATAGTACAATTACTTCTTTTAATATACATTATTTTTATATTATTTTATATTATTTTATATTATTTAAGCTTTATTATATTATTAAGCTTACAATTGAACTTCTTTATTCAGTTTGAATTGACGAAATTTATAGCTGATATTGGCACGCATCGAATGGAACATTTGACTACGTATACTTTTTACATTGCAAGATAAGAGGAGCAGGAAATCTACTGGGAAAGCGCAGCTGGAATGGCATTCTCAATAGAATTGGAACAATGCCAGGTTGAATGCCATTTGGGGAACAGGTGTAAACATCTCCTGTTGGAATTTTGGGTTAACGGAATTTATAATCGGAATTAGTACGCCCGAAATTAGCGCGCGTTGAAAGGAACATTCTGTTTTATAAAGTTAAATTAGGTCCAACTAGATTCGTTCGACTTCACGGATATATATTTCGATTTCGCAAAGCGATGACAAGATCTGTTACGCAAATACCGCAATCTGTTAATTATGTGAAACGTTATAAAATTAATATCGCGGTAACATTCGGAATTTATTTAGCGTGAAATTAATTACTGATTATTATATACTATAATCAAGAAATTTTATGGTTCTAAGAATCGAGATTTTCATCTTTTAATTGAAATAACTCTTAATAGAAATTACATGAAATTTAAATTGGGACTGATTTGAATTACGCGGAATATAAGCAGGGATCATTTTATCAAAAATAATAAATCGCAATAAGGGAGATTAGTTGTGATTGCGTGCATGTTTAATTAAATACCAACGGTACATCGTGAGCTACGAGCTGTGTACACAGAACGAGTTACGTAGAAATAGAACGGTACAATAAGGTTTCAACATACGCTGATGTGCCGCGGAAATATGCGATTGTAACAAACGCAATGGGAAAAGTTACGATTGGCGTTCGAGCTTATTAACGTGTTTAGCCTTCTGCACGGAGAAAATTTTATATTAAAAATTACTGTATGGTAGTAGCCGTGGACCTTTGCTGGAATTATAAAAATTTTTACTATGTTTTCACAGAGTTTATAATAATTATTAATATAATAACATAGTAAAAATTTTTATAATTCCAGCAATGGTCCACGGCTACTGCCATACATAGTAATTTTTAATATAAAATTTTCTCCGTGTGTGTTTTGCTTAAGTATGCTATACATATGGACATCAGCCATGCTTATCGCGCGTTTAGCATGTTTCTGCAATGACGATAGATTTGCGTCATATTCTAACCAAAACGTGAGATACATTATAATCGTCTGGTGGTGCCGAGTGCATTCGTATTAATTAGAATCGATATACGAACAGATATCTTCTTAACCGTATCTGAATGACTCTTTGAGATTCAAAGTGAATTTTCGCGATATGCTTCGCGATTTATTTGTAGTAATTACGTAACAGTTTAGCTTCGATGATTTATACGATTATTTATATATGATGTATACTTTGATCGTTTCCGGAAATTAACGTGCAGTGATGAATTATTTTATTTCCTTTTATTTTATATTTTATTGGTTTATATTAATAATTAATCATTCAACTTTTATTCCAATTGCTTTTGTGATAACAAATACAATAAATATCTATATTATTTATATATTTTGATTATTTATATATGATGTATACGTTGATCGTTTCCGGAAATTAACGCGCAGTGATAAATTATTTTATTTCTTTTTAATGTTTAATGTTTAACGTTCACCAAGTTATGATATAGACGTGCTTCTCAATGCGAAAGATTTTACTTTGTGAATTTCTCCTTTTTCAAACTAATGGCGTTGCTTGGACACGTGTCATCGTTATAAAGGAAATTTACCAACTCTGTACTTGAAAAGGGCCAAAACCCATGGCCGAAACGTAGTACATTAAAATAAATATTTTATTAGCCAGTTGTGTCGATCATATATATTATTATTTCTGTTATGTTTACTGGCGAAGAGAAAATTTTATTATTCTATTTTTATTTCTTTTTATTTTATTTTATTTGTTTATATTAATAATTAATAATTGGATCTTTATTCCAATATGCTTTGGTGATAACAACGCTGATTCAAATACGTTCCTCGATAAAAATTTAAAGAGAAATTTTAATTATCAAAAAAATAATCGTGTGAGTCATGCTCCTTTTTGGATGACCGAACAGCTCAATGCACGCATTATCATCCGTTTATATTCTGTTTCGCAAATACGCAAGTGACACGCAACTCCAGTATGCGAAATCAACCTTGGAAATTATCTGACTGCAATTGCTATATGACTTCTATTTATCATTTCCGTTTTTGTTATCTTGTTAAAGTATAATAAAAGAATGTATATTGTATGTTCTGTATGAAAGATTCGATATATGAATAAGTATATTAGATTGTATCTATAATGTCGAGTAATGGCAGTGTGCGTTGGTATTGCTCTCGAGCGGAGGAATGTATATAATTTACACGTCATCAGCTGCCACGTGCTGAATATATAAAATGCATCTGCCGCGAGGTCACCGCGTAACCTATAAACCTATAAACCAGAATTGCTAGCAGAGGGACGACTTTATCGCGTTATAATTTCTAAAGGCCCGTGAATAGTTTCGCGGGAGACAGCCATTTTATAAAAGGCATTCAGCACAGGATGCTACACGTGTCAGTATGCGACGCGGCATATTGGATCACGCGGTCTCATTAGATTGCGCTTTTAGCAGCGCGGAGAACAGTCGTTTGAAATTCCCGCTTCAAGGACGGAGCGATTCGAGCGATTGTGCTTCTCGGACTGACCAGAAGAGGCACTGAGATCGGATCCCTGAGCGAATTAAACGCAAATTAAAGTGTTTAGTGTACATTGCATTTAAATTAATTTGAAATTTGATGAAAGCTACTAATAATATCATTTTTTCTCAATTTCCGAGCTTTTTTCGTATTCGAAAGCGCCATGCGAAACTTTATCATGAAATAATGAATATAATAATGATTTTGAACAGATTTGATTGTAAAGCAAATAATCATAATATATAGATATAATTATTGAAAATATAATGAGACGAAACACTGAAAACGCTAAATCTTATAGGATATTTATGAATAAAAACACATGTAGGTATTACAGTTAGTAATTTTGGTGGAATCATTCGCGAATTAATAAACGCGTTGAAATGCGTTAAGATTAATCACATGGTTGCATAGGAAATTTATTGCTAAATCAGTTCTCTCTACTATCATACAGCGCAATTTTATGAGAACAGCAACTACATCCACATAATTATATATAAATCTACATCAATAATACGCTTCATCGTATACAAGACAACATTCTACAGTGGTTGAGGATAATGCCCAATTGGATGACTCGGTCAGAAAATCGACTCAACTGCTCAATTGTTACTTTCAATTATACAATATTGACTCACGCTCAGGCTAATTTCGATCGTATAAACAAATAAAGAGAGAGAGAGAGAGAGAGAGAGAGAGAGAGAGAGAGAGAGAGAGAGAGAGAGAGAGAGAGAGAGAGAGAGAGAGAGAGAGAGATAAAGAAAGAGATCCGAGGGCAGGTAGAGTTAGAGATCCTCTAATAAAAGGGATCGGACAATGTCTCAACAAGCTGCGGATTGGTCGAGAGACACTTCCGTGCTTTGTGTGCGCTAAGCTTTTGACAGTGTCTTACATCAGAAGAGCCGCTGAGTGGGGACAACAAATTTGTTTCTGACCAAACTAACCCCGCCTTTTGCATTTCCACGATTGTTACAATCGCGCGGCGGTTACTTCTGACCCTCAAATGGCGGCACATCCGGCGGATTGTCCGATCCCTAGATAGAGTGGCTCTCGAAACAACCATAGACATATGTAGAGCATGGACTGCGCATTCCTTACTTTACTCTATGTGAAACAGGCTCTAAAAAATAAGTGCGATAGCATATAAATGCGGCCAATCTCTGTCTCTTTCTACCATTGTGATTGGTGTTGACTAGAAAGAGATAGATATTGGCCGCATTTTCGTTCTGTCCTTTTCAATGGAGCGGACCGATTTTTGTGTCGTATGCGCAGTCTATGCTCTATTAGCGTTTTCCACTGGGAAAACTGGTGCAACACTGGTGCACACTGAGTGCAATTTAATTGTTCCAATGTGAAAATCAAGTCACATATTTTCAGTATTTAATGTTCTGGCAAAAATTTGTCAAATTAAACCCAGTAGAACATTAAACACTGAAAATATGTAAACTGATTTTTACATTGGAACAATGAAATTGCACTCAGTGTGCACAAGTGTTGCACTAGTTTTCCCAGTGAAAAACGTTATATGTCTATGGAAACTAGTGGTGGGTACAAAAACGTCGAACTGTTTGAAAAAACTGTTTTCCTGCAAACAACGAACGAACTGTTTTTCCAAATGGACCCAAACAGTTGGATCGGTCTAGACTCTAGAGTTCCTATATAATTTTAAGTAAACCAAAATTTTTTTTACATTCAGAACGCGTGTAACCTTTTAACGTTCTAACTATTCGTGCGTCATGACTATTGATGTAGACAATGCTGATTCGCCGTTTCTTGAATAACCAACAATCATGACGCACGAATAATTAGAAGGTTGCACGCGTTTCGAATGTGCCCCGATTTTTTGTTTTTAACCTGTTTTTTTACAACAGTTTTTAAAAACAGTTGTCATTTTTCAACAAACAGTTCGTTGGTGTTTTATAAAAACAACAGAAACGCCCACCACTAATGGAAACAACGAATTGTCAGCTCCGGCGATTCAAACGGTTGGGCGCGCTAGCGACGGGCGCGGTATTTCCGGGGCTTTGCGCGCGGCGACACGTCGATCGGCGTAGCGATACTCGGGCGCACACGCGCGCGCCTCGCGATTTGTGCCGCGGTCGAGCGACGGTGGGCACCGGCGCGGCTCGGCTCGGCTCGTGCAGGCGTGGTCCCCGACGCTGCCGCTCGCTCGCGGACGCGCCGTCGCGGCCGTCCGACCGGCGTCCGCGGGATCGTCGGGGAAAGAAAAAAATTCGACCGGCACGCGGCGGCCCTTGGCGCGGGGCGCAGGGTCGCCGGCAGGGACTACTTGACGCGCGGAAGGACGCGGCGCGCACGCGCGCCGCGGCCGGTGGCGGCCATCTTGCGCTCCAGTCAACAGCGGCGGCCGCCAGCAGCAACAGCAGCCAGTGGTCGTCAGTGCACGACAGCTCCGGGTCGCCCCTACGAAACCCTCTCTTTTTCTCTCTGTCTCGCACACACGCGCGCGCGCGCACACACTCGGTCGTCCCTCGCACGCACACACCCGCGTTCGCACAACACGATCGCATCCATCCTCGCGTCGCGCCGCGCATCACTCGCTCTCCCGTGGCCGAATCCGCGTGGGAACTCGACGGACCGGCTCGCGCGTCGTTCGTCGCTTCGTCGTCATCGTCGTTCCGAGCGTTCCGTGCGTGTTCCTTCCCACCCGACTCGCGGCGTTTTAACGTGACCACGCTACTTCGGGGTCCTCTACTGGCCAGCATGTCGGCGCAAGTGCAGGGCACTCTCCTGGACGTGCTCAAGAAGAAGATGAGGCAGACGAAGGAGGAGATGGAGAAGTACAAGGACGAGTGCGAGGAGTATCAGAGGCGGCTGCAGGTGGAAGTGATGCGCCGCGAGGAAGTGAGTGAAACCGAGAGATCGTCAATGCTCCTTTCAGTGTCTTCTTCCTGCCGCGAGCACCGACCCTCGGAAAGTTTCCAAGCGTTCCCTTCGTCCGCGATCTTTCTCTCTCTCTCTCTCCTTCTCTCGCTCTTTCTCTCTCGCGTTCTCTCTCTCCCTCTTCCTTTCTCTCCGTCGCGGAGTCCCGCGATAATATCGTAACTTCGCGAGATATCAATTTCGGCAATAATCGACACGGAGCCGGCGATACACGAGAGCCACCATTGGCCTCTCTCGTACCGATCGGCCGCCGACGATAACGGGAGAGAGAGAGAGAGAGAGAGAGAGAGAGAGAGAGAGAGAGAGAGAGTGAGAGAGAAAGACCGAGGAGATACCTCTCCGAGCGAAATTCTCCGCGAACAGGTTTCCAGGCGGAACGTTTCATTGATCCGGATACGGACGGGGCGATATTCCGAGAAGAAATGCGGGAATCTCTCCGCGTCGGATCTCTTTGCCGATCGCCACGATTATTCTCCGGATTCCCTCGTTCGCCCGATCGCGCGGCGAGGAATGCGAGCGAAGTGCGAAAACGCCGGCGTCCGCGGCGGTTATAGAATCGATCGCGAGTGTCAGGCATGTCGTCGTCGTCATCGTCACCGTCGCCGTCGTCAGGCTGGGCCGCGACGGGCGGTTGCGGGCGGTCGAGAGGGGTGAGGGAGAGGGGGTGAGGGGGGTCGAGAGCGCACGCCGACTCTCGAGACATTCCTCATACACCGGCGAGGACCGGCTCGTCAGAAATCACCGCGCGTCGCTCGTAGCTCGTGTCAGACTACCCATTGGAGATTGAGGATTTTGCGAATTGGAGATTAGAATTGGAGACTAATCAGAACGAAGAGACTGAAGATTAAGATTATCTGATTATCCGAGCTACAGCTCGTGTCAGACTGCAAGTGGTATTCATAGGCCGGTATTCATAGTCGAATCTTATATTTAAGACCATCTTAAGTACAGTCTTAAGATGTCATAAGCCAATCACAGAGCTGTATTA
>NJRP01000106.1:89353-130331 GCA_003063835.1 Aphaenogaster floridana | reverse complement strand
TCATAGTGAGTTCTTATATTTAAGATCGTCTTAAGTACAATCTTAAGATGTCGTAAACCAATCACAGAGCCGTATTAGCGTCTTAAGACGTTACTTAAGACGGTCTTAAAATAAGAACCAACTATGAATACCGGCCTATGAATACCGGCCATAGTCGGTTTTTATATTTAAGATCGTCTTATGTTCATTTCCACTGTAGATTAACTTTAATCTCAGTTTAACTTACTCTTTATCTCTTTTTAACTCTTAAAACTAGACAAAGATAAAGAGTAAGTTAAACTGAGATTAAAGTTAATCTACATTGGTGGAAATAGATGTTAGGCCGGTATTTATAATCGAATCTTATATTTAAAGCGGTGTCTACAATGAGATTTTAAGATTTAACATATCGACCAATCACAATCAAAATTGCGGTTTTACTTTTAGAATGCTCAACTGTGATTGGTCGATATGTTAAGTCTTACGACTTAAAATCTCATTGTAGACACCGCTTTAGCGTCTTAAGATATTACTTAAGACGGTTTTAAAATAAAAACGGACTATGAATACCGGCCTTAGGGCCATGGCACACAAAGAAACGTACGCAGTAAAACTTAAACTTAAGCGAATCGACCAATCACAATCGAAACTTAAGAACGTCATCTTAAAACTCAAAACTTATGATTGGTCGATTCCTTTAAGTTTAAGTTTTACTGCGTACGTTTTTTTTGTGTGTCATGTCTCTCTTAAGCACGATCTCAAGATGCTGTCATACATTTCATTGGCTGAGCGGAAACTTAAGACCGCCTAAGACTCGAATTAAGACGATCTTGAATATCGAATAACCGGCTTACGTATTGGAGATTGAGGATTGCGAACTGGAGATTCGACCAATCGGATAATCCTAATCTTTATTCTCTTCATTCTAATCAGTCGAATTCTAATCTCCAATTTGTGATACTTAATCTCCAATGCGTAGTCTGACACGGCTTTTATCCCTTCGGAATCCTGCAATTCAAAATATTAACGTGACGCGGAGCCCGATCGCGCAGCGTGACCGGGCGAATCGATCACCGGTTGTCTCTCTCTCTCTCTCTCTCTCGAGCTGCTCTCCGGCTCGCCGTCACAGTCGACCTGACCGAGCAAACCGGATATCCGTGCGAACGATTTTTCGGGGACGTTCGCCCGGACGTTCGCTGTCGCGCAGCGGAGCACTGAGTCGAAATTCTGTCGCACCGAGATCCTGGGTCGGTCAAGCGCGAAGGAATTTAAAAATCGATAAAGGTTTTTATGAACGACGTCCAAAGTGGGGCGATTTCATCGTCCGAACTATGAATGGGACTTGTGTCGAAACGAACTTTCGATATGACGGGCTCGATCTCAATAAGTTCCTTATGAGATAGCCGGAGATATTATCGAAGATTCAGTTTGATGAAATTTTATTCTCCACTGTGTTCGTCATAATGAACTTCTTTCCATTCGACAAAATTTTAGAAAACCGTACGTATCAAATTTGATTAATTGTACGACGATTGAAGCAGTCTGATTCAGCTCGATTAATATTTGGTACCTGAGGATCCGCGTCAACAGATTATAATTGTTTCGGCGAATTGTTTCGAAATGCGAATAACTGAGATTCTATAACCTATCTAATTGTCTACAAATAAAGTTATATACGAAGTTATTAATAAAGGCTCGTATTCTGAATTATCTTTTTCGATAAATGTGCACATTTAGCATATAGTTTACGTTACATATACTATAGAATATCGGAAATAAATGAGCGCGTTTATTGATAAAAGTGTGTTCAGAATACGGGCCAAAGATTTATAGTATATAAAGTTATCTAATATTAATTATCAATTATCTATATATATTTTATGCTCATGTTGGACATTTTATATTTAATATTAGATATATATATAATATTATATATATATAGTTATCTTGGAAAATATATATCTTCCGGAAGTTTTTATTTTCATATGCAGCTTTATTGAGTTCACGCGTTATATAGAGCAAAATGACGTGACAACAGATAAGCACGACGTGACAACGATAAGACGACTATAAACAAAATTGCGAGATATATTCCAAAGAAACTATGATTATCTTCCATGGATTCTATTTGCACTATTATAGCACAAATTGATCATACTTTGTTCTTTAAACTTCAGATTCTACTAGATGGGTTAAACGCTCGAACATGCAAACGCTCAAACGTGCAAAAGACGAATGTGCGATTCATAGTTTCTCGAAACTATGCATACATCATGCTGTTTTATTTGTTAAAAGTTTAAGAAAGAAACTTAATTATTAACCGCGAGCAAGGCTGTAAAATTGTTTCCGAAGCTGTCGTTAATTTGCAAGGTTGATTTACAATCCAGTTGTTGCAACTGGCATATAAATCTTTATTGAATATGTACGCTGATTATCTGTTATAAAACTAACTATGTACAGTGCAAAAGTGCAATAAATCTTGGGTTTAAGATTCCTTGGTAACAACCACCGTTACGCCTTAATCCGTTAAGCTTTTCTTACCGCGACACTACTATATTCGGATAATTACCAACCTATTTGCTTCGAGAGACTTTTTATTTTACATCAAATCCTTTTACACAAATATAAAAGTTCAGTTAGTATCTTAGGTAAAACTATCTTTTCATTGATGCTCTTTTATTTTGCAGAAATCTTATAATTTATAAGAATTTAATATTATTGAACAGCATTTTAGTAAAAAATACTTTATTACTTTATAATCATTTAAAAAATAGATAAAAATTATTGCTTTTTGAAATTATTGACAATGTACGGATGTCAACAATAATCTAACAATTCTCTACAAAAATGTATAATGAAGTTTTGATTGAAGTTTGACTGAAATTTAAATCATAACGTTTTGCACTGTGCAGTTACGTCATGGATATGCTCGTCCCCAACACGTCAAGAATTTTTCGCGACGTGATGAGATCATTACGGGAAGGGCTTGGAAGTTATAGCATATTAAGTCACTTTGCCTATTTACGGGCACGCCAGCATACGTAAAGCATACAGCTACGTGGCAAAGTGTGCACAAGTGAGGCGAGCCGGAGCCTCCCGGTGAGCGTTCATCAGCCTCGATTTAACGGATTTACACCACAATCTTGGCCGTTTCTCGCTCCTTTTTCGCTCGCAAACGGCGATGTAACGCGCGCGCCTTGTCGAGGTGCACGAACACCGGCCGTCGAGTGTCAAAGTCACGATTGGTTGATCCGCAAAATTGCTCTCAACAACAAGTGCGACATGTCGAGTCGAAATTGCGAGATACTAGAACACGTGTGATTGAAGTAATTAAATCAGGAAGCGAAAACATTTTTCGACTACTCGTATTTGGGATTTTTGACAATAGAAGAATATAGAGAAAAAAAACACTTTAAATCGTAGCTTTTAATTGGTCTAATTTGTAACTTTAAAGAACTGATATTTTATAATTAGAAACTAGAAAGAGTTCCTATATATTAAATATTATATTCAAATATTGTTTAATATGAGGACTTTCTTCTAGTTGTTGGTTGTGGCTTTCTAAAATTATAACGGAAAACCCAAAGTTGTGCAATTGTAGTTCGGGTACAATGACACACAGTTATATGTAAATTCAGCGCTTTACCGTGAAATGCAGTGAGTCATGAAAATATAAGATGATCCGTATATTACTAAAATCTATGTGTCACGCTTTTACTTTAAATCAATAACCTACGAAAAAGTTTTTAAATTATTTTAGGGAAGATATCTTTTTTGAAAATTGCTTCAATGAATATTTTATGCTTTCCGCTAATAATATTTATTGATTGACTGTTGTACATTCTCTGCTTGAAGGAACATTATTTGTTACGTAATATTGACGTGAAATATTTCACGGACATTATAATACGATTAAAGTAGAGATATTGAATATTTGAGTTACATCCTTTTTCCATTATATTATCAAGTATATTTCACATTTATTTTAGATTGGAGTATTGATGGAGTATATACGCTGAAAAAAAATGCTGTTGCTTCAATTAAAGTCTACGTCACGGGCTGCCACAAACATAAATAGTTCATTCAATTGTATTATGATTGGACTAAATATTTACATTATTAAAAGAATAATCTAGATATTTGGTCCAATCATAATACAATTGAATGAACTATTTATGTTTGTGGCAGCCCGTGACGTAGACTTTAATTGAAGCAACAGCATTTTTTTTCTGTGTAGAAAGCAATTTTTACAAATATTTGCATGGAATGCCGGATGTCGTTTCTATCGAATGTAGAATGTAGATAAATTTGTTCTGCCGTGAAGATATATTTGTTCTGGCGTTTGTTCAGACCGTATCGAAGAAGCCTAACAACCGTTTAAATATCCTGTCGTATAAAATGACAGGTGTCAGTATCCGAAGTATTTGAGGTATCAGTAATCGAAAACACGAGCCAAATTCAAATATGTGGTCATTCATTACGGAATCATTAATTGCGTAAGATCATAGATCACTCGTTATATCATTTTATTACTACATTGTATGCGTTGACCAACAAGCTAACGATTTTGCCTTTCAGTACATTCCTATCTTCTTAATCCACGTCATCATTTTGCAATCAAGTATTTTCACCTCCGTATCGGATATGAAAATCTCTTGCGTTTGCAGGATAAATAAATTAATTAAAAAATTCTAGGATTCTTATATACACGAAGAAAATTTTATATTAAAAATTACTATGTATGGCAGTAGCCGTGGACCATTGCTGAAATTATAAAAATTTTTACTATGTTATTATATTAATAATTATTAAACTCGTTTGTGACAACATAGTAAAAATTTTTATAATTCTAGCAATGATCCACGGCTACTGCCATACATAGTAATTTTTAATATAAAATTTTCTCCGTGTACATTATGTTGAAGTGATATATGTGACAAATATACATGACAAATCTAATTCGCAATCAAATTTCTGGGCTGCAACACTGCATTTCCGCTCGGCGCGATGTAATGTAACGCGCACGCTTCATTTTCCGGCGCAGTGGCGAAAATCTATGGCGAGATTCGCCAATGCGCACTCGCGATAGAGTGCACCCGATAGTGCGCGCAATGCGTTTTAAAGGCCAACGCAACGGACTCGGTCAGGCCGCACTAATGCGCTTTTGTCACGGAGCAACGAAGTGCATTACCGCGCGACACTGCAATTTTTCCTCCTCTTTTTCCTCCCTCTTTCTCCTTAGATTCCGCCGCGATGATAATGAGCGCCGTTTCGCAAGTTGATTCAATTACGAGCTTATCGTCAGACGGGAGGATGTGAGGACGCGATAAGGCAAGTCTTATTGATTTGCTTGTGCATCAGGCGCGAAAGCAATATCTTGGGGATTCGGAGTGACCGTGTCTTATACTGTCGAGAAGTTTACATAATAGAATGCCGATGTCTCCCTCTCGACGTTCCTCGCGACGCCTTGAGCGAATTTATTTACAAGCGGATGGCAGTCGCGCGGATACTTTGCGGATATCGCGAGAGCGATGCAAAATAATATCGCACGCTGCGATTCTTTCCGGTTCAGGAACTTACTTCGATTACACACCAGAGAGACAAATATGGAAATAATCCTTGATGAAGTTTTCATGTTAATAATCTTATCTGCGAGGTTCGATAAAATTTTCATAAATATTTAAGTCTCTGCAGAAAAGCGATTTTATAGAAGAGAGAATTATCTTCTGGGAGAATCTTCGGAGAAGAAAATAATACAAGGAAACAGATATATATATATATATATATATATATATATATATATATCTACGGCTTATCTTTGCATTCCAATACAGTTATCGCCTAAAGGCAATATATTCCATAAATCCTTCTATTTTTCAAATAAATTCCATCATTGTCTCAAAAATAAAACTGCGATTTTCATCACTTCAAGATCCCACCTTCGTATTGACAACATATCAGTGTCTATAAGCTCCGATCCAATCTGAAAATCTGAACTTGGTTTACTAAATTATCACCGATCTCTATAATTGCGGTCGACGTCTGTCTGACTGTAGGACGAATTAAATGGATCGTGATGGAAGGCTATGAGAAAGGGTCGGACGAAGCGGAAGTTTGGCACACTTACCAACACTTGCCGCGGATATTGTCGATGTGACATGACCTGTTCGCTGTCTACACAAGTGCGAGTGGGCGTGCCGATTTCCTCCGAATACAAAGTTCGCGTCGATAAGGTAACGCGAAAGCGTGCGTAACGTTGCGTGCACGCACCATTGAGCGTAGAACAGCGAGGCAACGCAAGGCCACGCCGGCCAGGCTTCGCAATTGTTGTGAACTCGAATTGTTAATTCGTTGCGGAAGTTCGATGGTGGCAAGCGAAACGCCCCACAGAAATTGTTGAATAAATATAAATATTTTATACACACAGCCACGCGGTATGATACGATTTCACGAAACGATTACTCCAAAATGCCAAGCAACTTCATAAATAAGAAGAAAGTTTCATGTTATATACTACGATTGTTTGTTCGATTATCGTTTGTATTGCTAACTACCACAATTACTATTTTTCCTGTATATTTGTATCTCATTTTATAACTACACATCATGTCTTTTACATTCGCGTTAATGGTTACCGTATTCTGTATTGAAATAATGCGAATATATCATGACAGAATTCGCACACCTGTACCATCTTTTGTTTCAGTTCAACAGAAAAATTAGTAATTGTGGTAATTAGCTATACAAACGATAATCGAGCGAATAATCTGTAGCAGTCTGGTAGCGCGGTTTGTGATATCACGATTACGTTTAGATTGTGCAATCAGTTGCTGTTAGTTCGCTGACATCACCCCCGTAAAACCGACATAGGTGCGCCGAAATCTATGAATACCAAGTTCACGCACCGCTAATAAAAGTAACGTTGTAAAACGATACGTTCCTCGCGTACGGGATGAATTAGGGCCATTTACTAGACGCACAATCGTAGGCAGGTGCAGCTAATGAGGACAAGGGCCTCGAATTGTGTACGCGGATACACGTGTAATCGACCGTTAAGTAATTTACATCCGTGAAAATCGCACGCTTCGCTTAGCCTCATACAATTCCGCCAATAGGATTACAAATTATTATTTCCGAAAATAATTGCGACCGAAATTAGTCCCTCATGTACGATCAAAGATTAATTAACTTATATTAATTTCTTAATAGAGGCTTTAATGATTGAAAACATTGAGATACCATCGCATTGATAATAAATACAATTGCTTCTCTTTATAAAGATACCTAATATAGTAAATGATAACATTTACATTAAAATTAGCGTTTAATTATCCTGATGATAAAAAGTTTATTCAATTTTTGTTAATTACGTTTTTGAGAGTAAGCTTTTAAAAATTCGTAACTGATTTAATTACTGTCTAAGATATTTCTACAACGCTTTACGAACGTTATCGATTACATCGGAAATCAATCCATGCTCGTATCGCTAATCTGAAACCTAGTAGCGTTTATCGCGGACGATACTTCGACGTATCTTTACCATTTCGACGAGCGGTGAAGCAACGTGTATTTACGGGTCAAAAGTTTAGCCGAAATCGATTATGGCGATGATCCGTTCGATTCGAATCTTAATGCAACACGCGAGACCGCCTTGGGGTCATTGGTATGCACGCAGAGATCCTTAGCTTAGTCGAGTGCTTTGTTGCTTGCGACAAACTCCGATCACGCTCGGCACGTTACGGCATTAGATTGGATTCAGATCGTTCCTAATCCAGCTTCGACATGCGCCTGATTACAACGTCGTGCCGGTAGGCCACGGACAATAACAGCGGATCAGCCGTCTCATCTTACGTTACTTTGCATAATTTCGTTGAACCGTCTCAGTTTCCGACTTAACAAGCTACTGCGGTTTTTTCATACGTACGATAAAATTTATTATTTATTTAATAATTCAGGTATAATTCAGGTATAATTCTCTCTCTCTATTACATAAATAACTATGTTTAATATATCGCCGAATTATTGACAATTACAGTGTTTTTTTTAGTTTTTTTATTTCTAATTTAATAAAGTTTTTTAACATATTATCTAGATTTCGATAATTTTTTCTTTTTAGATTATTTTATCTTTTGTCTACTTTTCTTCGACTATTCGCTGCGCTATCACAAAAATGCGTGTATACATAGGTGTATGCGATGTGTATTTTGCATTGCATTGTTTCTTTACTATCTCATTATGGTTCTGCTAAGACTATGTAAGATTAAGAATTGCAGATTTTTTAGCTTCTTTTTAATCCGAAATGGATTTTCTTGTATGTTACAGGCTGAGTCCGAAGTCGCCGCCTTGAATCGTCGTATTCAATTGCTGGAGGAGGACCTTGAGAGATCCGAGGAGCGTCTTGCTACTGCCACTGCCAAATTGGCGGAGGCATCGCAAGCTGCCGATGAGAGCGAACGGTAAGTGTCTGCTACTATATCCGCAAAAATTATTGCGAATTTTTTTAGTTATGCGAATGATCGTCCTATATATTACCTGCAATGAGCAGTTATCAAAGTAGAAAATACGAGAGATATAAATATATAAATATATTTCGATAACTATTTTATAGTTGACACAATTTTATGATACTGAGAATATATGAACGCGTTTTACATTAATAAAAAATAGCTGCTCGTTGTTACATATTTTCTCTTTTATCTTTTTGAGAATGATTAAGAGCAACATAGGTATTACGTATTGTACGATTAGATATTAAACGTTGATAGGATTTTTTAACATTGTTTGTTGTCAAGCTTGTTGTCAGTGATGGTCGATGTTGGATCTAACTATGGATAATTGTTGACTAGAATATATTTGAAAAAAACGAAATTTTTATAATATTTTACTCTTGATCATTCTTATTTATCACGTACGAATAATTCTAAATTATCGAGGAATTAATTACAAGTGAAATGCAAAAGTGGTGTAAATCAATATTTTTACTGTTTTGATTTTATCTTATTATTTTATATAATTAAAACTGGTAAAATTTTTTTCTTTATTTTATGTAAAGCTTTTCAACATTTATATGTAAATCTAACAATACTTCTTTTCAACGTTATTATAATTATATTTCATTATATGTATAAACATAAAAATTCTTTTAACCCTTTAAGGCCCAGTGTACATAATTATGTACATTTACATTGAGTTCTTCCCAATTTTTTTGTATTGATAAAGTAGTGTTTCTGTCGATATAATACTCTTGATCCGTTTTATATGGAGCTAGCTCTATCTCAATTTGTAAAACAATGGTGTTCCCGCTAAACAAGCCACTATTGTGATCGTTGATCGTAAATTTTACTCATACGGAATTGATGCCTGGGCCTTAAAGGGTTAATAGCCATTATTTTATATTTTTCGATATTAAAAATATTAAAAAATATAAAAACATATTAATATCTCAAAATCTCAAAACTTTACATAACTTATGCCACTTCTGCTAGATCCATCATGTGTATTTTATCTGCACATGTAACATAGTATATAATATTAATAAAAAGTTATTTATAATAATTCTGAATGACAGTTTTAGTATTTTTTGTTTTTAAGTGAATCATTTTTTCCTGTAATTTCCTGTAATTTTTTCCTGTATTGTCCTTGTATCACCTTACATTGAAAGGATTGATCTAAGAAAGAGAATGAATCTCTTGAATCCTCTTTCCACGACTTAATTATAGAACGCGGTGCAACGCATTGCAATTTTGTATGACTAATATCATACCAAAGATAGACCCAAACGCAAGTTCTTTAACGTTCCATTTATAGATAGATATATAATTATGATAAGTGCAGACATTTGCGTAATCATGGCATCAATTCCGTTCTCCATTATAGATATATGTGTACAAATTAGATGCCTAATCATTACAAAGTAACGATGTCGTAAACAATTCTAATTAAACATAATCTAAAAATAGTATATATAGTATATATATAGTATATATATAGTATATATATAGTAAAGAATATATAGTATATATATTCTATATATTCTTATATAAATAGTATATATAGTAAAGAAAGGAATAGTTTGCAATATTTTCTCTCTTTTATACTCGGAGATGTCTTTCAAACAGAATCGAAATAAGATCTTGCGGATTTTGAACACCACATCCTGACCTACTTTTTGTGGTTACATATCACATCCGCCACGACTATGATTTACTTCTTAGTACACAAACGTTTTCTGATTCTTACTTTACAATCGAAAATAATTCGTGAATAACCGTCCTCTTATGCTGATTATGTATTATTTGAAAGATAACAAATTTACGACAACGTTGAAAGAATTCAAAACACTGTATTTATTAGTTTGATTTGATTTTAATAATATATGTGATAGAATGCATAAAATATTGAATATAAAGGACGGTCATTGAGTGCATTCGTAATTTTGAAAGTCTAATTGCCGATTATGATTTTTTACGGCAGTACGTAAATGCTTAAAATAACGCTAGGATTGCTTATCGTCGTTGATAACGAATGACGTGTACATGCTTGATACTTCTTGCTATGATATATTTTCTCACGTACGAAAGAAAAATTGTCATGTACATTCTTCTTTAATTTCTTGATTTGTTACTCGGTAAAATATTGTAATTACATGACAAAGAAGGAATTGAAATATACTTTATCTCTACAGAGATAATTTCTAACCGAAAAAACTAATAAAATAAATTTGCATTGAAAAGCTGCGGAAAAAATTAAAAATTAGATTGTCTCACCTTTTTTATATATATCTACACTGAGAAAAAAATTTGTTGAAAAACGCAAAATGTGGTCCATCCAACTAAAATATTTAGTCCGATACGTTCAACTAAACATTAATTGGTTTAACTGAACATTAGTCGAATTAACTAATTCTTGATAAAAAAATTTTGATGGTTGACATGAATGAACTATACCTTTTTTGATTCAACTTAATAATTGTTGAATCAACCATTGGATCAACAACTATACAAATTTAGTTCGTACAACCAATTTTTTTTCTCAGTGTACATTATTTTTTATTGTCTTGAAAAATTGTTAAATCGAGGAAATAGTCATTTCGTGTACAACGATGATCATTCTTTCAACGACGATTAACTTGTTTCTAAAAATCGACGAACGATCGATCGTTAGGATACGCAAGGCCCTCGAAAACCGCACTAACATGGAGGATGACCGAGTATCCTTGTTGGAGCAGCAGCTAGCACAGGCTAAACTGATCGCAGAGGAGGCGGATAAGAAATATGAGGAGGTGGGTCACGTACCAGCGAACAAAGAGCGAGAAAAATTGAGGGCCGAAGGACCCTTTATTTCTCTTTGTCGGAGACGAACTACCAGCCGTTTAGGACATTTGTTTTCACAAATGCAAAAATATTTGTTCGAACATTTTCACGGAAGAAATAGCGAATTAACTCATAAAGAAACAGAATTTCACTTTCGGTACATTAATAATCCCATGTAAAAGTATAGAAAGGATCGTCCAGGTCGGTCGGTAGTTCTTCTCCGGAATTTTTTCCAGGTAACTTTCGCAGGTAGACGCATTGTGAGCTGAGCTGAGCAGGCATTCCTCGACGTTTGTCGGAAACCTATCTCATAATCTAGTCTGTTTGTGTAATCGACTTTTTTAACCGTAAACTCTTTCGTTCGACATGTGTCTTAAAGCGCCCGCAAGATTCTTGAGAATCGCAGCTTGGCGGATGAAGAGCGCATGGATGCCCTCGAGAATCAGCTGAAGGAGGCCAGGTTCCTCGCCGAAGAAGCCGACAAGAAATACGATGAGGTTCGCGCGCCCGCGACTACCACTGTCAAGCGTGTTGGATGCAGTGACGATGATAATCATGACGATGATGGTTCCTAGTCGATAGTCAAAATAGTGCCTAACCCCGTAACTCTCTGTCTTCTCTTTGTGTGCTCGAAAACACCGTGGTTCGATACGTACGCGTCTCCGGGAAAGATACGTGTCTCGCGCGAGGCATGTCCCGTTCGTTAAGATCGTCGGTCGGTTGGTTCGACCGCGTTAGAAAAACGAGGCGATCTTTCCACGTTGCCCGCGTCGCGAAACGAAGGTTCCCGTCGATCGTAAGAAAGTTGAGGAAGCAAGAAGCCCCGCGCAGTGAAATTTTGGCAAGGGTAAATCGTGAATGTCGATCTGTGATCGCGATCTGGGCTGCGGATGAAAGTGAAAAAGTTTTTTTTTCCCTTTCAGAAGAGAGTTTTCGCGTGTTCGCGACAAGTGCAGTGTTTCAAAGATCGTTCTTTTCACCTTGCTGTTAGTATAGAGAGGATTTTAGAGATCTGTAAGAGTCACGCGGGAAGAGAATCGGAGGAAGAGAGAGAGATAGTGGTGATATATACGTACGAGAGTGTTCACGTGTTTCACGAGCGCGGCTCACGTAAAATCGGATATCTGTGATTTCCAAGTGTTTTCGTTTCGGTTATAACAAAAGCTATGACAAAACATCTCAAGTGCCAGTTTCGTAAATAGAGTTTAATCTTGTTATTGCTACATATATATTCCTGTTATATTATATTAGAGACGGCCGCGCGACCAAGTTCGGAGAAGTTCGTACGCGCGCGCGTTTATGATAGCTCCGATCTCTTCAGCGGGTATTAAAGTCGTGCCGTGGAAGTTTGGACCGCGTGCTCCGGTCTGTCGCTCGCTTCTCCCCCCCGGAGACCGGCCTCGTTAAATTTAACAAGAGTATCGTCAATTGTGTTGTGATAACGCCGCGTGAGGCCGCGCGACCTTATCGCAGCTCTCCGCGCGTCAACGATATGGTGCTGCTTTTTTGTCAAGCTTGTCTCTCATTAAGACGAGCGCGTTTCGCTTTGCTGGAAATTCGGAATGTGATGCGCCAGAATAACGAGAGTTGTGATGGTAGGTGTTGGCCGCGATAACGTTCAAGTTACGGTGATACACACTTTGCTATTTGTCTGTGCACGGAGATTACAGTATCACTTCGTTGGGATAAGATATCGCTGGCGAAATCTTCTTCCAGTACATGATACGTCTGATATTACGGATTATTATTTGGCCTATCGATATAATTTTACACCGATATAACTATCTAATCTCTCTGTAACAGAATCCGTCACGTTTATTTCTTCCCTTGATTTTGCAATATTAATTACTTTTACGAAAAATGCAATTTTATTTATTCCCAATACCATTTTATCATTTTTTAATTTAAAAAAGATCTTTGCAAATTTATAATTATCGAAAAATTTACATATAGATTTTGAAACTTTTATTAAAACTTGATATTTATTTAAAACTTTTAAACTCACCGTAACTTCAACCAATTTATCTTTTTCATCCGACGACGCTCCATGCGATCTGTTAAATCATCGTTAATTAACAGTATGCGCAAAAACTAATCGCAGTGTGCGAGAGTTGATCTTGTCGCGATGTTAATCGGATCGTTCAATTTATTTCAGTAGATAGTTGCTTCCACGCAATCGTCTGTTTTGATCTCCTTAATTAACGATCTAACTGTGCCTAACCGTTACAGAAACTTACAGAGATGACGACAAGTTCTAACAGCAACCGAGTGTGCCGATGTCTTCGTTAAATTTTTTTTGCATATACATGTATAAGACGACTTACAATCCGTCGTTCATTCGCAAAAACGTATCGCAACTCCATCGTAAAATGGTCGGGACGTGATGAAATTGGTGAAGTTTACCGGGACGGTCATAAATTAGCATAAATTATGCGTCATGTTTTCCTCATAATGCCGTACCGAACGCATACGATTATAAAATCAGCACGACGCAATTATGGCCGATTTTGCATTTTCTCAACGAGTTGAATAAAATCTTTGTTTTCGTCACTTCGGAATCACGGTTGTTACTTTTCATCGAGCATCGTGTTCGCGGAGCAATTATGTAGACTATAAGAAGTCAGATTGATGCGAATCTCAAGTATAGACGCAACGAATGATTCTGCGTCTCTCGTATAGAGATCATTCATGCTAACTATAATAAAAAATTCTTCATGTAAGGCCCTGCGCACAATGGAGTAATATTAGATATTAGGAATAAGAATTAGAATTTTAGAATTAGTTTCCTTAATGAACGCTGTAGATAAATAATAAGTTATGTTGTGTTTCGTATAACACATTTATGTCTTATATCTTATTAATATCATTGTGCGTTACGTTCAATATTTATTGGGAAAACTGATTCTAAAATTTTAATTCCTATTCCTAATATCTAATATTCCTCCATTGTGCGCAGGGCCTAAGGATTGTGTTTCAAAACCGACGAATATGCGGCGTGTAATTCGTATGACCAGGAGATTGGAAAATTCACAAAAATTATTATTAGGCACCAAGATCCGCCGCAGACCGACATTTGGCCTATTCTCAAATTTATATTTGACGATTTCGTCGGTCCTAATCTCATTTATTATTGTGTATAATAAAAAATATCCGAAGTGAAGAGGTACGAGTGTGAGAACGCGGAAGCTGGTAATCAAACGCGCGCGAATTGCGAATCTCTCAATTAAATTTCTATAGAAAGGTCATTTTACGATGGATCGCGTAACGATTGTGCGGAAGTTGTGCTGCACGAGTGAAAGATCGTCGTAGTACAGAGCATGGTGGAAAGAATACAAGGTGAAGCATTTCCGTGGATGCGCAGTAGAGGCCAATTAGATTTGCCCCAAACCGCAGTAGAGGACCAATCAGATTTGGCTAAATGCGAATGAACCAATCAGATGTCACCCAAAAATTCAATACTCGACCGCCATTATGCGCAATGCTACACCTTGTATATTTTCATCATGGTACAGAGTTGCAGACACATCTAGTCACGTGCTAACGCATATCCAATCGCGGCTAAAAGACGCTGAAAGTTGTACTCTACGACGATCTTTTTCCCTGGCGTGACCATACATTGCTGTTTTACATGCGCTTACGAGTCCATCAGGACTCGTCCGACAGGACTGAGCTGCAATTTGCGTGACGCGACTTGCGTGCTGTATCTTTGATCGTTTGTTTTTTCGACGACGTGGCCGATTGGAAGAAACTACCCATTTGCGAGCGTTCAGAAAGATTGCTCGGAGAAAATTGATGTTAATGCAACAATTTAGTCTGTCGTTAACGACGTGTTTTAATTTGGAGATACCTTTAAGCGTAACAAAATGGGTACATGTGAATTCTGCAAGAAGCTGTATTAAAGTAAATTCTCTCGAGCTATCAAAGCTCATATCTTTTGCCAGAAATGCATGGCTCTCTTTTTTTTTCTCGCGAGACGATAGCTTCGCATATTCACGGGTTAAACGCAAATGCCACCGTATGAATCTCCGTGAGAGCTCGTCAGTAGACTTTGAGCACATAAGGAGAGAGAATCTCTGTGAAGATCGTAACTCTTCCAATCACGGTTACGACGGCGATGACAACGACGACGACGGCGGCGACGAGACGCCGGTATCTTGCCATCCCGCCGCCTCCGGAGTTTTCAGAGGCGGCGAGGAGGAGGAGGAGGAGGTGGTGGAAGGCAACACATGTTAGAAACCGTATGTGTATGTCGTTTATACAGGTCGCCCGTAAATTGGCCATGGTTGAGGCCGATCTAGAACGCGCTGAGGAGCGTGCCGAGGCCGGAGAGTCGTAAGCATCGTTTTTATTAGGCATCTCTTTCGTCCGAAGCACCTTTTGCCCGAAGTGCGAACGATCCATCTTGTTGTATTTCTCTCCTCGCATCTCACCCAGTCGCCCCCCCTTCTTTCCATCACGCATCGTCGAGCGTGCTTCGGCTCGCTCCCGTAACTTTTGACAGCACCGTTAGCCCGCAACACGTTCGTCGACGACGACGAAGCAGGCGGAAATATCCCTTAACCACGCCCGTGCCCGTTTTGCACGATACTTTTCGTGATCGCATTTTACCATTAAAAGCTATTGTGTAGTGCGTATCAATTATAAGACCTTCCCCGTCGTGGAAAGCCAGAATTGCGAAACGTTAATCTAATCGTTGAGTAGTATTGTTTTTTTAGAAGCCTACTAAATGCTATCTCAATAGTAATAATGGCTTTTCTACGACACCATCTGCGTCTAAAGGAAATAAGCAAAAATTACATTGAATCATATCGAACTTCAGTTGATCTTTTGACACGCCTGTAGTGTCGAAATACATCCGAAATCATCGTGTCATCTAATTAGTTGATCTATAAAATAATTGCTTCAAAGAGCTACCTATGGACGTAGATGCGACCTCATGCGTAATTTTAATTAACATTGTGCACAGTGCACTCGCACTAATCTGTTAGCAGCCGGAAGGAGCCCTAGAAGCCAGGAGACACCGGATTTTTATACGTCTCTGCATGCTAACACCTAATCTTTTTATTCTTTTTGTATTACTATTTCATGCCCATTTCCATCACCTTTGCTTTTGCGCATGACACGTGTGGCTGTTGATCACAGGTCGCCAGGAAACTAGTCATGATGGAGCAGGATCTCGAGCGCGCCGAGGAAAAGGCCGAGCTTTCCGAATCGTAAGTGCAATCACATGCATGTGTATCCCTTTTTCTCCACGTGCAACTCCCTTGCTGTCGTTCGCTCGGTATATCGTCCAGAAGTTTAAATTACCGACGAACGTTTTAATACATAATTAAAAATGTAAAGACACTAATTTTTTATATACTGTATATTAATAAAAAATTTCTTACTGATACAAGAACTTGATGTTATGTTATGATAGAAACTTAATACTTTTTATACTGAGACAAATTTTTCTTCTATTAATTTGCATTGCATAATTTTTTTAAAATTATTTCATTATATTTAAAAAATAAAAGATATGTATATATATATATATAAATTGAAAACGTTTGTCTGTAATTTTTTATATCTTTACCTTATATACGTTATATAATGACTCACAAATTACAATATTAAATAGTTAATTAACTTTACAGCAAGATTGTCGAGCTTGAAGAAGAATTACGTGTCGTCGGCAATAACTTGAAGTCCCTCGAGGTCTCTGAGGAAAAGGTAAATGATTTATTTTACGCGCCATGTATTTTACAGCGCAATCAGAACGGAACATAATTCCGTAGATTGTATCGCCTCCCCAATTCACATTTTATATTATAATGATTTTCTTAATCACCAATTAATCCGTGCCTAAAATGCCGGAAAATATTATAGAAAGTACATTAAAATATACCGTTTTTATAATGCCCAATTT
The DNA here is from genome assembly GCA_003063835.1 of Aphaenogaster floridana. NCBI lineage: Eukaryota > Metazoa > Arthropoda > Insecta > Hymenoptera > Formicidae > Aphaenogaster > Aphaenogaster floridana. The sequence continues at coordinate 113,132 of NJRP01000106.1, read as the reverse complement.
GATCGTAAATCATAAATTGTTGATGAAAATGTGTGCCAATAATTGGATCGAACATTAATCACTCGAGTATTAATTTTGAGACGAGTAAACGTTGTAAGATATTTTATAGCCAATATGTTCTGAAAAATCATCGTTACACGTGCGAGAAATAATATTTACGTAATTGTACATAGGCCAACCAGCGCGAGGAGGAATACAAGAACCAAATTAAGACCCTTACCACCCGTCTAAAGGAGGTACACATCCTTTGGGAGTGTCTTGCTTTGCATTTTTTAATGTGTGATCCATCCTCGCGTCGTAGGTCTTGCCACTAAAATATTAACTCGCGTGTCCCTATCGTTTTGCAGCTGACCCCATATTTTTAGAAATAACTAAACAGTGTTTTCTGCGTTGCGGTGAACTAACGAAAGCTCGTTTTGTCTTTTTGTTGTGCTTGATTAAAAACAGGCGACGCAACGAGAGGAGACGTTCGAGGGCCAGGTGAAGATTCTCGATAGTCAATTGAAAGAGGTAAGTGAAAGCGAACAGGATTAAGATTACCACGGATTAAAACCTTGAAACGTATATCAGAAATTTTCACTTTCATATCTCGATTATATTATTATCTATTATTAAAATGTAGAAAGAGTATATTGATATTCGGAAATAAAATAACGCTTAAATATGATAAATAACCATGAAAGAAAGTAACTTTGATTTGTGTACAAAGTGTATAAAAGTAAAGTATAAAACTATTTGTAAAAAGCACGCGTGAAATTTTCGAGGCCCGTATAAACGTCTAGAAATCTAAAGGTGTAAAGAGGTATGACAAACGTGTCAATAGTATCGTAATTTTCTTTTTCAGTGAGTTATTGTCCGAAAAAGAAAGAGTGAAGCATTTTGTTCTCGATAATAGTGCATTAATCATGCAATATAGTGTGTCGCAACTAAACCTTTCAAAGTCTAGATTTAGATTCATATCGTAGCTGCAGTCATGTGTGACATGAAGTTTGTTTTACTTGCATGGCGTGAAGTATTGATAGTTATACTGATTATTAATTATCTCAACGATTTCAAAAAAAAAGCAGAACAGTCATAAATTATGTTTCTGTTTCTGTATACGTGTCTCATAAGATAATGAAAACGGACAGCTTCTTTTTCCATATTTCTTTTTTTTGAAATCGATGGATAATGTTATTTATAGTATAATTTTCTGACTAACGAAGTTTTGCATTTGTGCAGGCTGAGGCACGCGCTGAGTTCGCGGAGAGATCCGTGCAGAAACTCCAGAAGGAAGTTGACAGGCTCGAAGGTGCGTATACGGCAAAAAGAGAACACGTACACATTGATATACTAATTACTTTCATTCTCTTTAATAACATGATTTATCTGAATTCAACTACATTTTTTAAATAAGTACGTCGTCATGTAGTTAGTATAGGTACTTTTTATCTCAAACATATAATTTTATAATATGAATTGAATTTCTTATATCAAGCGGAAAGAGAGAAAGAATTTAAAGAAAAATTTTTATAGAAACTGATATTCAGAATAATCAGAAATTATTTCCTATCCAAGTAGTTAGGCTCCTAGAGAATCGATGCAGTGCACACTTGAAAAGATTTGAATTCTTGAATTCCTGATCAAGTGTTAAACAAACCAGTATCGAAGAAACTAATTACATTGCTTATAAATTTAATCTTTTTTAAAGAGACTAGAGAAATTAGCAAGAATATTTCTATCCAGACAACTCAAGTCGAAGTGGTTAAGTCAAATATTTTCTTGAATTTATCCTAATCAATTTTCCTAATTATAATATATACCAGGAATATAGCGATTCGACAATCGTAAAGCAAATCCCATTTTTTTACCGTGTGTTTATGCGTGTGTGTGTGTGCGCCGTATTTTATTTGCGCATTTACCCATCTAACCGCCGAAACGCAGTGTGTTACGCTCGCGTGTGGCTTGCCGTGTGTTCTTCCCTTTAACCAGTGATCTTTACAGACGACCTCGCGGCCGAGAGAGAGAAAAACAAATTGCTACAGGAGGAGATGGAGGCCACCCTGCATGACATCCAGAACATGTAGATCATGTTTTTCGCGGTGGACGAAAACGCATAAACGCGAGAACGTTTAGAGAGCGAGAACATCCGAGAGAGAGAGAGAGAGAGAGAGAGAAAAAATGAGAGAAAAACAATAGCAAGCAAATAGCAGAACGGCGGCAACGAGAAGTGAATGAGAAACAAACACGCCGTTACGGCGCGAGCGCTTCGTATGTGGTGCACACCTTAACATTAACGGATAAAAATGCAGTCTTTAGGCTAGCCTTATACCCTCCATTACGTCCATCCGCAGTGCGTGTACGTATTGTGCGTGCTTGTATGCGCTCAAGCGTGTGTGTATGCGTGCGTTCGTGTGCGTGTCGCGTGTCTATTTGTATGCACGTGACGCAAGATAGACTGATGTAGGATGAGAGGAAGAGTAGAAAATGTGTGCGTGTATGTATGTGAGGAAGAGTAAGGAAGATATAGAACGAAAGGAGAGAAAAAGAGAGAGAGGAAGGATATAAAAGATAGAAAAAACGAGGAAGAATAAATAATACGCGATAAGGACAAACGGCAGGATAATCCGTACATAATATGAAGTTACTTGTAATCGAAATCTGATTTTTTAGCTTTAGATTTTAGCTTAGTCTGCCTTTAAATTTTAATTCGAGAAAAATTGAGGCATGGCTGCTACCGGTTTGAGGCGTTTTCGAGCTCGCTGCGATTTAAATTCGTTACGAAAACGATTACTGGCCGTGGGAGGAATACGTGAGTAGGGATTAGAGAGGCGGAGAATAGGAGACGAGATGGATCAAATTGTTTGTACCGAGAGAGGAAGTTCGATGAGAAATTTTGGAACCAATTTTCTCGAGCGTATCAATTTTATTATGCGCCAAAGACAATGTTTAAATATAATCTATTATATAATTATAATATTGTACTCTCTTAATATATTATTATATAGTAAACTGCGCTCGCGACTCGTCTGATACCCGAAGTCAGGTTCTCACCATTAAAGATAAACGATTATTGAGTAACAGATCTTTTAGAAGTGACTTACGAAATTTTTTTATCCTTTAATTGATTCTCCTAATCGAGCATTTCATCGAATTTGCGCGTGCTTCTCTCGGTACAAAAATACGCGTAGCAGGATTGTATATAATGGAGGGGAACAGAGTGTTCATTTACTTTTCGCATCATTTTACATTCCGCATTCCACGCGGCTCAGCTCGCGCGAGAAGGGATTCCGTCAGTTTCTTTCGTCTGTCAGTTTTTACAGCGAAACACCGTCGCGTTATCTTCTCATTGCCGCCGATGAAAGCAAAGACGATAATGATGCAATAACCGTGCATTTAAGAGGATTCCACTGCCAAACCCTCCCAGCAATTTTTCTAAAAATATATTTTCGTAGTACGTCTTTGTCTTCGTTGTGCAATATTCAATCAAACAATTATGATCATATTATCAACGTAGCATTGTCATAAATCCTTTGTTTTTTCGTAGTATGAAATAATCGTGAATTATCTGGCCTATGCAGACCAGCATACACATACGTGTGCATACACTCACGTATGCAGAGCGGTTTAACTTCGAGCCTACGAAAAATTGATCAATGCATAATACTTAAGATACAAACAGGGGAAGCAACTGGCTATTTTGTCATGCTGCAGCGCAGCTTCCCGTGCTAGCTGAGTCATTCCGATATTTTGTACCGATCGTGCCTGTATATATTTACGATATAAATACTAACCACGGCCAACATCAAACCTCGATGCAGGGAACGTGCTTCGTTTCGAACGTAACAGCGAATAAGAGATCGGAAATAATGATCGATCGTCGAAATAGTGCATATCCGATATTCCACTTCGTGGCGCATAGTTTGCCTAGAATTATTATTACTATTATTACTATTATTGATACAGCTGTCGTTAATGTTACTGCTACTTCACGCTCGCCATCGAGCATCGCTAGTTCCGTGGAGAAATTTTTCTCTTCCAATCTGTTTTTCTTTTTACTGAAAAGCGTAATTTATGTCGCGTATACTGCCCCGACCTCGATGTCGTAATCCGTCACGGTTATTCTTGTAGCACTTTTCCTGCAACATATTCTTGGATGGCCTTTTGATGTAGGAATGTGCATCGTCCTCTTCCCGTTTCGATATATTATAAATGCATGTACATTATCGTCGCTCGCATGATCATTAAGCGATCAAGCTGCCTAATAGAATAGATCGTGTATGCGTTTTAGGATTGACTCCTGACGCTGAAAAGATGGAAACATCTGGCCTTTCTTATGAAAGGCGCTTTAATTTTAATTAACTTTTTATAGTTTGTCAACGTAGCGTTGATTTATATTGTAGAAATCGATATTTCGTTGATACAGTTGTAGTATTAACATAATAAGCGTATTAATTGTTACGTGACTTAAATATGATCACGTATAATGTCAACGTCACGTCGTTGATTAAGCAATATTCGGAAATTCGGACTATTTCGAATTGTATAATCTCGTATAAACATCATGTCTCTATTTATGCATACGAAGATGACGATGAACTAATCCAAAATATAGTAGCATATGCGTTATCGAAAGGCCACCCGGAGACATCGCGACCGTTTGTTCTCCAAGCTAACGCCGCCACGTGCAAGCGTTATTACAAATCAGGAAAGTAATCGCGAAAAGCACAACCACGAGACTTACATGTCCTATCGTTGATTTTTGTTAGCCACAATTCTTTTCTTTCTGAATAATACTAAAACTACGGAAATGCAGATACTTGAGTTTAAGAGAGAGTTTCAGTTTATTAATTTACTTAATATTAATAAAGTGAATGGAATGATAATACTAATATCATTGTAATAATAATTGATTATTATATATTACTATTATTATAAAACTGTTTATAATATATATTTTAATTTTGAAAAAAGAGTGTGTCGTTTGTTTTCGTTGTGTCGTTATTCTTTTCTTTTTATTTACCTGCGCTAACATTAATCCTCCACCGTTAACATAACGACGTTCACGCGATAACACTGTGGTCGCCTTGTTGTTAGACAGTCTCGTAACAAAATGCATGATGAAAGAAGAAAGTGTGGTACGTATATCTTATTTACGGTGAGTAAATCCGCTTAATCCGATTTTGCTACTTAATGCATGACAAATCTCCCCATTTACAATATCAAAACTTCACGATTGTCTCTTTTATTTTTGTCATAAAATGATTACGATTATTTTATAAGTATATCTTTTTAATTGTTTGCGCAATCTACTGATACCGAAAATAAAATTCTTTCGATGCACATATCGGTGTAATCGATTGTATTAATGATATTGCATCATAAAAAAATGAAATTAATGAGAACTATTTTTATGAATAACGTACCTTCTAATTGTCGAAATATATTTAGCTAGAGAAATAAATGTGAAAAACTATATAGATTTAAGAATAGAATAGATACAAATTAAGGTACAAATAATATCCAATGAAAGAATATTAGCGAATATAACAGGATAGTGTAATAATAGGAATAATTGACGAATCATTTTTAACTGCACGCATTAAGATTCGCGTGATCTAAATCTGTTAAACTGTTTAATTTAAAATGAATTTTTTTTCATCGCTATCCTGCTTGGCCGATCCACAGTGCCTGCTTAGCGCGGTTTTAACAATATGAAACACTTTAATCTCTTTGGCACTTCTTTTTTCCGAGCACTTTTCACGCCACGCATCAATAGACGGAGTGTAACCAAGTAGCGACTACCTATAACGTTGCGAATGCTTGCAGATGACATGGTGACCGAGAAGGAGAAATTCAAGGAGGTCGGAGACGGCCTGGATAATGCGTTCTTCGAGCTCTATGGCGTGTAACGCGGCTACTAACTACCCTCTTAACGCTTCGATACAAAAACAAAATACCGAAAGCCTTTTTTACAAATCTAGCTTGCGCTTAACACATCTTCCGTAAGTTACCCTATGCTTTTTAACCCGCTCGTTGCTAAAACCGCAGCTTTCCTGACCGAGCGCCTTCTAAAAGAATCCTTCATCTTTCTAAACGGCCGTGCGAATTATTTCTACACAGAAAAAAAATGTATCAACAGCATTAAGTCTAATTGGAAATAATCTTTGTTAATTCAATAACAATTTTAATAAAATAAAATCATACGTATTTGTTTCATTAATAATGTTATTGAATTAACAAAATTATTTCCAATTAGACTTAATACTGTTGATACAACATCATTTTTTTCCGTGTATATATTTTCTTTTCACACCGCTTAAAACGAATATTTGATGTACGCAGTAATTAATGAAGAATCGAAGGTTCATGATATCTACATTTTTCAGTTTTATCTTATCTCAAAGTTCATGCATCTAATTCATACCAAACGTATCAAAGTACAACTGATGAAAGATACTAGTAACTGAATGCGTTCTAATGACGCTACGTTTTCTTGCAGACGAGCTCGTCCACGAGAAGGAGAAGTACAAATACATCTGCGACGACCTGGACCTCACCTTCACCGAATTGGTTGGTTAAATCGGCTGTCGAACATCTGTATCCGCTGTCGAATTATTTGGCCGTAATTATCAACACCATGCGTGCAATTCGATCGCGGTTGAGTCACGGCCGTCCAACACGTATATTTTCGTTAACGTAACTAAAATTCTCAATGTACTATAAATACGTTCCGCGTTCAAATATACTTCCCTCTTTTTTTATTTATCAACTCCACTTCCGGCTTTCGTGCGTAGAGCAGCCGCGATTATTTATTTAATTAATTTATTTCGAAAATACCGCTTAGATCGAAATTACGAACACAATTTCTAACGCAGTTCTAATTGCATTACGTTGCTTTGGTAATCGAGCGTGCGGTAAGTAGAGCAAAAAGAAAAGTACGGTACATCCGACTTCCGTACGTATCATTAATATTGAATTCTGAAAATATCTCGATGATCTTTCCGCCAGTAGCTCGCAATTTAAAAATATCGAAAAATTGTATAAGGCCACTTTTCTGTTTCTAATACTACAGAGAATAGGACAAATAAAATATCATATAGAATCTAATGTGTCGTTTTTTTCTTTCACACCTGAAACATACCTTGTCCCTTAACGAGTTAAAATAGGCTGCGAGGCGTTTATTTCTGAAAATATACCTCCATAAATATCTACCTATATATATAGAGACTTTAATCTTGTATTTTAATATTCGAAGTGAAAAGCCAATGTCATTTCTCAGGTCTTACACAACAGCCAATCCAGCTAAGCATAATTTTCCTTCCTTCTATTCTCACTTTAAGCCACTTTACGGATGTAATAATCGTCTAATCCCCAAGCATTAACCACAAGGATTATGTGCTTTTTGTGTTTTCTCTCTCTCTCTCTCTCTCTCTTTCCAATTAAAAAAGAATATTAAAATGTACACCCGATTAACCATCGTACCGTCCACTAATACCACGTTCCCTCCCTTCTCGTTGCAGACGTGCTGGTAAACGAGCGCTGTAAATACAAAGCGATCGCCGACGAGATGGATCAGACGTTCGCCGACCTCGCCGGATATTAGCAGGCAGGCTAGAATACGTACGGCGAGGGTGTTACATGCGGGGGAAAGAAAGAAAAATGAGAGAAAAAAAGAAAGAAACGGTTTGTTCACGCTACGACAAAACGACACTGCCAGCACGCGGACCCTTCGCCACACGTCATCTCGTCCGATTACATTAGCATTCTACACGTACTCACTTAGAGGAAAGTCGAAGACGAGGAGGATGAGATCGCTGACATTTAGCGTTAACCAAGCCACGTGGCTTAACCGTTAAGCCGAGTTTTTCGCTGAAGACACCGTCACGCGTTCCACACATTCCTCGGCTCGATCGAAACCTACGTTTGAGCAGGCTCGTCCAGCATCTTTTGTAAAGTTTTATATTTTACATAGAAATTGCCTCGGGAGCGAAACCTTTTTGAACGGCGGCAAGATCGTATAAAGATTCGCGCGTCCGAAAGCTTTTCGGAAGTAAAGATATATATACGTACTCTTCCAATACCTGGCACGAAATTCCTATTCGATGACGGTGGTGATTTATTGCAGCGTTGGTTCTGTTACTTGCGCCTGTATCCCTGCACAGCAAGGTGTCTTTATCTTATCTTATCCCACTCACGTCCAATAAATTGCATAATTTCCGTCGAGACCTGTACGCGCAGATTTGTATTATCCCCAAAATTCGCGCAGCTTCTTATCTCTGTAACGGCATTAGTTGATAAGGAACTTATTGCAGGATAGATTGTTTTCCTCTTGCTCAACCGCTGGATATTACTAAAAGTCGCGCTGTTTCATTAACAAAAATACGGGCCAAAACGGGTTCACTCGAAAGTTAGATTCTGCTCACGCTCATTCGAAATCAAGTCCATATGGCCTTAAATATGACATCTTAGTTCATTGCGACAAATGTGTTCAAGGCACATCAATATAAGCAGGAAACTAAAACTGTACAAACTCTTTACAGACATAATTATATCAGTTTATATCTATCGTATAAATATGAATATAAAAAGATAAATTATAGCTAATAAATAACATCGGAGCAATTAGTATCTAATACGACAAACATTTCCTGCTTATAACATTTCTATTTCGTTTAAGAAGCAGCGCTAATATTCGTCATTAATCATGAATTTTTTTTGCACATTCCACCGTACGATTAGACAGTGCGGTCTAATTAGTCAGGCTAACGCTAAAGTTTTTTTTCCATTATATAGTAAGGAATACCATGTATCATTCATATTTTCAAGCCACGCTTCTATGTTGTATCGTGCAGTATTGTGTCAAAATATTGATGAATTACCGATTGACTTGCTCTGAAGTAAAATATCTCGTTTTAATGAAATGAGATATAGTGTTCATTATAACATATAAAGTTGCTTCTATGATATATTAGAAAGGTTTGCAAAGCGATCTGGGCTGGATTATGATACGAGAGAAATGAAGTCTAATAGAACGATATTACAAATGCGAGAAATGTATGCTTGAAATGTTCCAATTGTGAGGTCGATCAAGTTCGATAAATCCACGGCTCTCGACATTAATACTAAAAATTATATATCTTAGTCTTTAATCTTTTCCAATGTTAATTCAACGGTTTGATGATCACGCAAGGATTGACGATGAATCTTGTGATGGACCAAGCTCAGAGACTTTCAAACATGCACTCGATGCAGCGATCTTGACTATCTTATGTGATAATTATCATTTTATTGTATTTATATTACTTTCAATAAATATGCATATTTTATATCTCTGCATACTAAATGTTTTACTCGATTTTGCAATCTCGTCACGTTAATAATTGTTTAGCTGTAACGTTGTTTCACAGTTAATTCAATTCGCAAGCATCTGTTACATGGCTGCATGAATAATGATTGCTTTGCGATAACGTTGAATACCAATGGTGTCAGTGGAATTTGCAATGTCTCTTCAAACAATATTAAATACTCTACTATCGTCGTGATATTAAAATTTATCCCGTGGTCATGTCAAGATAGACACTCTTTTAACATCTAAAGGAAAATATAAACGTAGCATATTAGAAAAATAAATATAAGAATAACCATTCGTTAAATTCTATAAAGAAACAATATATAATGTTTATCTTAACGAAATAACACATTATATATTAATGAAAGGATCTTTTTTGTGAATATCAAGTTTATGATTAAATGGATGTGCGAATAAAAATAAATTATATATATTGTGATAAAAAACGATATATGCATCTTTGCGACTCGTTTGAATGAAGACTAGGAATTTTTCCGAACGAAGAAAGGAGAATTTCTCATCGATAAAAGACAGAAAAAGGATGCCGTATTGAGTGCAATTATCAATAATGAATCATAGGTTTACATAACATACATATTCATTATTTATGATTTGCTATGATAATATAATATTTGTCTAAACACAACGCTAACATATATTTCTGTATTTTGCAATTAAAATATGAAATCCTCTTATCAGCGATCTAATAATTACAAGAGTGCTGAGTAACATATTTCCAAAAATATCATTCTCTTCGTTTATAAATGAGGTCGAACGACGTAACGTGTGACTCGCAGATAACGAATTACTTATAACTTTTACATGGTTCGTTAATCTGTAGTTCCATCGAACGTCGTTCTACAATATAATCTGCCTATTCAGGTAAATGGGATGTAGATACATTTCTGAGGAACCAGTTTGATATTAATTTAAAAACGCAATAACAAGAAGCACCTCATGGTGGTAAACATGACATTCTATCAACGATCAATTTAGGCGCAATTATCACTACATGTTAACAAATGATAAGCAAAAGTAGAAAAATCCATCTCGAAAGATTAATTGTCATGTTAGCCAACACGGCTAATAGTGTGCTTTTGAAACACGAATTTCATAAAAAATATTCGACATCAAGATAAACTAAATATTAATTGATTTTCAATAGAAAATTTTCGTGTTATTTACTAACCTCAGAATCGCCAAATAATACAATAACTTACATCAACAATGTAAATGCAATTTCGGAGAGAAATGCAAAGCATATATGTGGACCATACGAAATAAAACTTAAGAACTATGCAATAAAATATTGGTTAATTAATTTATATTTAGGTCGTTAATTAATTGAAAATTAGTAACGATACCTAACAATAATTTTCATGTTTTATTAAAAAGGAAGGCAAGTGTCAGCATCTTTCGCGTCAATAATATTATGTTCCTCATTATTTAACTTGCTTTATCTTCAGGGAGAAAGGCAGAGGATTATTTGTATCAATTAGTTTTTTACATCAAATTAAGCTACATTAATGCGGCAAGTAAAAAGTTGTTTTTTAAATATCCTATTCCGATGCATTTTCATGCAGCTTACATTATGATAAAAAATCCATACCGCTATTAATTAGCAGTCTATACGTATAAGGCACATTGCATTATTTCTTTTCAAATATGAGGGAAGATTTTGTCCTGCGTTTCGTTATTAGGAAAAAAGTTTAGATATCATAATTAAAATACTATTTTGTGAACATCTCCGAAAAAGCAAAAGAAATTAGAGAGATAATATATTATTACAAAGACAGGAAGAATATAGAATTAGTATAAATGCGAAATGGTCGGAAATATATAAATCTGTGTAATTGATGTGTTAGTCAGAGTTTATATCGAATAACAACTAACATAAAATTCTCGTCAATAAAAATAATGATTAACAGAAAAAAGGCTCGTAAAGAGCTTGTTAATTGAACCAAATTAATGTATTATCTTGATATTTTAATCTTATAATTTAAACTCTAAAAAATATCGAAACGGAGGAGTAATAATAACTGTGACTAATAGCAAAAAAAATAAAAGTGACGCTTTACAGAAAACTGCATTGCATGAAAGATATATCTTATACTTAATTCTTCTTAATTGGTCAAAGCTTATATCGCTTCACAAGCTGTCAGAATTTCAATTATAATCGGCACAATTTATCGCAGTTATGTAAAGTTTGGTCCCATTATGGAATTCTAACATATTAAACTATGTATTGTCATCTAAAAGTCGAGGATACTCAACTTAGATACTCATGAAGTACAACCTCGAGCAAAACTGATTTTGATATTCATTCTCAAAACTGTTTCTTTTATCAACGTACTTTGGAATACTCAATTTTATCCAAACAGACGTCATGGGTAAATTGTTATCAAGATAAAAGCGATCGAATTATATCAAAGTATCAAGATTCTTCAATTGAGCACTTCAGTGGTTAAAGTATCTGATTTTCTAAGATGACAGTTCGCCGTTTCGATCAAACAAATTATCTCGGCCGAATAACAAGAACCGAGTGGAAGCGCTATCTCGAGTATTGTATCACGCAATTAGTTTGTTTTTAACATCGTCACTTCCTTCGGCAAAGCGCTCCAATTAAACGCTCCGATCGAAGTAGCGGCAACAGTTAGTGAATGGAAGCTCGACCTGAAAAATATTTAAATCTGCGCCGGTTCGACATAATTAGCGGGAAGCATGCCGTGTCGTCCCGTACGTTGCACCAATCCGGTCATCCAACCTTCATCGACGGCTGTGCAGTTGACAATCAAATCGCCGTCGCAAAAGCTCACCTCGTCGTGATCTTGCGCCTCGTAATCATACATCGCTCTGTACACTCTCTGCGAAAAAAATGTCTTTATAGAAAAAAGATACATAAAACTATACACCCGTTTGGCATATTACACGTTTAAAAACTAATATAACTTCTATTTTCTGCTAACTTATGCTATTTTTGTCCTGATGATTTATAATACTTATTTAAGAAGTTTATTTTGTAACGTTCTAAATTCTTTCCATGAAATCTTTCATAGATTAGTAGACATAAAACTTTTATATCGCGTAACAAATGAATCATAAGAGACACAGACAACACAATGTGACAATAAGCAATTAAAAAGATATTTACTCCAACGTTGGAGGGCGGTGGCGGTGATTGATGTTGATGTTGATGTTGAGGTTGATTATTGTTTATCGTTGTGGCCGGCGTTAACGATCCGTAATATTCGTTCACTGGGTCGATGTCAGCAACCGAGCCAATTTTTCGTGTCGGTGGATTCGTTACTGCAACGCATTGTACTTTTATGTGTCAACGTATAACTTACAAATAATTTTCTAATTTATATTACTATTAGAGAAATGTTCAATTTATTCTGTAATAAACATCCTTTTGTTTCTCAGTTAATAACAATTGTTATTCTACGCGATCCTGTGATCTGCCACATGAATTATTCTGAGGGTTTAGCGAGGAGTGAACACGGAACCGCAGAATGAGGAACATTAAACAAAGGCGATTACACTTTCTATTTTCCCAACAAGGTGCACGCGGCGATGTCGCAACGATTAATTCCAGTGCAAATTGCTTCGGCGATTTGTCTTTGTGATGAATCGCGTGTGACGACAGTAAAGGCATAATGATGCGAGCATGAGCATTTAAGTCTGATGAGCGACAATAAAGCTTTTGGGCGACATTACGATCGTAATAAGTCTGGCGTTACAATAGGAGCTAAGCGTTTGTCTTCCGTAAAGAGTAACCCAATTAAAGCACGATCCATTGAAACCAATTATGCATAGACACGGGTTCCATCCCACACGATCGTAAAATAGCCGTAGAATGCGATCTCGCGAGTGAACATCGCGATAAAAAAATATATCATTAAAATTCTTCCTTCGTTGATCTTTCGCGAATCTTAATTATTGAGATACGGCTATGAATGTATAATCATCCGCGGACACAAACCCCAAGTATCGATTGTAACATTAATCGCATTGAAATTTATATATCAAAAGTAATAATGTTATATATTAAATATGCAAATCGCATTTGTTTGTTATCTCGATCCAAGACGTCTCACTTCGTTCTACATATATTACCGTATATAATCCGTATAATAATAATATTAATGTTATACAATATTAATAAAACCTTATTATGAGTTATTAAAATTAACGCAATTATTCTGTTATAATAATATAGTCATGCAACGCGTCTCTACACAGCGGAGAGTTGTTGCAGCGATTGCAGCCGCGAAGGTAAACGCACCTGGTCCCTTGTCGCTCGTATAAATGACAGTGGTGGCAGCTTGCCTTGCGGAATAGGGACTCGGCCTCGCTTCGCTAAGGGGATCGTAATCGGCGATCCTACCTGGTGTCCTCTGTACCGGCGAATTCGCCGTCCTTGCAGGCGGCGGATTGGCATTTATGCTCGACGCAGGTGCGATCGTACCGTCTGTGTACTCTACGTACTCTATATCAACAGTGCACGAAAAGGCTAGCGATACGTTCAACGAGAAGCATCTGCGATCTGCCCACCACGAACGGTTATGGCGAGTGCGTAATGAATCGTGAATGTGGAAAAAATAATACGATAAGTGTCCGTATAAATTTTGTATGAATTTTACGCCGTCGTTTTGGTGGATTGATTGCAGTAATACGTGTGTACTCACGATTATGTTACATTTAACGTACAAACAATTTTAAATGAGACATATGAACCATGTATTAGTACATAACGAATTCACGAATATTAATGCATACATAATATATAATCTGCAATTTAATGATTAGATTGTACTACTACATAAATCATCGTTATTTAACAGTCTCTCTCATGGTGTTAAAAAAGTTAAATGATTATATTATATACGATTAAAATTATAGGTATATATGTACGATTACTGATATAGAAGATGATCTATGATGAAAAATTAGATAATTTATTTTTAAAAATGTAAATTGTAAAAGACATAGACATTAAAAAAGAAAATAATTCCCAATCGTTTAATCAAATCACAAATTACGTTTTAATCAATGACATTTTCCCAATTTTAATCCATTAAAAATTAAGCTTATGATATTCTTTAGCTTGTGGCAGTAAAGTTTTATACACTTGTTGTTACAATTTAAAACGATAGAACAAAAAATATATATGTATATATATATATATATACATACATACATATAAACATAAAACATTTAAACATAAAAATGTATAGTTATATTTCCCATTATTTTATCACGTGTAAATTAAGAAAAAACATAATATTAGCAATAAAAAGAAAACGTTATACGCACGCAAATGCACCGTCAAAAGAGTTCACCACCTACCTATTTGCTCGCCATTTTCTCCGGTCATTGTCCTCTTTTGCTCCATGATCGCCTTCTTCTCGAGCTCACCGTGATAAGCGACATTCGAGATGATCTTACTGTTCTGCTTGATTCTGAGAGTCTCCGGATCGTCCGCTACTTGCGTAAACTTCCCCTTCGCCTTCTCGAACTCGGCGTGATACTTCACGTTACTCTGTATCTTCGTGTTCTCCGCGATACGCTTCAGCTCCGGCGTCTCCGCCATCGTGGTGGCTTTGGCTTTTGGTATGTGCCTGCCAAAAGGAAACAATAAAAATTAGTCATTGATCAAAACGACGACGTTTGTCTGCGAGAGATCATATGTCCAATAAAGAGCGCAGGAATTCATTCGCGGAGCATTTAAACCTGCGTCAGACGATTTCCAAGTCGCTTCGAGTTTAAAGCACCGTTTCAGAACACCCGGTACACGTCGTATTTCACATGAGTTTCAGTTTCGCGTTTCTCCCACTTTAGCGAGAACATCTCGCATATACGAGCCTCTTGCATTATTTTACATGGATTCCTCCGGGCGACCTCCTACACAAAGGAAACGTGGAAGTTCGCTGACTAATGCAAGTTCCAAGTGAACGACAAGCGGTCAACGACGTCAGTCTTATCGTGAGCATCCTTCGTGCAGAACGTCGATTATAATAGCTAATTATAGACGCGGAGAGGAGAATAGCATAAAGTAGACTTATCATTCGTCGACGTCACGATTACACGATTGAGGAAAACTCAAATTTTCTACGACGCGTACAATGCGCTTAATGTGTGCCTCGCACACGTGATAACAATATTTGCATTTCCTGCTATCATGGTTTACTGCTCGAAGCAACGTTATCTACAACTGCATCCTTAGAAATTTACGTCTGCCGCGAATTAAACGCACGAAATTTATATTCCGAATTTATATACACGGCCTTGTTAGAAATCTTTAAATCAGTTTAATTCGTTACCTTTTTAGGAAAAGTTTTGGCCTTAAAAATTTTCAATCTATTTTTACAAAGCACAAGCTGAAACATATTACGATTTTTTATTTAATATCGTTTTGTACTTTAGTTAATAGAGAGTTTTTGCAATACCGTCTTTTAGATACGGTGAACGCTAAAATCACGATATTGGGTCGACCCAGTGATTGGTCTTTCGACCCAATAACATGATTTTAGCGTTCACCGTATCTAAAAGACGGTATTGCAAAAACTCTCTAATATTAATTACAATAGTAGCACTACCACTCAAAAGTATTTATCCACTTTGTCTTCCTTAATTAAATGATAGAAATTCAAAAGATTAATGAACAATTTTAAGAGTGGACATTGAATGTAATAATAGTGTTTGATAGATCAAAATTTTTCATTCTACAAATATAAAGAGAATATAACAGAATTAGAATAGAAGATAAACATAAAAAAATTCACGTAGAAATTAGAGTGGGCAAATATTTTTGTGAGGTAGTGTATATATATTAATAAAGTAAATAAATATGTATAATGTATGATAATAATAAAGATATTTAAGACATATTTAATTGCGATTTTAATTGCAACAATTCTAAGTTATCGCCCAACAAATAAGTATTAGTTAGGCAATTTCTCACTCCGGCACATTCTGGACAAGCAATAAGTATCTCGAACACTATAATTATAAGAATTTATTAATTAGACGGGCAAGAGGTAATAACGCGATATGTTTTGAAAGCACCGCGCGATTAACATATCCCGACGAATTGAGCGTGCATAAACGAGCTATTTTAAGCGGATCATTCGCCTCGCATGTGTAAAACGCTTTTTACTATACACGACGCGTGTTAGAATAATTATTAATCGACCGGCAACCGGGTAAGCCAAGTGAAATTCGATAGAAACCTCTCGGCCAGGAAGTCAACCGATTTAATCGTGGCGCAAGTAACTGTCCGGTACCTACTTAACGAGATAGAAATCGGCGCGCGAACGCATAACGATATGCGTGCGCCTGGAGTAAATGACACGCGTGAGAATGCAATTTCAGTGACATGCGTGAACGTATCGACAGTATCGTATTGCGATCCGCATTAAAAATGCCGGTGCTGACGCAATTAAGGAAATGCTTTGCATTGTGTTGATAATTGAAAATTCCGGTACGTTAACCCGTCACCTATTGCCACTTTCTACCATGTTTTACGTGCTAAAAGTATATGTGTGTGTGTGTGTGTATGTGTGTGTGTGTGTGTGAGTGGGTGTGTGAGTGTGTACGTACATAAAAGTTATAATTTTTAATTTATTATTCATTTATGTAAAAATATTATTTCTCGTTATAAGTAAAATGATACTGCGAGACTGTTTTTTTTTTTCGTTAAATAAATCTATTTTTAGTAATTGCATCTTTTGCGGCGCTAATGAGGGTATCTTGAACCATGCGTCTAAAATAATTATCGAAAGTAAATTGTATAAATCGTATAACATATGAGCATTAACTTTGCCTGGCGTATGCGCGCGACGCAATCGAGATTTGTGTCACGACTTCGTTTCCCATATACGGCGCGTTGTCTGACCCGGTAATTGTGCCACGCGATTACGTAATACCCCGGCGCACCGTGCACGAATAATAGGCATGCACTCTGATTCTCTTTGTTCGGAGAAGACGAGGGATAGTCATTGTTATGTGCCCGGCGAGGAGGAATTATCCTGTCGACCGATGCGCATCCGAGTTCCTCGAATTTAGCGTGGAAAAAGAGGAGGTCCGCTAAAAGTAACGTTGAGAACGGAGAAAAATTGGGAAACAATGCGGTCCGCCTCTTCTCATGCAACTCTATTGCACGTTTCCAATTGTTATATACGGCAGATACAGATGATAACATATAATAAGTAGATTAATGTTTGATTATGTATTCAACATCACTAATGCTTTTTTAGCCTTGATATGTTCGTCAGGGAATGGTCTCATGGATGAGGATTTGTCATGTTAGGAAGAATGTTTTTTTTTACACTGAGAAAAAAAGCTGTTGCTTCAATTAAAGTGTTATCACGAGATGCCAATAACATAAAGTAGTTCATTCAATTGTATTATTATTAGACCCAATGTCTGCATTTTTAAACCAATAATTCAATCATTGTTTTAATAATCCCAAATATTGGGTCTATTAATAATACAATTGAATGAACTACTTATGTTTTTGGCAACCCCGTGATAACACTTTAATTGAAGCAACAGCTTTTTTTCTCAGTGTATATATAACTATTAGGTACTGCTCTTTTGATATGTTAACTTTATTAATTATTATTATTTCTGTTTGTTCATGACTATTGTTGTTTCAGTTTCACTTGAAAAGGACCCAAACTAAGGGTCGAAACGTTGTAACTTAATTTATATCTTTAATAAATGTGGCCAGTTGTTGTCGACTATTGAATATTACCGATAATAGGTAGATACGATAAGATGCAAATAAAACGTAATTTTTCAGATTAGCCAACGAAGATACAGATATGATAGAATTACAATTAAAAATTTGCTAATAGGATAAAAAGGCTTTTAAATGTCAAATATTTTTACGTCAATATCGCGTTTAATAAGAAGCAAGATTTTTACAAGAATTATCTATCTACGAAATATTAAAAATTAAAATTAGTGATTTAATTCACGCTAAATAATCTTATTAATGAAACAAATCTACAAATATATACGATACGATTTTTTTTCCTCCAAAGACTAACCCACGGACTATACACCGACCACGATTAATACGCAACGAAGTGATTCATCGAATCATTTAACCACACATACGTATGCGCGATGACTAATCTCTTAACAAACTCTTGTCTACGTACTATGATATACGTCCGTAATATTTATCGAATTTTTCTGACGCACTCAGGACGTATCTTAAGCGGAAAATGTGGGAGTTTGATGCCAATCTAACATATGGTGCGAATAAAATAACGCTAAACATTTCATCCGCGTGTAGATTCGAGATGATTAAACCCCTCATAAAGTCGTGACACGTCTGATACGCAATATCATATATATAAACGAATATATAAACGAATATTCATTTTTAAAAAGATCTATATCTTACTTGAATTCGTGGCCGAATTTAATGTGATACACGGAGAAAGTTTTATATTAAAAATTACTATGTATGGCAGTAACCATTGGCTGAAATTATAAAAATGTATAATTATTAAATGTGACATAATTCGGAAATTTCTGTGATCCTTTCGCGAATATGATAGACAAAATTGCATTTTAATTGTCGTTTATTGATAACATTATAAATATCAATCAAATGACGGGGCAATAGAAATTTACGTAGGTATATTTCTCTCACGTTTTATTGTTCAGCGAAGCTTCTTCGGATTGCTTGTCTACATTACGCGACACTGCATGCTTGATTTATCGAATATTACGTACATAGGTGCCACCAATGTACCGGAGAGGATAACATCTGTTGCACCTGGTTATTACACCGGTCAAATAGCAGCGAGACGATATCGATAAATTACAATCGAGAATCATAATATCGCCTGATAAACGAATAATTAAACACATGTACATTATTATACACATTAAACACGTTAGTTATATTGACACTAGAGTTTAAAGAGATTATCCGATCTGATAACATGAACGACAAATTTAAATACCGAATGTAGTCTATGATTTACGGAGCTCTTTACATAGGGTCGTCTTCCTCCTTGAAAAACTTGAACTCAACTTTTTTTATTGAACTGATATAAAATCTCAGAATTATTATATCAATTTATCTTTTACAATTATTTACTACAAGAAATTCTCAAACATAAATGCAACTTTTTCTTATTTTCTTATGGCATATCTGCCGAGTTATTTACAGCATACATTTATGCTTTTAATGAAACTGCAGAAGTTGAAATTCAAATGTCAAAACTAATTTATTGTATTAAAATTAAAAATATATTTTATTTTTATATAATCTTTTTATCCCAATTTGATTGAAAACCAAGGATTCTAAATTGTACGCTATCGACCTTATGAGATTTCATAAAGTTTCATAATTCTTTTTTAATCACTGAAAGAAAAAAATAGTTGAAATAACAATAATCTCACTATATTTTATAGTGAGTTTTGGCCTCAAACATATTTTTATAGTTCATTTAAACATGCAAAATCTAGCAGAATGAACAGAAATTTATAGTCATCATATTTGCTTTGTTATTATTACCATGTGTATAGTAAAGCATGCTAAGACTATAGTTACCTGTACCAATATTTGTCAAATATTCCAGTTGTATTGACTATATAAAATGGTTAATTTCTCTTACCCATTCCATATATTCTATCTTACTACATTTTTACTTTAAATGATTATAATTATTGATAAAAATTTTACATGGGTCACTTATACTATGCCTATATCGTAATTGTCATCAACATAAATGGTAATACTTACTATAAAAATGATATTCCTAACTAATAATCATTTACTATGTCATTATAGTTCCAAATATCATACATTTTTCTCTCAGTGTACGAACAGAGAAGTAGGATAAACGGCAGCAAATTGCAAAACTCAAAACCACCTTTCTCGTGAGAACGATTACGTACGATATTACACCGATGCGCACAAAGTTCGTAAAGTCTCGCGCAATGTTTCTTGCCGCAGGAGAAATTTCTCAGGGCGGGTCTATTGGATTCCGTTACTGCGGTTGAGTCTCGGATGGCTTCGAGAACTTACTGCATGTCAATCGTGTCGACAAAGCGAAGCCGTACCTGTGTCCGCATTCTAGAAATTCTCACGAAGGCCGAGACAAAATAGCGTGAATGTCCGGGAAAGATACACATTTCGAATTGTAAGCTTTGTAAAAGTACCATAAAATTTATTCTTTTCTCATCCAATATATTATTATACCTAAGATGGCAGATATATTTTCTAAATATAAAAATATTAAAAGGCGTTTATAACGTTTTTTTTAAATATATAAAATTCTTTGGATAATTTAAACGCGAGTAAAATGTTTCACACAATTATTTATATTATTATACAGTTATAATTTATGTAATCATAATAAGAAAAAGAAACGGAAAGTAAATTAAGCTACATTTAACTGACGTTGGCGAAACTAGGCACTCGTTTGTAGTTTATCCGATTAAGAAATATCACTCAGATCGTAATCGGCAATTACTTTGTGATTTAATTAACTGTAGAAAATTATACGGTTCTCATAAACAGGCATAATTCTCTGCGTTGAGCTAGACGTCCTGCTTGCAAATGTTAACCTTTCAGCAGAGATATTATTTCCTCAACAGAAAATTGCCTTACGAAAGTTCAATGTACTTTCCAGAACCTTACTCTCTACAATAAATATTAATAGTAATACAATAAAATTGACTGTTTAGACATTTTTTATTTGGTAATATATACCTATAAGGATATATACCAAAGATTGTAAACGATTTGCCATCGATGTTTGCTTTCAAGACTACTTTGTCTCTCAAAGTAACACGATGCTTGACGCATCCCCCAGTTCAATAAAAAAAGGAAAGGTATCGCTGTCGCGTTTAAAAGAATCTAGCGACTCTCCCTTTCCGACGTAATAACGCGAATCTCATGCAAGTTAATTTATGCAGAGCTTTACGCACTCACTTTCGATATCGCGCTGGAAACTCACATGCTACTCGCTCATTCGCTCATTCCGACTCGCCTTGCGCGATTCGCATAAATCGCGCGTCGCGTTACGCACAAGAGATAAATACCGGATGCGAATGCGTTCATGGTGATTTGCTTTTAATCGTGGATTTCCAACGATCTTGGTGCGTACGGTGCGTACGTTGCCCCGTGCACGCGGACGCGGACTTTCGTATAATGCACTGTGAAAGAAAATTTCATACGCCCGCAACGATGGCGGGGTCCAGAGGTGGATGCATTGTGGGACAAGGTCGGTTCACCGTAGACACGCAGACAGGCCACGCTAGGCTGGGCACCCCTTTACGACTAGCTGTTAAATTGTTCGAAGCTAAAAGTGCGTCGTGACAGGCGGCGGCGTTTCCTGTTCCATCTGCTCGCCGTCGAGGCGAACGACTGCCAAATGCGATTCGGCACGGGCACGTTTATGCATTGCATTATACTTCGTTAACACCAGTCGCCTCATTTTCCCAAATATATTCGGGTGTTGCATTGTAACCAGAATGTAAAAATATAATAAATAAGACGTCCGAAAATTAATATAATAGATACTTTAAATCTGAAATACGATAAAATAAAAATAAAATGTAAAAAAACGTGTCTATGCGGATAAAAAAGAAAATCACGTCACGAGCAGTAGATTAAAAACAATAAAAAGATAATAACAAGTTAAAGCCAAAGTGTATATTTTAGGGAAAATATTTTATGAAATGCTAAATAAGACACTTTTTTTGTACTGAAATAACGAAATTCGCGAAAAGCAATTTTGTTGAAAATATATTGTATCAAGGTAGTAAAATTATAAATCACGTATAATGCGTTGATACAAAATGACATAGCAATTTATTGTTCGCACATTCTAAATTACGTGATTAATTTTGAAAAGTTTTGCAGAAAACCTCTATACATATATATATATATATATAACTCTGTGTTTATATTTGTATTATTTATTTGTATTATTTTTACTGTGTATTAATTATCAATAATAAGATTATATTATAAAATATAAGAGTATAGTAAACGAGAATTTATCCAATCTTTATATTAGGATAATATTATTCGATGCAGCATTGCTCAAGAAAAATTTCGCAATTGTAAAAATATGAGATACGACTTAAACGTGACTATATGTAAAAAAAACCCGTTTGCTCTTTCCGCAAAATTAACGCACGCGCCAGACCGTCGAAAGATAAGTGTATATTTTCTGTTCATATCAATGAACTCTACACAACTTTTCTCCTTTTATGCGTGATTCAAGGAAAATGTTGCCAATTTGTGGTTAAATTCACATGCAAAATTACCACGACGCGAGCGAGAGAGAGAGTGACATCTTCTAAATAAAAATGATTATCGTCGAAGGAAATGAGTCATTCGCGGTGAACCAATGACGGTAGCTGATGATATCATTCCTACGATTTTATTAAAATTTGGGAGGAAGGCGTGACCACATGTAAAAATAGCTACTTGAAATAGCTACGAGAAAGACGAGGAAATTGTAGAGCAAAGAAGAAACACAGTGCTTAGCAACAAAGTGTTTAAAGAATCGCGTTTTTTTGTCTCAAATGCAGATTTTCTGGCAAGTCAGAACCTTTATTAAAAAGTTGATCGAATGCAATTTTCTTGCATAAATATTTAATTTTTTACACACTTTGAAAAAATATAAGCTTCTAATATAAAAATTCTACTTAAAGAAAGTATAGCTTCGTATTCGCGCCCACGATGCGGCAAAACTAGTCATAAAGTACGAAAAGGAAACGCAAATGTGAAGTAAGAAAAAGCAGACTGAAAAAAAATACGGGTCTCACATGTGTTCCCTTTTGCTATCCGGTGGAGTGCTTAATTCGACCTATACGTATAACGTGTCGACAAGGCGTGTATATATGTGCTAAAAGAGCCCAGAACACGTGTTTATTTAATCGTAACGTTATATCCGTGAAGAGACCACTTTATTTAATTCGTGATACCCCTCTTCGATAATCTCGGATAAACGAACGACATGGTGGCCACTAAAATGAACGAAAAAAATTCCTTGACTCTTCCCTGACTTTTTCTGACGAAATTATAATTTTTCCCTAACTAAAATTCAAATTAATAATCAAGTGCCAATACGAATAACTAATTAATGAAGCTCCGAATTAATCGGTATTCAAAAACATGTTTACGATTACTTAATGGTGATAGAAAATTGTATTTATACAACTAAGCCACAGAGATTAACAGGATTGATTTTTTAAAAATTTTGTTGCATAAACATTTACAGCAAACATTACTCACATTTGGTCAATAGTTTTATTCAAATTTTCTTGTATTTAGATCCATCTACAAACGTACATATTAACTAGATAGAATACCTTTTATAGGAACTAAAAAATTTAAACAGCAAGGAACTTAGGAACTTTGGAATAAACACTAGCGTATAAGCGCTGCGCAGTGCACAGCAC
>NJRP01000106.1:69568-87253 GCA_003063835.1 Aphaenogaster floridana | reverse complement strand
CATCTGACAATTTTAACCATAACTTATTGGTGGCGCCAACTTTTGTCAAACGGCGGAAACTTATTTGTACACCTAATACTTAAATGTTTGAACTATTGCGAAGAAATCAAATAATTATACCGCTGCATAGAAATGTGGGAGCAAAAATAAATTGAGAATGAATTGAGGTTGGTTTGCATAGGGGCAAGATAATGAGCGAGAGAGATAAAGTTATGGCGTAAGGGAGAGATAAAGGGGAGGCAAACCAGACGAATGAATGAACCTCGCGGCTCACACGTGTTCTCCTTTGCCTATTCAGTACATCGTCTGATTCGACACGCATCGCTGACACATACCCTGCCGTACGCGGAATACGAAATTCTTCCGATGAGACATTAACCGCATAGTGTCGTCGACTCTGTGCCCATTTCCTTTAATCAATTTCGAGAAAGGCAAATGCCTCGAACAGATAATAAATGAGGTTTTACGTTCAAATAAGCAACTTATTCTAAGTAATAAAATGCAAAGACCGTCTATGCGAGATGAATAAGACATAATAACCCGAAGTCAATTATCGAAAAGTCGTATCTTTTTAATCGGAACGCTAATTCGTAGCTGGAAATTTACAACGTAAGTTGCAATTTATGCGATATCTCACAAGTGTGTGTACTTTAAGGCTTAAAATTTACTTTGTAGATGTTTAAAGCGTGGTTAATGTAAGCGCGAATTATCTATGACATTTGAATGTTAAAAAATAAGCTACAGAAACTGCTTGAAAATACTTAAATAAAACTTTTGCAATTATTTATAAGTCAATTTTATATAAGTAGCAATAGTTTGTTTATGGTCTTATAACATTTACTTTATGATCGATCAAATACTTTTCTCCATTTGTGGACTGCGCATTTGTGTTCTCCTTTTGAATATATCGGGTGATGCTTTCTCGCCGAGAAAAAGATTGAAGCGTCTCGAGCGAATTACTTGTCATTACGCAGCATATTATATGCCATATAAGCGCCGAAGAGTGGCCCGTACGTAAGAAGAGAGAAATGCAGATTCGAATCGCGACTCGTGGAGATTTCGTCATCGCGATGCACAACCGGAATACTGTACGAGTCACGGACATATCTCTCGGTGCAACGTGGCATACTGATACGAGGAGACGAAGGCATGCAGCGAGAAACATTTGATTGTCGTCAACAGCAAATCGAGTCGCAAAGATTAAGATATAAGGAATTATATATGGGTGATCCGTTGACGCGTTATCAAAATTATTTAATCTCTATCACGCGATCAAGGAAAAACTTTAAATATGTAAAAAATATATCACAATTCTTATTTTTATAAATTTAAAAATTCGTAACACTCTTGTGTCTTAAAATTGCAAATATACTGCATTAATAAATTTTAGAAAGAATGTAGAATAAACAATCTTTAATAAATAAATAGTAATAATTTTTTAATCTATAAATTTTACTGTAACGACCTAAATTTGAATTATAAAAAATTTTTTACTTGTAATCGACAGATAAGCAGTATAAAAAATCGTTAACAAATCATATATAAATAATGCCAAAAAAAACTGATAAAAAATATGAGATGTCAGGAGGTTATCGCAAGAAAACGTTAGAATTCCACACGCTTCCTCTCGGGACCTCCCATTGCACAAAAAAGTACAATTAATATTCGTCGGAGCCACGAAATTAACCGAAACGTCAAGTTAACTTCGTTGTGTCGTCTGACGATCCTAATTATTTTCAAATTGTGTTGAATGTCCCATGTTTAACACGACACTTGAAATTTTAATTAAGATAAACGTTATCATTACGGTTTTTTCTACACGTTTTTTTTTCGTCTTATCTCATAAAATTTTCATACGTTTAAACCGTGACTTTCCATGCCTCGCTCAAGACAGCACTTGTATATTGCGACAGGAAAATTAATTTATATTTATTATCGGTTTTACTGGGGAATAATAAGTAAACGGCTGTCGCAAGACAAAATCTCTTAGTCATTCCTATTAACGTCCTAATGATTAATCCAGTGCTTCGTCGTACTTTCTGCAATAACCAGCGGCTTATTTTTCTCCTTACGATGCAAAAATAATAATCACGACGAATATTGGTCCGTCACTCGTGTTAATTAAATGCTTAATTATGATCATTCCGTGTTATGCACATACATGTGTATGTATGTATGTTTACGTTACACGTTCGTTATGTCAAACTATAAAATCAAGTGGAACAGGAATATTCTCGATAAAACTGGTTTTCGTCGATCAGTTATTACGTTGCTTTGATCGAGCATGATCTCTCAATCAACTCATTATATATCCAATTTTAAATGCAATCCTGCTCAAGAGTGCGTTTGAATTTATTTCTAATACAGATGGATACACGTTACAAGACATCATCTAGAATTTTTAGGTCGAGTGTCACTTTGATAGACGCCGCTAACGACTGAATGAAGAAAATGTCATGCGGTGCATTCAAACGTGGACGATGACGTGCCGTCGCTTTCCAGTTTAATTCTTCATTCGGATGAAAGCGCGTTTAATTTGCGAGACGAGCAGACACGCGACGTCGCTACGGGACGAGGAATCTCGTGACTCTAGGCGTAGAAAATGATATTTATTCAGCACGGCGGAGATCTCGTGTGAGCAGGACACGTGGGGCGGAGCTTATGCAAAGTGTTACGCTACCGGCGACGTGCAAAAGGACACGCGCGCGTGTAAAAGTCCTCGCTGCGCCCGAAAGGAGGATCCTCCGGAGGAGGCACGACAGCCGTGCATTATCCCGCGACCGCACAAACGCTCGGTCGCGCGCTTTCGCTGCTCCGACACGCCTGGTATGCGTTTAACTATCGGAGATTCGCAATCGCGCGAACGCGCGAGCGACCGAGCGAGCGGCTATTTTCCTCTCTTCACGCTCTTCACGCGCGAGTCCTCCAGCCCGTTGTTCGCCGGATATTAAACGTCGCGTTATTGCTATGCGTGCATGCGGGATCCGAGGAGCCTGCGAGGCGCGTGCGTGTGCCATTAGCATCGCTAATATCGAAATATGTTGCATTTCCTTTCCCATGAGTGAGCCAGACGTACCCGCAGCGAAATCAAATTGCGCGTTTAAGGATCTTGAATAAACATTTCACGCGTTGGATCCTACTCGGAGCCTGCACGACGTTTATGGTACTTAAATGAGGGAAGAGAACGGCATGTTTCTTCTCAAGTAGTCCGTAATTACGGAGATAATTCGTACGTTCTTAGATTAACTGAACAAGGATAGGAGTATGATATGGTGGATTGGAGAAATTGCAAGTCAGTTCATAATAAAATATCGTGACACTAAAAAAAACAATAAAATAAATGTACAAAAAACACGTAAAAACTCCCAATGCTACAGTATTTATAGTGCAAAATATTGAACGCAAAAAATGAACTCGTTCACGCTTTTTTTTCCAGACAATGGCTCTCGCTAACAAGTGATAAGTTACTACGACTAACTTGGTTGCGTAAAGCGGTTCATTATGCGACAGAAAAAAAAGAGAACGCGACAAACAGTTCGGTTTGCAACGCCGACAGCAATTTTCACGGGTCAACTTTCTTTCTGCAATAAAGTGGAACGCGAATTTCGTCAGAGACACGAGAGGTACATGATCACGTTGACGTGAAATCACGTACGAAGACATATATAAAGACATTTCTACTTACGCCTCGCAATATGGCTGTTTGTTGAAACCCTTGTACGTCCGCATATTCAGGGTCATACCGCAGCCCTGACACTTGAAACATTGCTTGTGCCATATCTGTAACAAGGAAACGTTGTTATTGCAGACATTCCACGTCGATTCGTCAGGTTCACGCAATTGCGTAACAAGCACAGCGCGGAGAAAACCGAAAAAATAAAACACTTGATACAATTCTCGAATTTTCGAATAATTTTCTGAACAATTTTTCAATCGGTATAAAACCCGATCTGCCGTAATACAAATGCATTTCGTCATCAACGGTTTCGGTGGTTACATCAACAAGTTACAAAAGCGCTTCTATAAATATTAAAAGTTTACCTTCTACGAAATCTTATTTTGAATGAGAATTTTCTACACATCTCTTTAGAACCTATATGCTTATAAATTATTTACTTTCACGAGAATAATTTCATCACATAAAGTTTTATTGCACTGCAGGAAGTTTTATCACTTGCAGGAAATAAATGTCAGCGATAAATAACGATTGATATTATTGGCGGTGATAACATTACGGCACGACAATGATATCTGGCGTCCTTATTCGGAGTATTATGAACTGCCAATATTTCATAATAATGATATCGATATGAAGGCAATCTAATTTCTTATACAGATAATTATATGACATTAACGAGGCACAATTATCACAGTTTTTCGCCGTAATCTCTTTCTCTTAATGAGTTTCTTCAGTATTTAACCGCTGAAATTAATTACAACTTTAATTACAACTTTCGTGCTCTCTGCTAAGAGATTAAAACATTATAATATTAGGCCAGAAGTTTAGTTGTAATAAGAAATAAGTTTCAATCCTATAGAAAGTTGTCGCCTATTGTTAATTAGCGTATAGCAGACTGAGAGAAACATTTGGTCAAATTATTCGAGAATGTATTTTCAAATCGATATTAATAACTGCATACAGTAATACAGTAAAATCGTTTCAACCAAAATAAAATACTTAAAAATATAGAAACAAAGAAAAATGAATTTTAATCTATTTTGAAGAAAAGCAGCGACAAAATTTTCGAATATTCTGTCCTACATGTAGAGAAAAGATAATTGTTTAATTAGCTACGACCGATGACCTCGCAAATCACTATTAACGACTTTTCTGTTTTGTTCTGAGAGAATCACGTGTAAATAACAATGTATTTCGACCTAATTCGACAAAGTTACGAGCCGATAAGAGTAAGAAATACAATCGTTTAACATCCAAGATAAAATTCTCCAGATGCTTAATGGCATTAAAAGTGCATTTGTTATAACCCTTTCGTCACGAAAAGGTTAAACGACATTTAGTTAGATCTTGAAATGACACTCAACCTTGTCACGTTATACTCTATATACCATTGATAAATAAGATACATGGCTTTCGTGATATAGTGCAACGGGCATTAGCCAAATACGTCTGCTGCAATCTAGCAGCTGTGCGTATCATCATCCTCCCATAATCTTTCTCGCAAACATTACGAGACACGTTAAGATTCTTCAAACCGGAATGGTGATGCGCGAAGCGTTATTACGAAGCTTACGGTAAGATAACTAATGCGAGTTCTCTTGATGCTTCTGCAATTTAATCCTAGATTTGGCAATATACCTCACGATAATCTCTCTAACGAGCTGAATATTAGATATCAAATGGTAAGAGTATGGCGCATTATACTTTATTTAGTAATTGATATTAAATTGATAAATGTATTATATAGTATACACTTCTGTTTATCATTATATAGACTTCAATCTCACACATATGTATAATACGTACCTATTTCATATTACATGTAATACGTGATTTTAATTCTTTAAAATTGTTGGCCATTGTATTGTAATATATTTTCTAATTTATTATGAAAATTGTTTCTTATAAAAAATAATATATATCAAAAAAATTATATTAATTTTAAAAATTTTGTGATTTTTCACACATTTCTTCGATACTTTTTTATAATATTATTTTAAACTTATATATCCTTAGTTTAAATTTAAGTCGATATAAGACTGTGTTATAAAAAAATAAAATTAAGACGATTGTTTTTTTACAGAAGTATAGATTTAATTCTTCGGAGTAAGAAGCTTTGTTACAGCTGGCACACGTACGGCTTTATTCATCACATCAAGCCATATATTAAGCTAATCTAGACAATCGAAGGTCATCGTAGTCGTATTGAGGCCCTCGGCAATCGACAAGGCCGTTCTCAGGAATCGACAAAGGTTACAGATCGCGAGAGAACGCAGTCGCCGACAGCCCGATCTTGATAGTCTCGAAACATGAGATGATTCATTACTATGAAATGAGTCAACTATGCAGCTTCCTTACCTCGTGTTGGAGAACGGGAGAGTTAATAATTTAATTAACTATTAAATATTTTTGACAAAAAATAGATTAGTATTGAATGAAACGAAAAAATACACATTTGAGGATTTTGGAGACGTCAGACGTTCGAAAGATACACTCATTAACTATTCTTTTATACGTTTTATAATTGTTAGTAGCACACGATTTTCTCATAAGACTTCCATCATTGCAAAATAGCATCGCGAGCAGGAAACTGAAGGCATACCGCAGTGTGTTTTAACGATTCTTTCGAAAGCCGCATATGTTAGAAAATAGTTACGGAGACAAAAGAGAGCGAATCCATAAAACAATTTTGTGTGCCTTTAAACTAGCCTTCATATTCAGTAAACTATATGTTATAAATAACTTCTTGAAAAAGTTGTCTTAGAGAAGAGAAACTCATATTCCATTTTATTAACAAATATTAATATAAAAACAATTATTTTTATTAAAAAATCTCAACTAGTCAATAATATCAGTATTTATTTTAGCTGGAAAAATTAAAGAATAAATCTAGACGACAAGCGCGATTTTAATAGTGCATTGCAAAATCGAAGAAGAGTTTTATCGAGCAGTGTGACTTTCGCTCTTAATTCCGTATAATGTCAGCGAATGGCCGTATTAAATAAAACATTGTCGGCGCGGAATTTTTTCCTTTTCGAAGCGCGGCACGTTTCGATTTCTAGACGGCGAGGTCACCGATGTCAATTCACGAGACAATGTCGGAATGCGACTGGTAATGAATGCAACCTTATTTGTATCGTGCGATCGGCAATTGCAAATACATATCATACTTGCTGCAAAAAGTACGACTATTATTAGACAGGTATGCCTGTGGTTAGAAATTGATCTCATATTTTATCGTTCATGTTTAACATGTTGCGATAAAATATTACAGCCCAGAAAAGAGTTACAGTATGCACTATAAAATTTAATCATATAAAGTAAACATGAATATAAATCAGACATCCAAAAATTTACAGAACACGAGCTTTACAAAATTTACATGTATTTCAGATTGTAAAAGGGATTCTACTTTCATGCCAAAAATGAAATTTTACGAATAAAGAATAATCAAATTATTTTGCACACTGTTACATCGTGTGCAAACATGAGCATACATGGGCTTGGTTTTAGTTTGTAAGATTATAATGTGCAGAGTTGTTGGACTGCGCGGTCCTGATAAGAAATCTGCATAGGGAGAACAACGCTGTAAAGCGGCTTTCTTGCCCGAGTACTTTCACCCGATTTCGGAATGTTTTTCGCCTGTGCAAGGCTCTTGTTTCGCAAGAGATATCTTATTTATAGTTGCCGTATATACGGTGTCCTGGATTAAGAAGAGAGCGGTCGGCGTGCGGCAAAGCCGTCTTGAATATGCTCGACGCTGCGTGCGCGCGCGACGGCGCTATGGAATATGACCTTAATTATGCGGTTAGATGAAAAGCGATTTAATGCCCCGATACGCATAAAAACTCAAGAATCCGATAATAGTCGCACTCAAGTGCTCTATTCTTATCGTTGATGACTTGCGATAAGATAAAACTCCACAATTTGTTTGCCGCCAAGTAACACCCGCGGTACTCATTATACATAGAATAAATGTAATTATATAAGCAATTTATTTCTAAAAGATATCTGTTCTATTATTTTTTATATTAAATACTATATTTGTAGTAATTACTATGAAACCAAGCAAATCACGAGTTGCTGAATAAAATTCGTTAAATATTGCGTTACACGTCAAAAAGAAGGGATTACATCAATAGCGCGGAAATATATTTTCGTCTAAAAACCGAGGAAGAATGGTGCTTAAATCGATACTATCGCCGAAAGTGAAAGTTCGGCTACGTAGCGAATTGTCGGGTAAGTGGCAGTCGGTGGAACAATATGACAATCGATCTCGCGTGCCTTTCTAACGAGCTGAATATTGAATGTTACATGACAAGCGTGATGCAAATTACACTTTGTTCAACATCTACATCGATTGCAATCATGGAATTAAACCTAATGAAAATATTTCAAATATTCAATCGGTAGAAAATCGGTAAAGAAATCCATTGTCCAGCAGAAGAATCTAGCTTTACAAAAAAATATTAAATTATTATTTAAAGAGAAAATAAAATGTCGGGATATTATTTGTTATAATATTCCTAGTAATTCCTAGCCATCAGATGTGACCTCGTAGGTCTATGTCTTATCTACTTGATTAGAATTCATGTTACCACGAAGTTATCGCACTAGCGGAACGAGACCATTGTTAAATTGTTTCGTGTTCTTCGCTTATTAGTGCGATTCCCGACAGACTGTATATCGTGATGATAATATAGATTAGAATTGATTTACCTATGGGTAGACTGCAAAAAGAAAGAACTGTTAAACGTAAGAATAGCCTCGTTTTTCCCGCGTGCTTAAAGAATCACGTATGCCACATGTGTAATCGCTATATTCACGCCTTTGCAATCAACGGTGGGAAACAACCGGATGCCGCGCCGCATCGTTGGCATAGCAGGAATACTTAATGACTGAAAAGCAACGGGTCCAGAAAAGTGAGAAGTCATTTAATCGGATTACGGTCAATTGAACGCAAAGAGCGCTGTGACTAAATTGAATATCTAAAGATTGGGCAACAATGACGATTTCGTAAATATCTCAGAATATGTTCGAAGGTAATATTGTCTCGGCAATAATTAATGAAACAATGATAATTCGATGATTTCGTTCGCGTATGGATAAATGTGGATCTAACACACCCACCTACCAATAATAGTTCGAGTATATGGCATAATTAAATGCTAATTTATTGCTAATTTATTGCTCTAGTTCCGAATTTATTGTTCCTACCCATTCGCAGGAAATTAATCTCAAAGGTAGAAGTGCTGACTTCACGTTACACTAGCAACCTCACCTCTGAGAAAAACACGTATGGAGTAAACCTGCACTGAAAAAATTGTATTCTATTCTAAAATAAGCACCAAGAAAATCTTCTTAGTTTAAGAAAAGAATCCATTAAACAGTATATCCTCTAAAGAAATATTCTTAACATGTAAGAATATTCTTATATATGTAGAGAATATTATATTATAGAGAATATTCTTAAGAATATGCTGTTTAACGAATTCTCCTCTTAAACTAAGATTTTCTTGACGCTTATTTTAGAGTAGAATACAATTTTTTCGGTGTGTGTAAAGTTAGCCCGCCAATGTTAAAAAATCAAAATTTTTCGTTTTGCAAACGTATGCCCATCGTTTGCCCATGAATGCCCCGTTGGAATTTTTGTTTGCCCCCCTCTAGTTCAAAAATTATAAGCAACTCAATTTTGGGAGGCCAACTTCACACTGGCCCCCAATGTCAAAAAATAAAAAATTTTCTTTTTGCAAACGTTTGCCCATTGTTTGCCCACGAATGCCCCGTTGGAATTTTTGTTTGCCCCCCTCTAGTTCAAAAGTTATAAGCAATTCAATTTGGGGAGGGGGGCCAACTTCACGTGGAACGACAAACGTGGACAAATCGTGGACAATCGTATCCCGCTTCGCAATTAATGAAAAATGTTCATGGGGGTGTTGATGTCAAATTTTGTCGAATTTTTTAATTTGGTCATAACTTTTTTTTTAAGGATGGACAAACGAAAATGTGGGGTGGACAAAAGTAGACAAATCATGGACAAACGAATGCCATTGACATTTTATAAAAATTCGCGTTTTGGGATGCTACCTTCACAGACCTTGTCAGTGCTTAATTTGTTAATAACTAGATTCCACTGGGTAAACAAACAAGAATAATGAGTGAACAAGCGATTCCAGTATGTATACGTAGCCAAAGTTGTTCTGAGTGACAACTGCTCGTTTTTTTTGTTTATAACTCTGTTTTTTACATGAGCAGAATATGTATTTTAATTTGCACACTACGATGGTCGAATAATTACAAGTGGAGCGAAAATATTATTTGGCTGTTAAGCAAATTCAAACTACATATCAATATTTACATTTTAATAAAGATTCACACGTCACTCTTCGACCTTCCCTGAACGTTTCTTTATGGCACAGACGTTATGTCGTATTTAGTAATACATGACCTAAGATGTCTCTGTGAAGTTAGCACCTCACTTTTAAAAATCGGAATTAAGTTTTACCAACAGTTCTATTTGCACCCGCAATAGTTCTATAATTCCTGATAGGTTTTAGAAATAGTTTCGTTTATTTAGTTTAAAAAAAATGACATTTGAAAATATGAGGTGTTAACTTCCCGTGGCACCGCAAGTTTTGAAAAAATCGACTTTCGCGATAAGGATAATCGATATTAATACATTCATTATAATTAAAAATTTTCGATTTCATTTTGCAGATTTCTGAAACAAAAAGTTATAGTATAATAAATTGTAAGACGACCTAACTGGCAAGAGATGTTATTCTATTTATCGAAAAATTATATCAGTTTTTTTACAGTATTCTATACGTGTTTTTCGAAGGTGGAGGTGCTAGCGTAATGTTAAATCAGCACCCTCATCTTTGATATTAATTTCCTGCAAATGGGTAGGAGATAAATTCAGGACTAGAGCAATAAATTAGCAATAAATTAGCACTTAATTATGCCATATACCCGAACTTATTTTTAATGGTGGAGTGCTAGGTTCATGAAGGTAAAAACGCAAAAAACTGTGAAGACAAGTTCAACATACGTCGATATAAACACGTAACATTTCGTCTGCGTAAAGACATATGAATTTCTTATTTGTACAATATGGCATTCTGCCGCGAATTCTTCAAATCGGTGAATTTTTCGACTAACAGAGAAGCAACAGGTTGAGATCGACTCCCACCTGTTGTGACCGCGCAGACGAAGCTCACACAACGGGTAGCTTCAGCTCGTAATTCGTTGCAGTTTCGCTGCAGGTCGATCGCTGCATGCACACATATTCATATGATAAACGATATTACCGTCTTCATATTCGCAAATGAAAGTTATTCTCAGAGATTATTAAAAATAAACAAACAAGTTATAAATGATATAGATAATCATTATCGTACGTATCTTAATATATGTCGCTTATATATTAACTTCTAATTGTACAATTAAGATCTTTAGGAAATAATTAATATATATTTCTAGTTTTTAAAAATATAATTATAGTGCAGTATTACCGTAATCAGAAAATCTTGGTTCATAATAATCAAAATAAACATGTCAAAGGAAGTTAGAATTTCTAAATTTCTCAATCTCATCTCTCTTTTTCTTGGGAGAATATATTTCTTAAGTAATAACAAAAAAAAACGTTAAAGCACTAGCGAGATACTCGCGAGATTACGGTCAAAATAATAATAGTTATTTACGATTCTATAAAAAACATGTTCCTATTAGGCATGGGAGATAAGAGGGGAGATTGGGAAACAGCAAGTAGCTGCTCTTCACTAATAGGACGTAAATTAATCACTACTGGTCCACATAACTTAGACCGCGCGTGCCGTATAGAATGCGGGTTGCACAACGCGGGATAAAAAAACGAGTAAAAATTATATGAAAAGCATAATAATTTTAAGTATCCTTAAGTGTATTGATATTTTTGTTCATTTAATATCTCTCATACTCTCTTTATCATTTCCACTTACCGAAAAGGTCGATAAATATTTTGCAATATTACTATCGCATGCAATAATTAAAAAAAAAGCATTTAAGAATATACTAATGAAAATGTAATAAATATATCTACCGAGATACTAAAAATTTATTATATCTGTGCGATGAAAGAAATAAAACATGTCTTAAATTAATAAGTATCTGTCTAAAAAGTAGCGGGATATTAAAATTACGGATTTCTCGTCTAAGAATAAAAAGATGTCGATTGGATTACATTTGATTGGACTATTAGAAAGTAACGCAAAGAAAGAGAAATAAACTAGAAGACACTGCTTGCCGAGTTTTCGTTAAAAAATTCATCACCTGACGAGGAAGAAGCCGAATTAGCTACGAACATTTTCCTTCATTAAACACTTCGTCTTAATTTTCCTTCGTGTACTTTAATGTCCGTCTTCGGTCTGTTGACGCATAACGTTATGCATCTCGTCTCAATTCCTTCTCGTATCGCGCCGCTCTTCCATTTCTTTCGTTTCTCTTTCCTCCTCTGTTTCTCCGAGGAGACGAGAATGAGACGCAGTTGCATCTTGCAACCGCAATTTCACGAGACATCACGAACACGCGGTGGAAACAGGCGTAAACTCGGGCGTAAACAACGATCTACACGTAAAAGTACATAAACCGTGCCGTAATTTACAAGTACTCCAAGTAGGCAAAAAAGATATCTACTAACTACTTTTCATTATATATATACTGTTTTAGATAATACAAGAATAGTTTAGATTCATTATATATATAATTGTTAACACTAAACCTACCACCGCCGGACAAATGACCGTTTTTAAACTTTTGATTAACACTAAAACTACCCTCGCCAGTCAAATGACCGTTTTTAAACTTCTGATTAAAAATTCTGCATTCAATGTTATCGTTTTTTTTCTTCAATTGACCTCACGACTTTTTCTTAATATATATATAATCCGATTCGGTAGAAATAGGTATATATAAATCGTCGGTAGCTTTAAGGATAATCTACAATGTGCTCTTTCTGTGCTTCCTGTTTCTTGCTCTTGGCCTCTTACCTCTTTACTTTTCCACGCATTGTTTTACCAACAATCGTATTTCTTGTCATGTGTTTCTTGTGTCTTTCGAAGTTCGTCAACTTTTATCTGGGATGACAGAACGAACAAACATCGCATTACGCGACATAACCAAAAATTGACAAAAGGCAAAAAGCAAGAAACATCAGGAAGCAAAGAGCACATTGTAGATTAACATTTAGTGTTAAATTCGAAAGCATTCGCGTTTGCTCTCGTAAACTAAAATAAAATAAAAACAGACTAAAAATGGAAAGCATTCGAATAATTTATTCAAAGCGTAGAGAATTTAATGATAATTTCTGGTAAGCTTAATTAAATCGATCTAGATGGATTAGTGTTTATTAGAATAGTTTTTTTATTTTGTCTTTGTAAGCTTCACGTTGCGACGAAAAGTTTCTCTTCGTTCTCTTTGCGGGAGACACCAAAAATGGATGGTGCGCGCGATAGACGCATGCAACGCGCGAGAGGATTTAGAAAACCAACGTGGCGATCGTGCGGCACGATACACATCCAAATTTAGGATCCTGACTTCCTCTACCTCCTCTCGAACGTCTGAAGCTTGTTTTCCGGCGCGTAATGCCGCCCACGTGATTGAAAAACCCCGTTAACTCACCCAGCGAGTTTTATTAACCCTCTAGTATCGTGCTGTATAAATGAGATACTTTTCAAACATTTATACATATATCGCATATATGTATACTTTTACATAATAAGTATCTTATTAAATAGCCGAAATAGTTATACGGAATAGAATAATAAAAAGGATCACGCACTAATTATTTATATAAAAAAAATGGCCCCCGTTAAAATCGATCAAAAAAAGGAAAAATGTACTTTGTATGATGCCGATTAAAAGTTCAAATGGGCACGACCTTCAAAATATGGGCTGGTAGCTTAAAAACTAGCATATTTTGAAAGTCGTGCCCATTTGAACTTTTGATCGGCATCACACAAAGTACGCTTTTGGCATTTTTGTCTAAAAATGAACCCACCAATATTACCTTTATGGGCTCGTAGCTTAAAAACTCGTATATTTTAAAGGTCGTGCCCATTTGAACTTTTGATCGGCATCACACAAAGTACACTTTTTCATAGTTTTGGTTGATTTTAACGAGGGCCACTTTTTCATATAATTAGTGCGTGGTCCTTTATAAGTAGGGAAAGGCAGGTCATAATGGGACCACGGGGTATAATGGGATATGGTCGACATCTCTTACAGAGATGCTGCCATGTAATGAAATGTATGGAAATTATTACTCTTAGATGTCCCTATCTGCGTACTTTTATCAGTTTCCATATTATTTTTAGCTGAAAGATGCTAGAAATTATTTAATGCGTTCGCTATGCTCTCCGCGACTGAGTTACAGTTTTTTTGTGACATTTACATATAGTAAGCAAGGATAAAATTTTATTTTTTACCGTAAGTATATTTACGTTATTAAATGATATTTTCTTGTCAATTTAGTAAAGTGTCTGTGCAAATATCGATTATCTGTGATGATTTATATTATCTAAAGTAAACTTATACATTTCAGGGCATAACGGGACAAATGTTTTATTTTTCCTTTTCATATGATATATCAGTATATATGTTATGTTATGTAATATATTGTACCACAAATTATTACACCATATTTTGATTTTACCATTTACCTATATTGTAATAATATTTATTTATATTTTAAATAAGAAAAATGTAGGTATATATACTATAATAAGAAAAGTGTAATAATTATTATTAATTGAAAGTGTAATAATACATTTTTACATATATTGCGTATTGTAAAAAATCATTTCTAAGAAGTTTCGGACATTAATATTTGAGAAATAAACAAGTTTCCCATAATGTATCCCATTATGCCCCGCATAAAATTCATACTAGGTTAACTCACGTTTTCGAAAAACAATAATTTCATCCTTTCAAACAATTCTTTTGTAGTAAAACTTGTATTTTCCTTATAGTGAATATTTCAAAGAATATTTTAGTGTCAAACAAAGTTCATTTATTTATTTTTAATACGTTGTAAACTTATATAAACCTTAGCGTTCCCGTTATGCCCCGGGAGGGTTCCCCTACAATTGCTCATTGACTAGATTACGCTCCTTTTACACAGGAAAATTGAAATTTAAGTAGAAGCCTGTGAATCTCCATTTCACTCAGGGATTGAATAAATGGTAAATAACGTATTCGTGTATTTGCGAACATCCGGACGAGATATGTGGGAATAGATAAGAAAGCTAACAAAGTTAATTACTATTCGAATAGTGAGACGTAATATACATTCATGATAAAAGTTTTATGAAGAAATCGCGATAAATAAAAACATAAAGATAAAGCAATAGCGAATGCATTATCCTAAATGAAGACGTACTCACGCAAGATTCCAAAGTTCGTGCACGCAGCTTTGCTCCAGTGTTTATTTCTGATGCTGGAAGATAAATAAATCGTTGGTGCAAAGCTATCGTCTGCGCTTATAGAAGAAAGATTCGGCGTGAAACTGTCTGAAGAGAGGAGTCTCTCTCTCTCTTTTCTTTCCGTCTCTCTTTCTGTACGCAGAGAGACACCGCGCTCAGTATCGGTCATTCAACGTAAGGATAAACGAGACGAGAAATATCGCGGCGAATGGAACTGAGGACGGCTCGGCGAGCGGAACTAAACGAGAACGGTACATCCTGCAATCTATCTCAGAAAAAGTTTCGGTCCGCTATAATGTGCCAATCTTCTCGACATCTCGACAACGGCCGCGAGAAAAGAAATCAGATACCAAAGACGTATTAATTGTAGATAAAATAATAATTCTGTCCCGTCGTAAAATTAATTCTTTATACGACGTCCTTCTGAAATGATGCTTTGTCTCTTTATAATAAAAACATGCTAATTTTACGTATGCAACAAACTTGAACTCATATAACACGAATTAATTGATTAATTGTTCAAC
Source organism: Aphaenogaster floridana (assembly GCA_003063835.1). NCBI lineage: Eukaryota > Metazoa > Arthropoda > Insecta > Hymenoptera > Formicidae > Aphaenogaster > Aphaenogaster floridana. Next base: position 71,591 of record NJRP01000106.1, on the reverse strand, counting down.
TCTAAAGAATTAAATTGTTAATAATACGATTTTTCTCTCATAATAGTAAATAATTAAAAATAAAAGAGAACATCACAATTATAATTAAGTTTGCGAATATATCTTCCTGAAAAATGAAATATTGCATTCTTTGTACCGAGAGATATATGAGATTAAATATATTTTAAAATAATAAAAAAATATCGCAAAATCGAAATAAAATTTTTATAATTGGCTGACTAATTCCAGACTCCGGTCTCTCGCGCGAATAAAGTCGGATAAATTAGCACAGCGAATGGAAGTAAATGGGAGTTGCACGCCACGGTCTTTTGCGATAAAAACACGGCTAGCAAGGATCCGCGCCAGAACTCGCTCCGTTCACAGTTTTGAGCAAAACGCGAGTCATAAATCTGGCATTTCAAGGCTTGTCGTCGACGAAAGCGGAAGTTGGTACACACGGTGAATGAAGCAAGAGGATATTTGCTACATTCCGCTTGAATGGCGGCTAAAGAGAAATAAATTTCAACGAGATTTATTTTGAATGGAGCCGAAAGAATTCGTACAAACGAGCGAAGCTAAACGAGAACGAATATTCTGTCATCTTGCCGAAAAATTGCCCGAAAAACATTCAACGTACTTCGTACTAATATACTAACCTGTTCAAGTAGATATATAGATATAGAATACCGTTATGTAATTATATATAATTACGTATACGTAGATAATACCTAAGTAAAGTTTCAACCAATATTCTCGCAAAATGTCGTGTCGCGCATATTGTGACTGCTTTAAATATTTCATCGAAGACATATTTCTCGAAAATATTCCATCGAGAAAACACAAAACATAAATAAAATAAAAAAGATATAACTAAAATAAACGCACCAGATGTATCTTTTAATTTTCTACTATTTCGTCTATCTCTTCTTACCATTATTCCCTTTAAAATTGTAAAATCGTTTATCGTATTTATAATTTACTTTTTCATGCGTGAAACGTACTAAAGAGTAAAACTGTACGACTGTGTTAGGCCTTCCGCAATCTACATTTATAGATACCAGTTATAACGTTCAGTTGAACCATTGCAATCGGTTCGCGAACGGTACATCCTGTCATGTACTCCCACTCCGTTTCTGCGTATCTCGAAAAATGCTGCGTACCCGTTCTATGCCATTCCATAAGCGAGACTACACATCCTACACCGATCGGAAAAGAAAATCTCCGCAAACAATACGTCGTTACGTTCTCGCGCGCTAAACGACGTTTACAAGAAAAGAATGCAATTTTAGGACTTATTTATTCAGTTCAGAGGTTCTCATTTTTAGATAAACATTATTAAATGTTGGATAAACTGAGAAATTTAAAAACGAATAAACTCTGTCGAATAATCCTATTATATCATTATATTTATCTGTAGGACATTCTATAGGCCAAATCAATAAGTCAGATAAACATTACAAAGACAGAATCGTTGAGACTCTAAGGGCCGTATTAATAGTCGATGCTCAGATCTATTATCGAGAGCGTATCAAGCGATACGCTCTCAAGATGAGTTTTTTGAATTGAGAAGTGAACTGTTTAATAAACAAGTTTTGAGTATTACACACGTGAGATATTCTCAAATTGAAATTAGTTTCTTGTCTCAACTGATACGTTCTTAAATGTGAGTGAACTATGCGCTGTTTAGCTGATATTCACCGTTACTTAGGAGATTGTATATTTGTATATACCTGGAAAGATCCAGTCGCATAAAAGCGCAAACATAAAATTAATTGCAACACTGGCGAAATAGGTAAACCACGATTGTTTGGTTTTTGTAATGCTTCTTCGATTTGCGGTAAAAGAACATGCCTTACAACTTCTTTAGAAAACCTGTACCGCCTTTTAAATTCACGATCAAACCACCAATTAAAAGGATCTTTTGCATCTCTCACATAACGCTTTGGAAGTCGCGGCTGCCTAATTTCCTCATCATATGCATCGTAATATGCATCGTCAAATTCATAATTAAGTATTGGGGGCAATTCCATCATTATCAAAAACA
>NJRP01000105.1:645822-655923 GCA_003063835.1 Aphaenogaster floridana | reverse complement strand
AAAATGTTCAAACTTACGCATAACACAGCTGTCCGTATAGAATATTAACAACAATGTCGCCCATTGGTATTATAAATGGCTGCCGAGTCATTGTGTTTGCGATAGCCAATCAGGACTTGTAACACCGGTCGCGCTTCTCTTATAATATAGGACTCTAGGTGTAAATAAATAGAGAAGCGTAACGGTGTAACGGCTGCTGATTGGTCTCTGCCATGTTTTCTGTGTTTAGTTAGATAGAGGAAGAAGGTTCAGTTAGATAGAAGAAGAAGAAAAATATCAGATAACCATTTTCTCTACAAATAACGTTTATATATATATATATATATATATATATATATATATATATATGCTCGATTGCGTTTCTCTGCTTATCTAGAACTCTAAAGTCCGCGAGAGTACTAAATATTGCCGCCATTTTCAATCTAGCGATGTCCAGATTGCTTAATTAGGTTTGTTCTTTTTAGCTGAACTTCTTGCACCGTTCAGCTTTCCTCTTTTTCTCTCCACGTTGGAGAGAAAAAGAACAAAGATAAACGATGCAAGAAGAGTTCAGCTAAAAGGAACAGAGCTTCTATCTTTATTTAGGTATTTACCGGCCACACTCATTGTCTGACCACTCTCGTTCGATCTCCATTTATCGCGTCTGCGTCGTCTGTTGAGTGACAACGTGACCACACATCGCGAATGCGTGTTCTGCGTCGTCGTGCATGAGACATGGAGTGGCGAACGTTGGTGGTGATAGTGCTGGTCGTGAGTCTTTGCTTCTTTATCGTGCCGATCAAAGTCGAGCCCGATAAGACTGTCGAAAATGCGGAACTGTTTGCAAATTACGTGGCCCGACACAATAAGTCCTACAGGGACGATCCTGTGGAATATAAACAGCGATTCGAGCATTTTCAGGTGAACGACGAGTCGATTTGTCTTCGAGCCAATCGTAGATATCGCGATCGGCTTAAATGGTTGCGCAACAATGCACATCGGCATTGTTTCTCTCGGATTTAATTCACCGTCTATTCCACATACACATTGACACGTCATAGTTTAAATATAAATTTCATCAAGGGATTTTAAATGATAATCGCTTATTAATCCCATTTCAATTAAACGCGTAAATACAAACATACACGCGAGCGCACGCGCGCGTATTATGAGTCACTCGTGTCCGCGTTGTGGCTCGGTGAGATGCATTAATTGGTTCTATCGGCGCTGACAGGAGAAGAATAATGATGTTTAATTATAGATTCATTACAGTTTTACTGGGCATTAACATTCCACTATATTCACATTATTCGATTATTTTACTTTAAAATCTTTTGAAACAAATTACATATGTGTCGTGTATAAATTAACTGCTAATAGAATAATAATAATAAAAAAATAGAATGATAATAATAAAAATATATATAACATAAGTTACATTATAATACAATATTAAAAAATCATGTGGTAACATTAATTAAAAACTTATCATTAAAAATTAATTTTTGTACATTGCTGCATGTAGGCACAGCTTACTTTTTTTACAATAATATTAATTAGGATATGAAATCAATTGCAGAAGTCATTGCGAGATATTGAAAGGCTGAACGGTTTACGATCGTCGCAAGAAAGCGCGTACTACGGGTTGACAAAATTCTCCGATTTATCCGAGAATGAATTCTTGCAACAAGCACTACTTCCCGACTTATCTTTGCGCGGTAAGTTTAATTTTAAGAAAAGAAGCGATTAAGTTAATTAAATGTTTAAGCTCAAAATAGCATGAGCAAATAGTGCAACAATATCGACAAATATCAATAATGTTCTTTTAGTTTCGGCGTATTTGTTTTAGAAAATATATTTGCATTAACTAGCACAACTATATATAGCGCACAGGTATACGCCGCAAAAACTTAATTTCTTGAATAATTATCTTGTTTTAATACAAATGCTAAAGACGAAGGATTTTTTAATTTTAGAAACCTTCAAGGTTTATTAAAACCAGTTTGCTATATTATTTAAAAAGAGTTCCCCGAGAAAGCTCGGTCCGCAACAGTTCAGCTTTGTAATTTATTTGCTGATACAAGTATGACATTTTGTCAATTAGGGCAAAAGCATACGACAGCGTCGTATCATCATCGGCACTCTACGAACTCGGTTAATCGCGTAAAAAGGGTGACGGGCATACCCTCTAAATTCGACTGGCGGGACCAAGGAGTTGTAGGACCAGTCGCAAGCCAAGAAAGCTGCGGCGCATGTTGGGCGTTTAGCACTATCGGGGTGGCCGAATCGATGTACGCCATCAAAAACGGAACTTTGTATTCCTTTAGCGTACAGGAAGTAGGTCATTATATTCCTGACACGCTTTTCTATTTACCGAACGAGGGAACCGCTCGAAGAAATCTGCGTTCCAAAATACAAATTCTACAAAAGTACTTTCACGCGTATCGCCGAATAGATTGGTCGCATACATTGATGAACATTGCGAAGCAACTGGGCTCTTATTTCAGCAGTTCCCTCGATTGTTCAACGCAATTTTTGTACGCTTATTACGTAGGGAACTAGAAAAGTTTTCAGATTTAAGGCACGCGAGGTCAACTTCCCACACAGCATGCATATCCAAAAGACATCCAGAAGATATCCCGAAGATATCCTATCGCCTAAAGATGTCTTTGGAATATCTTCTGGATGTCTTTTGGATATGCGTGCTGTGTGGGTCCTGAACACTGATAAAAAAAGCAACGTTTTAAGAAATGGACAATCTCATGAAAATCTCAAAACTTTTTTAGATGTCCCTTTATATCGATTTGTCAGCCGATATAATTAATCTTTCGACATTACGCAGATGATCGACTGCATGCCAGGCAATTACGGATGCCAGGGCGGTGATATATGCGGTCTACTCTCATGGCTGTTGGCGTCAAAAGCAAAAATTGTATCTGAAACCAATTATCCTCTCACACTGCGAACCGATGTGTGTAAATTGCGCAAGTAGGTGCACGCAAATGGCGAAAATATTTTTTTAGCGAAACGCAAACATGTGTGACTAGACCTGATCTTTCAGAATCACCGCGAAGACATCGGGAGTTAGAATAATGGACTTTACATGCGACAGGTAGCGCATTATTACTTATCTCTATTTTTCTAATACACGAAACGAACATCGTGTTTCTTTCTTTTGCCATGTAACGAATATTGATTGCCGATTACGTCGATGTTAACAAAGACGTCTGAAGGCTTTCGGCTGGACGCCCGCAGCGTCCAATGCCCCGGCGTTCGCAAGTAATAATCGAGTTTGTTTCAGCTTTGTAGACGCGGAGTCTGAACTTTTGACATTGCTCGTTACTCACGGACCTCTGGCAGCTGCTGTGAATGCCATATCTTGGCAGAATTATTTAGGCGGCGTAATACAGTATCATTGCGACGGTTCGTTTAACAGCTTGAATCATGCGGTGCAGATAGTGGGATACGACACGGAAGCGCGTATACCGCATTATATCATTAAAAATTCGTGGGGACCATCCTTTGGAAACAAAGGTTACATTTACATTGCGGTCGGTAAAAATTTATGCGGTAAGAATGATGCAGCGTGGCGATATTCGCGCTAATTGAATTGAGCGCTTATTTCCCTAACGAATAAACGAATATTTTGTCATGTGTTTGCAGGTATAGCTAATCAAGTCTCGTCGCTCGAAGTTGCTTAATTAATCGCAGAACTTGCAGTGTTTACAATTTTTGAAATAAATTAAAAAGTGTTGCAAAACTCTGACTTAATAAAATCTTTTATTATACAACAGTGGTGTTATGTTTTCCATACTATTTGTTACGTCAGAAGTCTATCAAATACAATTAGTTTAATGAAGGGTAATCCAAGAGGAAAAGTTAATCTTTCGGAAAGTGAGACAATGGTATCTACAATTGTTCAAAATTACATAAGCGGTGTCTACAATGAGATTTAAGTCGTAAGATTTAAGCATATTGACCAATCACAGTCGAGCATTCTAAAAGTAAGGCCGCAATTTTGATTGTGATTGGTCGATTTCTTAAGTCTTACGACTTAAAATCTCATTGTAGACATCGCTATATATAGCCATATGAGCCTTATTTCCTAATAACGACTCTCTCTTTCTCTCTCTCTCTCTCTCTCTCTCTCTCTCTCTCTCTTGTGAACGCTCGAGACATTGACTCTTGTTTGAATCATTCTGCATAGCTTAATGAATAATTAATAATTGTTTTATAAATAATTTTTAAACATTTGAAATTTCAATTTTTAATTTTAACGCTATAAGTTAATTCTGAGAATCACGCATACTAAGTTTTTTTAGAAATATCTAATTCAGCTAAAGATCTTAAAGAGAGCATTTGTTTTTAAGCATTCGCTTCATCTAATTGTAACATCTAGTTACTGTATCAGCGTGAGTGCATAATATACACTGGCTACATGACGTTAGAAAAGTAAAATTTATTAGTTTTATGAAGTTTGCTGTGTCATGGATACGTTTGCTGATTTCCTAAAATCAGCCGAGCTTCCTAAAAAGTCTGCCGACTCATTTTGGTCTCCGTCCGAGTCCCAATCGTACGAGGCGATTGATAACTTCGTTTTCATTTGCTTCGTCAACGGCGGGATCATATGACGTGGTATCAGGAAAGTCGACAAGTTGCACAAGTCCAGAAAGACTTTGTATCTATCGCTATTCGCCGAGACGCATGAAACAAGCGAAATTTATTATTAAGAGTATTTGCATGTGCAAAAATAAGTCAATAAAGTACTGGGCACGTTTTACGAAACGTGATATATGCGTTTTTAGTGACGTATTGAATGATAATTGACAAATTATCTAAGTCTAAATAATGACTTCTGCTAAATCGACAAATAAATGATATATTTGTTAGTGACTCATGACATTATATAATAATAACATTTGTACCGATAATAAAAACTCGCGATAAATAAGAAATATCATCCGACATTATTTTTGCTGATGTATTGATATATCTTTTCGTAAATAAATTATTTTGTATTGATTTTTACCATTAATCGAAGCAGATAAATACCTTAATGTGGACTTCAAATACTGATAGCCGGAGGAGCCACCAGTGCCCAGTTGTTGAGATCCGATCATTCTTTGTACCATAATAACATGATTATCTGAAAAGTAAGAAACGTTGCTTTAATGGTTAACAGATAAGAATACATTGAACGATATGATGCAAGCGTATTTTTTACAGACACGTGCGATAGTGTTACATTATTAACAACTTAAGATTAATAGTAACTATATATATATGCACATACAAAATACAACTAATGATAGTAATTATGTATATTAGTTATTTGAATTGTAAGAAAATTTTAAAAAATATTGCTAAGTTAAATTTCAGTAAAATGCAAACATAAATAACAAGATATGAATAAGTGTTTTTCTCTTACACCTCCATTTCGTGATTAGAGAGTCGATGTCCATTAGCGCCGAGAGGATTTGGTGCGGCTGGCTGAATCGTGGCTCATCCCGATACAGGGTGATCATTATCGCCCCCTGAAGAGCACTGTGTGAAAATCTTCGTTCCCCGCGTGACACGAGAGCGTTGTGGAGCGACTCGTTGAAGATGCTGTCGAAAACCGCTTTCCGCGAGCACACATTAGCAATATGATAGTCTTTCGTTAGGTCCTTCAACTGTTTCTGAAAATTTAACAAATTATGAATAACCAATCGTTCCAAAATTCAAAAATAAAAGAAAGAAGATGTTTCATATGTTTAGACAGATTTCTTTACGTTCGCTCTTCCTCGTAACTTTGCAATCTTATGATCTTCAACGTTAATCATCTTCATAATCGAGCTTCAAATTAAATTTCCTAGCGAATGTTTATTATAATATACAGGGTGTCTGGAAAGGTAAGGTCAATCGCTCGGGAGATGAATGAGGACTCAAAAACAAGAAAGAAAGTTGATATGAACATCCCTTATAGAAATTTAATACTGCGAATCATTGGAGAAAAAACTGTGATTAAATACTGGCAGTAATTCAGTAATTTTTTGGCTAGTACTTCATCCAAATACTGAGAATTCTCAGTATTTTATCAATACTAGTGATATCAAGTACTTCCTATCAGTGATTCATAACATCTTCCCAAGTGGTCATCCATCCAACTGCCGACCATGTCCAACGTTGCTTAACCTTGATGATCGAACGGGAACATCTAGCTTGAGGATCTGCTCATGTTAAGAAAGACATAGACCGGTATTCATAAGTTCTTATATTTAAGATCGTCTCAAGTACAATCTTAAGATGTCATAAATTAATCACAGAACCATATTAGCGTCTTAAGACATTACTTAAGACGATCTTAAAATAAGGACGGACTATGAATACCGGCCACAGTTCTTTCTATTATATGAAAATAATAAAAAATAATATAATATAACATAATATGCAAGACATTATAAAAATATTATAAAAATATATAATTGCATATGATGCAGTATTATACCTCAATATTTTAATACTAATGTTAAATATTAGCAGTATTTAATCACTGAAATCTTCAATACTGAAGTACTTGAAATCACTACAAGCTCAGTAATTGAATCACAAGAAATTACTGTACATCAGTAATTTAAGTACTGAAAATAAGTAATTAATCACTAACTCACTAGTGATACATTTCTATAAGGGATAGGTCCGAAAATGCGTTGTTTTCGAGTTATCGCCATTTTTATGTTAAAATTTGAAATTGCTTTGCTTTCGAATTTTTTGGCCAAAATTAAAACAAGAGATGGTTTTTATGAATTTTATAATATAATTAAAGTCACAAGTAAAAGTTACAGGCTGCTTTAGCACGTGGAGGTACAGCCCGCTTGAGGAGTCCTGATCTTTGCCAAGGAATGCTAAGCGGGCTGTACCTCCACGTGGTGCATCCTAGGTAGTGCTAAAGCAGCATGTAACTTTTATTTAACTTTAATTATGTTATAAAATTCATAAAAACTGTTTCTTGTTATAATTTTGACAAAACAATTTAAAAGCAAAGCAATTTCAAATTTCAACATAAAAATGGCGATAATTCGAAAACAACGCATTTTCGGACCTATGTTCATATATTAACTTTCTTTCTTGTTTTTGGGTCCCCATTCATCTCCCGAGCGATTGACCTTACTTTTCCAGACACCCTGTATACTAGAAGGCAAAGTTCTTATTTTTTCATGTCGTTTTATCTTGGATTTTCTTAAAGAGAGTTCGTCGTCGAAATCGTGGAAGAAATACGAATATCGGATAATTAGTACAAATTACAAGTTACAAGATTAGCGGACTCGGGCATAATTACATGCACGGATTGTTCTTGCTCGGCCAACATCTTCTCCACCGATCGCTTGTACTTTCCCCAGAAATCGAAGTCGTGTGTCTCGAGTCCTGGCGTTCTGCTCAACCAACTCTGGACCAGAGTACTGAGACTGGGCTCTTCCTCCGACCGCTTGATCGCCTCAACAGCTGCCGGATCTCTCCCGAAGATCTTCTGGTAACTATATTTGACCCTGAGTTCCTGTTTCACGCCCAGTTTGTTCTCCAGTAGACGGAATTGCAGCGATTGGAAACCCGAGGCCGGGCACAACAAGTCTCTAAACGCCATGAAATCCAACGGCGTCATCGTTTCCAGAATCGTCACTTGCTCCACCAATAGCTACAAATCATGATATTCGTCTGCAAATAATCCTCATTGTCACTTTGCTTTAAAAAAGAGCAAGCGACACAATGAAACTGTGCGACGAATTGTACTAAATGTACACGACGAATTGTATTAAATGTACAAAAATACTGTTGATTTTATATTATGCTCTTTATCATTTTATTTTGATCATAATCATATTAATTAAATGACTAACAATCTTTATTTTAAGGAGAAGATAAATCTCGTTACTAATTGTAAAATACACAATCAAATAAAATCGACTGATCCTGTAACTACGAAAGAACATCTTGAAATGTTCTCATCGATTTGTCAACGCGGCTGCATTCGCATTTCTATGGGTGCCGGTGCAAACAAAGGGTGCGTGCGTACACGTGGCGGGCGACATAATACGTTAATATCACGGTGCATCGCAAGGTGCAGGAAGTATAGCATAACTGTACTCTTCGGAGGACGCAAGAATGATTTTTCTTGACAGAAATTTGACGTTATCTCACAATTTATGAACCTTAATACATTTATGGATTATAATTAACGCATTCATGTACAGATTAGATATGACATTTTGCATATCTTCCGAACACGATCTATCGGAGACAAATTTGCGATAGCTGGTCGCGCGAGCTAGTCGCCCCAATCGTAATTCTATTTCGAGACACTCGATATAACATGCTCGTGCGTATCGAGAATGCGAGTGGAGAGATGTTTTATCGAATCAAAATAAAGAAAGGTACGACCGCACCTTCTGCGGTATTGAAATAGAGTAACGGGTTTGTTACCTAACGTAACTCTTCTCCGTTCTCCCTTTAATGCACCCAAGCGCCCGGTGTCGCATATCGTCTAGAAATATTATCTTACTGTGCCCCCGCAGGGTGCCTGTGGTTCTCACAGTCTTATTTATCACATCGTGCCTAAATCAGGAGAGAAAAATGCCGCGCCGCGTCATGCACTTGATACGCCGGCCGTTACGAAATGCTATCGATCTAGTTTATCATGAAGAAGCAAGTGATATCGAGCATGTTACTCAATACATCTGTAGCGCGGATCGTTACATTCGATGTTTTTGAAACATATAAGAGGATGTGTAAGAGAAAGTGTCGCAACAGTAAACAGCTTTGTCTGGTGAGACAGAAAAATTTGATTAAAGGGACATGCAGGCTGTGGCGAACTAATCGGCTTGTAATTAAGGGCCGTTCACCTTGTACCGTCATCATCGTTATTATTAAATAAGCGGATTTCTGTGAAACATTTATTCAGCGTATGTCGCTCTAACAATATTTTATTATTAGAGAAAATTAGATAAAATCGTATTTTGCATAACAATCCTTTCCGAGAGAATAGTTTTTAGAACGTACCTTCAGGATAAGCACAATGCGATTCAATCGCTTCAGGATCTCCAGGGTTTTCGATTCGTTCAAGACGTGAGAAATTCCATTGCCTTGCTTGGAGACCGAATGATTATTGGAAGACCCATTGGACGCGTTGCAATTGTTGGATTCGGAGCTGAAGAGCGCCCTAACGGAGTCGAGCTCGAAAATAATTTGCTTGAACCAAAGCTCATACGCTATAACAATCGGAATGCAACGATACAATTGGAATAATATAAAAGTTGCAATAAACGATTTCGTATAAATTAATAAAATAGTTATATAAAAATATAAAAGTAAACATGCTGTTAAATATATGTTTAACACAATTCGTAGAATAAAAAATTATTATTAAACAATTACGGAACAATCTTAAAATTATATACTTTACTTTTATAACTTTTTCATTATTTCTCATATGCTTCATTCGTTTTAACAAATGCGAGAGAGAATTGATATTTATTATTTCTTTCTTTAAGATATTTAAAATTTTGGAAAGAGACAAGTTTATTAAATAAACAATCTCTGAGATTTTGCGCTATTTAAATAGAATTCATATATACTGACGGAAATGGAAATCCCAACACCAAAGGAGTTATACTAAGTGAATGAAAATCACAGAGAATATTTATCTACATGAGTTATTACATTGATACCAGTTACAAGGTCACGACTCATAGGGGATGCGCGTGTAGCAATGTAATAAATCATGTAGACAAATATTCAGTGTAATTTCCATTTAGCTAGCATAACTTCCTTTTAGTGTTGGGATTTCCATTTCCGTCAGTGCAGAACGTTATGAAGAGATAAATGAAGATATTTTATCGCGTTTTCAGTGTGATATAGGAGGAAAAAAAAAACCCAATTGCCAGACTATGTAGGGGAAGGCGGGGCATAATGGTATCACGGGGTATAATGAGATATGGTCAATATCTCTTTACAGAGGTGTTGCCATGTAATGAAATGTATGGAAATTATTACTCTTAGATGTCCCTATCCGCGTACTGTTATCAGTTTCCATATTATTTTTAGCTGAAAGATGCTAGAAATTATTTAATGCGTTCGCTATGCTCTCCG
>NJRP01000105.1:618655-636543 GCA_003063835.1 Aphaenogaster floridana | reverse complement strand
TTTTTCCTAAAATGACTTCTACTTGATGTCATTATGATCTTATTATGATTTTGTGTTTTACCTGGGAAGGTACTGGAGGATTGATTCTGGAGAACGGAAGGACGAAATGTGCCGTGCCGGAGTCGCGATCGCGGATCGCGGTTTTATGCAACGCCTCCAACGTTACTCATCTTGGAAGCGTCTAATTGCCGGCATGGATGAGTGTCCACTAAATTGCGGCCGGAAAAAACATTTCACAGCGAATCGGGTATCGTTCAGAGCCGCGGCGCTTAATACCGATCACCGCAATTGCGTTCCCCGCGAGCGAATTTTGTCACGATCGTATTTCCGTTCCCAATTGCGCTCGTAATCGGTCGAGCGCGAACGATCGATGCTCGCTATCGCGTCCCGGTCTATTGATCTATTTCACGAGATAAAACTCCCGTCCCGGTGCCCGGTTAGCTTCACCGGAAGCTCTCCGTTACGGGACTTCGGGAACTTGAAGTTACGGTAGCAATAACAAATATCCATAAATCTGAATATCGCAAGACATTCGGATATCTAATGCGCGTCCCAGAATATTTATTGGGTATCCGCGTGTCTCTCCCTTGTCTCTTCTTCTTCCTCGTAACTTCTCGCGCCCCCGTCCGAGCGAGTGGCTTGCAGTCTCCCGGGGGAGGGAACGGGATATCGCGGGCTGTCGAGAAGCAAACCGACGTAGCCGCTTGACAGATTGCCGGGAAATTTAATAAAATCGCAAAGAGAATAATACTCGTGCTGTAATATATCAGCTTGATACTATCAAGCGACACGTCGCGCAACACGGGCTGCGACCGATCGGTGCAACACGCGGAACATCTGACGCCATTGCGGAAGCACGTGAGAAGTCGGTTAATGAGATACCATTCACCGCGGCGATTCGTCTGATCCTGGAAACCCTCGGTGATCGTGCGTGCATGCGTGCGAACGCTTATGGGAAACACCTGGGTGGTGCCTCGTAATATCTCGAGCAAGTAAATGACTATTGTCTGCATACAACAATCGTCGACGAGATGCATCTCCGTGAAACCTACTCTCGCGTAGGTTTTCTGTTTTAATTTCTCCCCAGGTAGAACACAAAATCATAATAAGATCATAATGACATCAAGTAGAAGTCATTTTAGGAAAAATCATTATGACGTCATTCGATTATACACTTTTTATGATAATTTTGTGATGTATTCTTGATATAGCAATGATTTTCAGAAGATTTTTTAGTTAAAAAATCAATTAAAAATTATTGCTATATCAAGAATTCATCACAAAATCATCATAAAAAGTGTATCAAATGACGTCATAATGATTTTTCCTAAAATGACTTCTACTTGATGTCATTATGATCTTATTATGATTTTGTGTTCTAACTGGGTCATGCCGTCAAGAATGGAATGTAAAAATAATTTCTGCGCTGTGTTTTATAGATGCAACATTATTATCGTATATACCGGTATTCGATAATAACATTATGTACGTAAAAATATATAGGTACTATTGTTATATCAAGACAGATATCGAGTTTATTTATGCTATTTCTTTTATGTATTTTGTGAATCATAAAAGAAAGGTAAGTATAAACCTAATTAATTTAATAATGTCCAGATATTCAATATAATAGCAGTAATTTAGTTTAATACAGTTATATAAGACAATATCATGTCGATATTTATAGGTTTGTTATTTTAATCCATTACATAAAAGCGAAATCTATTTTTAATCACTGATATATAAATAATGTCTTTTTGATGGCGGTTTCAATTCCTGGTCGCTATAGAATTATTTTAATAATAAATATAACCAGGATTATAACGAGAATTGTGTCGAGTATTATAATATGAATAAATAAATTCAGAAGCGGATATTTTATTATAAAGTGATTTTACATAAGTTAGTAAAAAATGTACGAAATTATATACCTCTATGACATTGAAAATGCAAGGGTTGGTAATGGAAATATGCATGTAAAATTTTTATTTTTTTCACACGTTTAATTCTTTTCTAATAGTCAAATTATCGTTGACTCGTCAATGATTTACAAAATTATTATTTATTCACGTGTGCAGTGCGCATTTTCGCGTGCACTGTAAACGTAACATCTCCTCGCGGCTGCTATTGCGAAACGATAAATGGTACCTTGATCACCCAGTAAATTATGTTTGCGATTCTCCCTAATAGTATCATAATTAACGTTATGCCAATTTACACGTAAACAACTATTAGTTATCATGTAACACGTGTGTATAAGCACGTACGTATAGACGCGTGTATTTTCGCGAATACCTGTCGAGAAATCTTTTCGCTTTCAATTTCTCAATTTCCAAGTAGAACGTGAATATACTCGATCCAAAGGTCCATTCTTGCCAGACAGGTTCTTGCCTGACCTTCTTGCCCGCATTTTTTAAATACCGAGTACGCCAGCCCTATTTTTAGATGTGCCCCAAAAAGCGCCAGGATCGCCTCTCCTTTATTCTTTTTCTGAATTAGCCACAGGTAGTCGGCGTTCTATCTACTCATGCGTTATGCGGCCCGGCCAAACATTCTCTCAGCTCTGAAGGTAATATAAAAACTTTATATCTCTCGGAACCATACTGTTATAACAATTTGACAATTTTCACCGAGAGCAAAAAATTTCGCGGTTATTCTTCAAAGATAACGTTCCACGTATATTTAATGGTCGACTTTCCCATTAAAAAGATAGAAGATATATTAAATTTATTGCGAACGCTTCTAAGTTTCGCAGATTTCTTTACAATATGATGTACAAACGGAAATTTTATCATTAAGGCGTGTATGTAAAACGGCTTTAATGTAATATAATTTTTACGCAAAAATCTAAAGATGAAGCGTGTAGATTTTAAGAAATTGTTAAATGTCGGATTTAATATTTTGTTAAATGTCGGATTTTTATTTCTCGCCGATCTCACTGATTAATTATATTAGGAGTTATCTTCATGTTAAAAATCCTTTTTACACGCTTTTTCTTTCTTCGAAGTAACGAGTGCATAGTACAGCGGAACTGCACTGATAACGAGCATCCTGTGACAATAACATACACTTCCGAGCAAGCGATGTAAAATAATTATTCTTGAAATTGTAAAAACGAGAGAGTAAGGGGGAAGCATACTGTGTTATTGCCACAGAGAAATCTAGCGTCCATTTCCATCAATGTAGATTAACTTTAATCTCGGTTTAACTTACTTTATATCTTTTTCCAGTTCTAAGAATTGGAAAGAGATAAAGAGTAAGTTAACCCGAGATTTAAGTTAATCTACATTGATGGAAATGGACATAAATAATTGTATTTTATCTTGCTTACGATAATTCCGGTGAAAAATATCTCTTCGAAAATCGTGATTTAATTAACGACGCGCGTGTTCGTGTAATAGAAACTACAAAATGACGTGAAATTTGTGAATCTTCGGACGATCATATTATGCCACAATGAGATTTTCGTATTATGCATATCACGTAGTGTGCATATAATTACCGTCGCAATTAATTCAACTTTATTCCGACGATTTAATTAATTATTCATGAAAGCGCTTTCCCTTGATACCGAAAATTTTCAGAAGACAGACGTGCAATGTTATTTTATTATATCTCGTGTCTTTGCCGCAGTTATATTTTAATACGAATCGATAAATCGCGGGCTTAAATGCTAAATCATCACGAGCGGCCGGACCGTCGCCAATGGAAATCGCTATTACTATAGCCTTCAGGTAATCGAAAGGTCAGTCAATTGAACCCGTTAGCCTTCACGATTGTTTGATAAATAGATCAATGTTGTCGCTTTTGGCGAACCGAATATCTTCCTTCGAAAACTTGACCAATTGACCACAGGGTTTAACAAACCGAATGTAGTTGCAGTATACTTTTAAGATCAAGCCGCTAATCCATTCGATTTATTGCGCTAGATACTCCGATATACTTATAGATTAAACGAGATAAATTGATATTGAGAATAATGCCGCTGTGGGTACTTCCATACGAGATTGGAATGTAGAATTCGCCATTTTTCTCACGGGGATTTGTGATCCCTCGCACGATTCCGTGCACGTACCGAGGTACGTGTATTCGGAAAATCACGGCGATATCCGTTCGTTTTTCTCTCCCCCGAAATAATTATGTTATTATCGAAATTGGATAAATTTCCGTATGTGTATCATTAATTATAGATACGCTTTTCTGTATTCGATGGCCTGAAGAACGTATTCGTCAAAACACAATTAACGAAGTAATTATTCGCGTCTACTATCCAGATCGATCAGATTATTGCAGTCAGAAATATAAAAATATTTTACCACAGAAGAGATTTGTTTCGACTCAGCTGGCCAATTTTTAATTTAAATTAATATATCGCGAATCGCGACGTTTTTTTTTCGACCATGAGTTTTGATCCTTTCTAAAGAGAGTGAAATTAATTTTAATGTAAAGAATTTGTTGCGAAAAATTTTACCTCAGCCAGGATTTGAACCTGGACCTCCTTACAATACGACGCCCGCACGTATTGTAGGGAGGTCCAGGTTCAAATCCTGGCTGAGGTAAAATTTTTCACAACAAATTCTTTACATTAAAATTAATTTCACTCTCTTTAGAAAGGACCAAAACTCATGGTCGAAAAACGTCGCGATTCGCGATATATTAATTAAAATTAAAAATTGGCTAGCTGAGTCGAAACAAATCTCTTCTGTGGTTTATTAATATTTACTGGCGAAGAATATCCCATCTCTTATAAAATATTTTTTTAGAATAGATGTCATTAATTATCGATTAGAATTTTACAGTCATTACAAAAAAAAAACATCTCGAGATGTATAATTAAATATCGATTAATGTGACAAACAAGAAAATCATTGAACCTGCTTCTTCCATTCTATATCCCCAAGACATCTTCTCTGACTGTTTTGCGGTCTCGATCGCTCGATCGAGGAACGATTCGCGATCGAGCGTTCGCACGCTTCGCCTGCACTCGCCTTGTGTACGGGCACGCACACGAGGCAGACGGGATGGTGTGTGGGCACCTCGAAGGTCCACGTGGTCGTGGATCACGGTAGTGGTAACAGTCGTCCCCCGGCCGTCGTTCAAGTGTGCATGAACGTCGGTCATCATCTCCGCCGGCCGCAGCCGCTGCCGCCGCCGCCGAGAGGAGAGTAGCTGGGAAAAACGCGAAACAAGAAAACAAGCCGGGACAAGTTTGCTTTCGTTCGTGTGAGATTTGCGCGCTGACCGCAACGGGCCGGTGCATCCACGGTGCATCTTCGGTGCATCTTCCTGCCGCGAAGCGAGTTGTTCTCCAGTTCTTCATTATTCGGGGTACGCTCGCGCGCGCACGCTTGCGATGTGCTCCGAAAGGGTTCACGAACTCCGCGGGGTTCGCCGATCGTGATCTGTGGCTGCGCGCGATCACGTGATTATCCGTGATTCATGCGATCCATGATTTATCGAGATCGCGCGTTTCAATAAGGATAAATCATACGGTGTTTATTTCTATCTTCTTATAGACTTTAGCGAAGCGCGGAGGCAAGGTGATCAGTCGGTTCAAGGCTGTAAGTATAATGTAAATTTTTCTTGATCGCATTCCTTAGAGAGATAGAGAGAGGAGAAGAGAGAGAGATATATACGGAAATTCACAGTTTCGAGATGTATAGGGTTGTTGGAAATTGCCGCTCCTGAAGGATCTCTCGTAACGCGCAATTATCTTACGCGTGCGATTAATTTTAGTTTTTACTCGATGATTACACGCGCTTTTTTTTCACGCACACATCGATCGCTGATATAATAATCGCGGATATGAATTGCTGATAATAACATTAATTATGAAGCTACGAGAGTTGAGAACTATCGTGACAGTGGAGTCGCGCGGTTGAATGTCTGCTGCCTCGAACTATTGTTTCGTATCGTTGCAGCTGCAGGAAAATTAAAATAGAGATAATTGCTATCTTTGAAGAATATCTCACATCTCGCGCTAATAAACGGAGGTGCGATCATATGATATCATTACGACCTTAAGATTTCCAAGATATATATACAGAGAAATATTATTTAGATATTCATCGAGCGGTGAATCATACGAGCGATTAGCGTTCTAGCGAAAAAATTGTTTCGTCCAATCTTGCACAATCCGCCGCTAACAATCTGTACTTCGCCTCCGAATGGAGACTACTTTGGAGTTTGGAGAACGCGCGTTGCGCATTATTTGCGCGCCTTGTATCTCACTTTTCCATAATTTGCAAACTAGTCTCGCGTCGTAAGCTCGTAATCGTGCTCTCGTTCTCGTTTAGAAAAAACGCAAACGAGTTTCACGGCGAGTTGTTGTAGCGAGAGGATTCCTCTCTTGCATCATGCTCCTCCGAGGTCCTCGTCGAGAGACGATCGGGAAACTTGCTCGACCAGCTGCCGCTACCGCTGCCGGCGGAACGGTCGCTCGAGGTTTCCGAGAAAAGTGAAGATGCACTTCTTCCTCGTGTCTTCGTGGTTACTTTGTGCGGTCGCACGCGACCCTGAACTTTGTCGTCGTACAGGTTTTTGCCGTTCACACGCGCTGCATGTGCCGCGCCAGTAAGAACCGAGTTCACATCTGTCAAACGCAGATGGTATCGTGAGGACAATCAATGAATGACACTCGGTGAATGATTTCTTCTTTCTCTTCATCTCGCGGCTCGCTCGTTCTCCCCTCCGGATTAATTGTTTTCGCACTCGCGCGAGACACAGATTCCTTTCGACTTGTATCGGTCACGTCTAAGTGATGATTTATGGTGATTAATAATCCTCGTGCCATTGAAATTGCACATAAGAAATGCGCGTTTTTCACTTTTTAGACCTCTCTCAGACGTGATGTGTCACTTCTTTCGAAGAAGATTCAAGAGAAGCTATTAAGAAATTATCTGTTTTATATCAAGCGTCTCCGGTATCTCATATTTTATGTAACTTTATTAGCGACCTTAAACTTATTTCTGCCCCTCGTGAGATAACATGACGTTTATGAGGAAAAACTGCGGTTTAATATTCGAAATCACTCCTTCTCCTTGCAGCTACTTTATTTATTACTTTATTAGAATCCCACTTGGACTCAATAAAATTCTCTTGTTGGATTAATGCGCAATGTTCAAGATCAATGTCCAAGATCAATAAAGATCAACAAAGTACAATAGAAAAATAGAGAATTTATTGCACGTCTGAAGACGTGATGACGCCACTCTGATACTTAATGTTTTATAACCTCGCCGGTATAAATATATAAATTAGACGTTTAAGCACATGTAAATGAGCACGTATACGCAAATGTAAATGAGGATCATTTCTGTTTGCATACATGGTTCCAGTTTTATACGTTTTTCGCGTGTTTCGATAAAACGCAGTCGAAATATATTGAAAAACGCGTCAATATTACTCACTTCTCACTTGATCGCAATATATTCATAAATCTGGCTTGCGTAATTACATGATATGCTAATTGTAACTTTATATGCTCAATTCCTATGTGTGTACTTTCGTTAACCTTGCGTTTCGTGAAAACAACCTTTTCGAGGAGATCCGTTTGCATTTCGCCGACAAGGCATGACCTCGCGCGAATTAATCGCCCGACAGCAGAGGAAGATTGATCCGTTTTATAGTCACGATTGTCCCTCGATGCTTGACGTCGACATCCTTGAACTTCGAACCCCTGTTTCGGTATCTCGCGCGGAAACTAAGATCGGTATTCACGGTTCGTCCTTATATTTAAAATAGTCTTAACATGACAATCTTAAGATGTCAAACTAATCACAAAGCTGCATTAGCGTTTTAAAATGTCTTGAGATAAGAACGGACTATGAATGCTGGCCTAAAAATAGGCGGAAACTCGGGTATTCGTGAAGCGATATTCCTCGAATCAGCCTGACATCTCGGGACTGAAGTTGAGCATCGTCTTTAAAAGTTCACTGGTAATGACGCATATATGTGCCTAAAATTTTCATGCCAAAATTGGTAATGACGCATATATGCGCAAATTAAATAACTCCAATAAATTTCAATGGATATGGATAAAACTTGGTATCCTAGAGTTTTTTTGGGTCGCTGAATCGGAATCTGAACTCACAACAAATTCGTCATCGTTCAGTTAATATGGCGCCCGAAAATGCTCTCTTTGAACGGTTTTCGAGACTGTGGTGAGCCGAAGCTTGAAAGCGAAAAAAATACCCCGCTTGAATTTTGAAATTTCGACCCTGAATTCGTCATCAGTGACCAAAAAAATATGGACATACCGAGTTTAATACGTATCCAAATGGAATATCAAAGTTAGCCACTTGAAGCTGCTATATTAGATCCGCCATTTTGAATTTTGAAATTTCGACCCTGGATTCGTCATTAGCGACCCAAAAAACTCTTAATAGATAAGCTTCCATGTAAAAAATGAAATTATTTGCTCTCACCAGTTTTGGCACAAAACGTTGATTTCGGATCTACCAGTGAAGTGGTTAAACGATAGCTTTAAATTTATTCTTATTTAATTCTAATAAAGTAGGCGTTTCCTAAAAATCAATAATATTTATCAGTTCAATATTAATATTTTCTAGCGCGAAATATCTATGCATCGGTATTGCATACAGAAGGACATTTATGAAATGAAACTTACGTCTTGCAGTTGCGTTGTCGCATTGTCGCAACAATGGTCAGTGCCGCGTATAATAATTACGTGCCAACGACACTCGCATATTCGGACTACAGGCCGCGCCGCACATATTAATAATCGGATCGTGGATTTTTACCTAAAAACGTGGGAAGAAGCGACGCAACGCACGCTCGACGGAACTCATTGTTGCGATCGCAGTGATCGCACGTGTCAACACTCGTTCAATTTGACGGAAGAATTACCTTTTAGATTTATTACAATAGATAACGTAATTTTTTATTTATTGCGGTTGCGCGCATAAGCAATTGTTTTTGTTTCGTTTTTGCAGATTCATTAGTCGCCACAAAGTCTATCGATTATTTCGTTTGACAGGCTGTTACACCGCACGATGCGATCGTTACTGTCCGTCAAGAAAACAATTGGCGTGTTGAAGAAGATTGCGATTAACGATTTCTCGATATTTAATTGTTTAAAAACGATGATAAAGTTCATCACTTCCACAGCGCGCCGTGAAAATTGATTGATGACCTTTAATCGCCGTCGGCAAGGCAAGCGAATATTTTGATTTACAGCGTGATATTATTCAAATGCGCATTAAAAAAAGAACATCATTAAGTCTACACGTGTCGAACGCGGCGATCGTTGCGAAACGATTCGGATTTATTCGGCCGTCGTAACCGCGACCGTAAACGCATAACTGTACACCGCACGGAACCAGTGAAAGTGCGCGTTGTTCACGGAGTGTTAATATAAACGAAGCTCTGGGCGCGGACCGGAATGTCTTCTTTTT
The DNA here is from genome assembly GCA_003063835.1 of Aphaenogaster floridana. NCBI lineage: Eukaryota > Metazoa > Arthropoda > Insecta > Hymenoptera > Formicidae > Aphaenogaster > Aphaenogaster floridana. The sequence goes on along the minus strand of NJRP01000105.1, from coordinate 627,127 downwards.
TTGCTCGACTTTCCGCAGAACCAGAAGTTAGCTCGCGTCGCCGTTATAAACGGCAATAACCGGCTCATAATTCATGGTCACTGAATGAAACCCAAAGGACTCGTGTTTCGCGATGATTATAGCCGACAAAAACTATGCAAATTAATATCTATTTTTACCTCATCATCGCCACCTCAGAAATCATAATTTTGCTGCGATCGCTTATATAATTACGAGTTTTTATGTAAAGAGGAAACGTGGGTGGATAATATGTTTCTCAGACATAAGTGTGCCAAATGCCGAGGAATCATAAACGTTCGCGAATAAGTTCAGAGGAACTTCATCCAGTTTTGGTAGTTCTATTGAAGCTATCGTACACTGAGAAAAAAGTACTTAAAAATTTATTTCTGTGAAATAAGATTTATTTAAATACGGCGAAATGAAATTTTATTTCTAGCAAATGAACCATCTAATGTATCATAGCTAAATTTAGCTATGATGACGAAATATACATTTCTGTGAAATATATTCAATTTTTCTCATTAGATGGTTCATTTTCTAGAAATAAAATTTCATTTCGCCGTATTTAAATAAATCTTATTTCATAGAAATAAATTTTTAAGTACTTTTTTCTCAGTGTATTAGGCTGCATCTTTTCGCTTTTACGTAGACGATACTTTAAGTGACGAAGAAGATCTGAGGAATACTATGCTCTAGACTGCTCTAGAGAAAGCGCACGATTTCAGGAACACATGGTATAAATAATATTAACAACTCATGGCTTTGATCTCATTGATTGTGTATTTGCTAAACTCTCGGCGATGCTATTGAACATCATCGCGAAGTGTTCCTCAAACATTTCTGTATTTGTATTCCATTAGCAGTAAAATAACATCTACTCGCATGTAATATACAGAGTGTTGAGTGAATTGTGGTACAATCTTCGAGGAGGTGATTCCTGGTGAAAGAACGGGTAAGAAATGTGGATAAGTTTCAAGACATTAAGTGAATAATTCCTACGAAAAGTAATTTCAAATACAATTGTAACATACTTCCTTTTTATTTCTTCCTTTCCACGAAGAATTATCTCCTCCCCTTGGTTGTATTACAATTTACTGGGTACCATGTATTCGCACGGGATGCAGATTGCATTGCGGAATACTTAAGACGACGCACGCTTGTATTTTCGTGTACCGCCAATTGTATTACGGCCACGTAGTTCTTCGTAAGTGCAGCCGCGTCGTCTGCGATTACGTTAATGACATATTCCCCCGTGGGATTAGCAAATCAATAATTACTACGGATCTTCGTTATCTTATGAGGGGGTCATGTAATCGTGTTTACGAATGACCGGTCGTCATATACGCGACTGCGAATGCTGATTAATTTGGAGGTCGCGCGATTAAGAAGAAGAAGAAGAAATCGAGACAAATATTCCTTTAATAAAACGCGACATTGGATTTAATTATCTTTGCTCGCCATGATTTGTACTTTTGTCAGAATTTCCGTTGCTTATGCTGGATTATCGTAACTATTCGATTGTTTACCATAATTATGCAATAAGAAACTTTTATTAAAAAGAGAAATAATATTCATATCAATCTCTATTTGCGTAATACAGTTCTTTTGTTCAATGCAAACTCATTTGAAGCAAACTCATTCTGTCCTATTATTAATATATATATTTTAGTAACTTTACAACGGATTCGTTTATTTTAAATAAACTGAAATTAGTCGTATTTAACCCTTTGAAGGTCCTTTAAGGCCCAGGCATCGATTCCGTTTGAGTAAAATTTACAATCAACGATCACAATAGTGGCTTGTTTAGCGGGAACACCGTTGTTTTACGAATCGAGATAGTTAATCTAGCTCCATTTAGGGCGGATCAAGAATATTATACCGACAGATACGCTACTTTATCAATACAAAACATTTGGAAAGAACTCAACGCGAATGTACATAATTATGTACATTGGGCCTTAAAGGGTTAATAACCGAAAATGAATAGCCCTCGTATTTCTTCCTTCATATGCTTTTACTCACGTTGCGCTTTACATTTGTAATTTCTCCCCGGAAGGAGATTGATGCAGACAGGACATTTATTTCTGATACGCATTTTATCCTTCCACGAGAACCGCCGCTCGATTCACTGCTCCATATCTCTGTAATGCATCCTGTCGTCGGTGCAGCACGCGACAGAACAGTACGCATTTCCGGCTGCAGCTGCATCGACGGACACGCAAATTAGTCACGCTGAACATGTATATATTTGCGTTGAATCTCGCAGTACAAACATTCCATTTTCGATATCGGTAGATAAGCATAAATTTTACCGTCCCATTTCCTGCTTTTGTAACGCTTTTGTAACGTTATTTTTTCGAATTAGCGTGACCAACAGCAGATTTGTACTTCAGTTGATAAAGTGAAGCTAGCGCGTGTTACAGTACGTAGGTATTAATTTTTAGCAATTGCTTCATTTACGAGATAACGATGCTCATTTAAGATAAAACAAATGTATATATATTCGGATAATTAAAATGGCCTTTGTGTCACATAAATCTTTCCCGAGATATTCGGAAGAGAGCGCGAGATTCGTGTATTCAAAGTTTGGTAAATAGGACTAGTCGAGTTCGGGTCGTGTGCTAGATAGGACGATCGACAGAGCGGATCTCCGGCCACGGAAGGACAATAGACAATTCACAAGTCTTATTGAAATATCGAATTCTTCTCAGAGTGGAACCAAGCGACAGTGTCGATGGGACAATTGCGGACGGCTGTCTGAGGAGAAAGATACGCGGTGAATCTAGAACTCTTATGTCTTGCAGAAATTTAAAATATAAAATATGTATACATATTTATACGATAAAGGGAAATGTATAAAATACGCGTGAACAATAGATTCGTTCTGCAACCCGGATATTGGGATACGTAAAATATTTGCGCGATATCGAATATTTAATTTTAATCGGCTGTCAGTTGATCGTACTTGCTCATAGTCTTTACGCGCGAGGGGCAATTTCGGAGTGCCACTTATCCCTTAGTATCCCGAGTCTGAATTCGCAATGAAAGTGGATTCGCCGGTGCTGCTCGCATGATTGCGCTGCTTAGTAATGGATACGTGAGACGTGAATGCAACTCCGCAGCGGTGAGAAATTTTCAGCTGTTTCTTCATGCGGCGATAAAATTTTCTGATAGGTCACCATTCACCAGGCAGCATTTTTCCGAGTGCACTCGGTTCAAGTAGATTCCACACATTTCGAGCACTCTTAGACGGCAAAAGTATACAGCGCGGCCGCACGCGAGCTCGCGAAACTTTCCATTGTATCGCACGAGATTCCCGGTACAGTTTTTCTACAAGTTCTTGGTTCGCAAGCGCCCGTCGAGTATCATCAGGCATTGTTGCGATTTCGAATGACTTTTTCTAACGTAACGATGGATTGCGAGAAAATATCTGAATTTATTGGATGTACTCGTTAAATAATATTTTATCTTGTAATAAAGACTCAATTATCTAGACATGAATTTTTTCTCAAAGCATCGAGATTCTTAATTTATGTTTAGATTTTTATCGCTCGTTATTATACCAATATTGTCCATATTATTTTATCTATTATTTTTTCTTGCCTTTCTCTGTGTTGAAAAGTTTCTTGCGAACAATCAGTAAGTCAAGTATATTATTATGTTTCCCGGCTTACTTAGATAATCGGTGCCTTATACATAACAGGTAGTAGTTGTAAGGTCATCGAGATAAGTTCTAAACACAAATAAATGTAGGAATCCGTGGAATTGCGTGAGTAAGATGATCGTACATTTATTTCATGGAAATGAATCTTATAAGAACGAATGCTATAAAAAAAAGATATTATATTAACCTTTATGCTGCCGGCATTTTTTCATTAAAATAGTGTTTTTTCCCAAAAATTCATCTATATAAATAACATACACATTGCGCAGAATTTTGAGATTTGTTCAGAGCCACAAAAGTGGTTTTTTCGGCAGTCTAAAGGTTAAAGATCAATTGTTCAACTTTTCAGGATACCATTTAAACATAGATTACTTTATTATTCGTATTAATTGCAAATCACTTCAGCTTACTAAATAATAAAATAATATATATATAATAATATATATATAATAATTATATATATATATATAATATATATAATAATTTACAGTGTTAAACATCACGGCTGTTCTCCATTAAAGATGAAGATCGATCAGCTCGGGCTTCTTCTTTGGAAGAACTATGTTGTTCGGAAGCGACAACCAGTAAGTCAGTCGACTTAATGAGATATCTGCTTTCTGCTTTGTTAAGTAGATCCATCTAAATCATATGAAATAATTTCAGGGAATTCTGGCCTTAATTTTTCTCTGGCCAATAGTGGTTTTTATGATTCTCTATACGGTGCGCGATAATGTCGATCCGGAATATTACCCGACGTGTCAGTTTCCTGCGAGGTCAATGCCGCAAGACGGGCTTCTGCCTTTCGTGCAGAGTTACATATGCAGCGTTGGAAATCCCTGCGATCCGCTGTCGGAGTACGAGGAGGTGCCCTCGTACAAAAACTCCACGTTAGTTTCGCGTTACGGCTATATCGTTAATCCGTTAAAATCCGGAAGAGCATAGCTCATTCTTTCTTTTTCTCTTTGCAATAATAGTTTAGGTCCTTTAATCGTGGAACTGCAACCAATGCTCACTAACAAGACGATTATCTCCGCTGTGGAAACATTGCCGCAGAGTATCCAACTGTTGAAGTCAATGGCACAAATACTCACCAAGCCGGAAATCAAGGCGCTTTTTGGTATGATTACACCGCGAGAATGAAAATTTAGCCTAATACTTAAATATCTGCAATTAAATATTTGAATATGTTGATAGATAGGGGAATCCGTTTGGGCGATTTGTTTAACAATCACGAGCAAATTAAGAATTTACTCAGATCTCATATGCCGGGAGCAAGAAAGGGTTTAATTGATGGTTTATTCGAATCATCCGTAAAATTAATATATGTAAGTAATTACATCTATTTAAACAGGTATGCCACTAATTATATATCGATATTTACAGTGTAAACAGTATAAACATTGTATTAGCAAGTGTTTCTTTTTAACAATATTGTTGTACACCGAAAAAATTGTATTCTACTCTAAAATAAGCGCCAAGAGGATCTTCTTAGTTTAAGAGGAGAATTTGTTAAACAGTATATCCTCTAAAGAGATATTCTTAACATGTGTAAGAATATTCTTACATGTTAAGATTCTCCTCTTAAACTAAGAGGAGATATTCTTACATGTTAAGATTCTTCTCTTAAACTAAGAAGATCCTCTTGGCGCTTATTTTAGAGGAAAATACAATTTTTTCAGTGTATTAAACGACAACAACTGGCCACAATTTATTTCAAAATAAAAAAACTGTTAAAACGTTTCGAACAGTTAAAACTGATTCGGGTCTTTCTTAAGTACACACTAATATATACAAATTTTTCTTTTTTGTTTTGTTTCTTTTTTGTTTTTAAGTATCGCAGTGCAATAAAATTGTTTTTAACAATTTTTATCTACTGTAGTTAATCCAAACTTTCGGTTCATCCAACATTGAAGGCGTCATTTGCTCCCCGGAAAGTCTGAAGAAATATTTGATTCTGCCCAAAGAGGAGGATTTTACAGAGATCTCAAATGTCCTTTGCAACATCGACCCGCTGGCAATCCCTGACATTTTGGAGAATCTTTCGAAACACCTGGACTTTACTGGTCTATTGGAGATGGTCGATCGCGTGATGGCGAAATTTCGCGATTACAATTTCTACCAGGATCTGAAGCGAGCGGTAGAAACCATTCTCGATTTAAAGATATCCAAAAAGTACATACCTGAGTACTTGAAGATCCGCGAATGGCTGCCCAAAATAATCTTGATCTTTCAAAACGTAACCTTCAAGGAAATTGATTTGAACTTGTGAGTTGCGATACTTCATCTCTAAAAATCTATTTCTTCAAGTTTCCAATTAAATTTCTTGAAGCTATATTAATATCCCGAAGAATATGAACGTGGCGCTTTAATTTCAGTATTAATAAAGCCCTTGCGGTTCTCGATCCCGTATTTGAATACGAGCGAGATTGGTCGGTCGCTCGAAGCGGACTTTTGAAATTAAACAGACTCCTGAAGATGGTGAAAGAAGTTGTCAAAAACCGCAAAGTCAATTCCACGGATGATTTCTTCACTGTGATAAATCGGTTAAGCGGGGCAATTTCGACCTTCTCCTCAAATTCGGAAAATTATGAGAATATCACGCAGATATTAGATTTATCTTTTCTAATTCTGCAGGATGGTATGAAGCTCACTAATAAACTATTGGATCGCCACGTGAACGATTTTGAATTGCAAGTATCTTTTCTTTAGACACAGGTAAATTATTATTAATGTTCAACTGTCCGTAGTATTATTTAGTTTTTAATTTCTAGGGCCGCTGAAGTTTTCGACGGGCTCAGAGACGTCTTTTCTGATAACATAGTAAATTCAATTACATACATTACATCATTGATGGATAATATCGTGCAAATGACTCATCACGTTGCTATTCTTCACGAAGAAACTTTGGAAAGATTATATGAGATCTCTAAAAGGCATCAGAATTTAGTCCAAAAGATGCTGACAAATCTCCAACCTACTGTATACAGAACGATTCTTCAATCCTTCTCCCGATTAGATTTCCTGGAGGTTTGTTATTTATTACACGATTTGTTACAGTATTATTATATTTTTAAAAACAATTTACTGATGATTATCTTTAAATCAGGCTAATAAAGTTATGTTTTTCGAAATTTTTCTTATAGCGTTTCATAGATAATATTAGAAAAAAAGAACCTGAGGACGTATTTTGCCGAGAAGACACAATGAAAGAGATATTTGAGAATTACGTTGAGTTTCAAGATAAATCCAACGAAATAAACGAATTATTCTGCGGCGATGACGGAAAGAAGCTTATTGCTGATGTCTATAACAGTTTTGAGTTCGACAAATTTGGGAATATCGTATGTATAACAATTGATTAATGACCAAATAGTAAGGCGGAGAGCACACACTTCTCCATAACACAAAACGCATAATGCATAAGGAAATCAGCCAATCAGAATCCTCGGAACGAGGAATGGGGATGAAAATAAAGGATTCTGATTGGCTGATTTTCTGATGCATTATGCGTTATGTGTTATGGAGAAGTGTGTGCTCCCCGCTTAAGGGGGAACCTACTTTAGAACGCTAAAAAAGAGATGATTTTTGTTGGGATTTTTCTGAATACAAATGAAAAGACTGATTTTTTCAAAACTTTAAGGATAATTTAATGAGCATTTAAAGAAATATGAAAAAAAATTTCATTACAAAATAATGCTTTTAACAGACAATTATTGATAGGCACTCGTCGTGCCGCGCTAACGGAGTTGTGTCTTTGTGTACAGTGTAGCGGGCCCAATTTTCGTTTGAATAAAAAACCAAACAAATTTTAAATTTTCATGAAATTTTGTCTTAAATAAACTAAAAAAAATTATTAAAAAGTATAAAAATATAAATTCTGTGGGACTTTGAAAAAAGAGTTACGATTTTCACGAAGAAATTTCAACTTCTTAATGCAAAAACAAATTGTTTATATATATATATATATATATATTTTTTTTTAGTTCATTTAGGACAAAATTTCATGAAAATTTAAAATCTATTTTATTTTTTTGATTTAGGCAAAAATTGGGCCCGCTACCACTGTACACAAGGATACAACTCCGCTGACGAGGCACGACGAGTGCCTATTAATAACTGCCTGTTAAAAGCATTTTAAAACATTTTTTTATATTTTTAAAAATGCTCATTAAATTATCCTTAAAGTTTTGAAAAGATCAGCCTTTTTATATATTTGTATTCAGAAAAATCCTAAAAAATCACTCTTTTTAGCGTTCTAAAGTAGATTCCCCCTTAATTCGTAGGACCCGGATGTTCGAGCGATTTCTCTCGAGTCGCACGCGGAGCACTGCTGCGTGCGAGCGAGTCAGGTGAAGTGAGATAGCAACACAACAACTACGCGTCGGGTCACCTCGAGAAATGTTGCTATCACTTCAGCGAGCACCCGACCCGACTCGCTTGTACGCAGCGATGCTCCGCGCGCGACCCGAGAAATCGCCCGAACATCCGGGCGTTAGTAAGGTAAACGTCCCAATGACCGGACATGAACCTATATCCGGACACTTACACAAAAACTTGTTATTATTAATCTCAAATGCTTCTGTGTAATTTTTAAATATTTAAAGATTACACACACACACACTTAAATTTTAATATTATAATAAAAATAGTTTGGCTTCCTCATAGAGGAAGCTTTGTAAACCAACTAAAATGAGGAAGCAATGTGCAAGTTTCTACTTACACACTTTTTTTATTATAATAAATATGTAATATTTAAAAAAAAGAAATCCTCTAATAGCCCAATATTTCAAAATTTGCAACACATATTT
>NJRP01000105.1:598408-618280 GCA_003063835.1 Aphaenogaster floridana | reverse complement strand
CACACACACACACACACACACACACACACACACACACATACATACGTCCGGACATTTTCTACTAATATGATTTCTCGACATTTTGGAACATTCTAAACCTATTTCCACCAAAATCTCGAAAAATTTTTTTTCCACGATCACAAAGCTTCCTCTATGAGGAAGCAAAAGCATTTGAGATTAATAGTAACAAGTTTTTGTGTAAGTGTTCGGATATAGGTTCATGTCCGGTCATATGGGACGTTTACCTTAATTCGTGTTTTTATTTTATAATTCAAGAAATCACACTTTTTCAGGTGAGCAAAACTTTAGCGACTATGGTCTCTATGGCATTCAAACAAGTAGTCAGGATCGAGAATGCAAACTTAACGTCCGTTGTAAGAAATATCAAAGGATTCGTGAGTTATCTGGACAATCAAAAAGCAAAGTACTTAAATTGGAATATTTTTCAAATCAGCGACGAATGGAAAACGACTTTCAGTGAGATGCAACGTCAAGGAAGATTAGATATGTGAGTAGAAAAAGAACAAATAAAATGAAAAGGCAATATGAATTGTACTAGGCTTGTTCAGATTAAAGCTGCGAATGTATTAAATAATATAATCAGATATTCTGCAATTCACCTATTTACTTTAGCCCGTGCACTTCTATTAATTTATGCACAAAATTATTTTAAAATGAAAAGTGATCAAATTCGTATCTTCAATATTCCAATTAATTCTTTTATTACAAATCACAAAATACTCTGATTTCACGCACTAATGTTTTCTATTTTTCTTTAGCTTGGGAATTCATCTGAGCATAGCAAAGACGCTGGGTATTCGCAGTTTATCGTACGTATCCATCAAGCCAGACCTGGAAAATATGGATCTGATAGCTGAAATAATTTTGCTAGATCTACGAACTAACCCTACCAGCTGGATCGCAGAGGTACGCCGACACGAAGCTGAATTAATCGAATCGTTTTACCTCACCAGCACGGATAAAGAGAAGGTCTGTTCAAAATGCAATTAAATCTTGTTTTTGCTCTCAGAGCAAAATATCATTTGCATAATATAATCAATTGTGTGCCCCGTTAGATTGTAACATCTCAATGCGATTTTCGTTAAACAGACGTTGCAGATCCTGGAGTATTCTAATTTCACGCGAGCGTACTGCACGGAACCGAATCCGCCGGATTTGCTGAATTTTCCTAAGGAATCAAACAGTACGGCTCTGAAGGAACTGGTGTGCTATCTATCCAAAACTGTGCAAAGGAATTTGGAATTGAACGTAATCAAAATCGACGAAACCACCTACAAAGGGAGGGACTTTAATTGGACGGCTTTCAACGAGAGAACAATCGAAATTTACAAATACGTCGATACTCTGGTGCACGAAGAGAATCAGCATTACGATTTGAAGAAATTGGAGACATTGAAAGAAAACTTTAAGACCTCGTGGACGACGAACATAACGACGAAAGACGCATGGGAGATCAGGTAAGAAATATTTTCAATGTGCTTCATTTGTACGCAAGCATCTATCTATCTTTTATAATTGAAATTTGATCGCGATAAAAATGATCAGTGACACATTATGTCTGCAGCGTAGGTTTAATCTGCAAGGTCTTCGACGTGATGGAGAGTCCACTGTTCGGAATACAAGCCAAGAAAAATTGGAAGAACATTTACGGGCTCGCGTGGGCGACCTCGGTGATTTTCGACAATCTGGAGAAGATTATCGATAAGATCCAGAAACATGATCACGTGGCGAAGCTTTCCGAGATTTTGCAGGAAATGCCGCAGACCGAGATACTTGTCGGCACGTTCCTAAGAAATTTATCTCCGGTCATTCTCGATGTAGTCGACATGATAACCCTGCGGCCGGTGCCTCTTGTAAGTGGCATTTTCCAAATGTATCCGTTCGATTAATTTTGAGCAATTACATTCTACGAAATATATCGCGATGAATGCCTTTTCTCATTAGATATCAGTTCTTGATGATTACAAAGAACGTGAGATAATGTGGCCCTGCGTCCTAAACCAAAGCGTTGGCGTTGCATTAGAATTGAGAAATGGAAGTCGGGAAGTCGTTAGAGAGCTCGAAAGGATCGCTTGCAATCCAGGTCTTTTTATCAAAGAGTGGAAAGAGCAACCGGTGATAACGAGGGTCCGAAAGATTGTGAGTTTGCACACTCTCTCTCTCTCTCTCTCTCTCTCTCTCTCTCTAATTATTTATTTATTAATCAAACAGGATTATTCTTATTTCACAAATAAAAAGCTTCTACTGCCGATCAATATAAATGTATTAATAAAACATAATATAAATTTGCAAAATAAATCTTAAATTATGGAAATAGTTACATTGAGCATGTATTTATTAATTTTTAGTTCGAGCATGATGAAAATGTAGATTTACCATCGTTCAACTGGACTCTGGGCTACACGAAATTTCGACGAATAGTGACGAAGTTTGACAATTTGATAAACGACGCTAAGGATGTTGTTTTGGCGGAAGAACCGAAATTGGAGAAGTACTTGAAGACACTCACGACAGAATCGGATAGCATTATCGAGAACAGATTGCCAAGTATGACAAATGATTGGAGGTAAAAATTATATTTTACGTTACATAATAAACGATCACGTAGCGAAGATATCGTACTTTAAACTTTTAATCTAGTCAGAAAGAAATCATACGAGATATCTTTACATTTTATATTGTAATTCGCAGTAGTTATTTTAAAAACGTTAATTTTTGTTTAAGGAATACCTTGAATCATATCGATCTAGAGATCGACAAGGCGATCGCATCTTTCGGTAGCGAGCGTTCTGCAAGTGAAATTTGGAAGCCATCAGTCAGCGTTGGTGATCGCATTCTTATTTTTTCAAAATATTTTTCTAACGTCATTCACAAAAGTGCAGGCATCGTGCTCAACATATTGAAAAATGGTAAATAGGATATCAAATAATAGTAATTATTATAGAAATATTAACGCTTGCGATGTACAACTCTTCGAAAATTGATAGTGCTGACTATTTGATTTTCTAATCTTTGTTGCGATGTTCTACTTTTCAGGCACAGGGAAAATCAGTTTGTTATCCTTGATAGGATTCGATAACACCTCTCCTATTACTATTTTCTACAATCAGTTACCTTATATTTTGTCGACGCTGATAAACGGAATATCCGACCCTGTAACAGACGATCATATTGTCACAGCATTGGAAAAAAACACTACAATCACATGCTCCATGATGTTTGATTGGTTATCGGATTTTAGAATCGGTCTGAGTGTCGAGGATTACAGGACTTTGAAAAATTTTACTTGCGATCTCGATCCCGAGAACTTCAACGTCTACATGGATCTCTATATGGCGGAAATGATGATCTGGGATAAACCCGCTAGCAAGTATCGATCTTACGTAGCTTCAATGATCGGCGATTTGTACGATCTTGCCGAAGCTATCAGTCTCACGGTGAAGAACGATGTAATCATCGAGCCGCCATTCTCGAAGAGGTACTTGGACCATGTGCTCCAGATGCTGAAAGAGAGTCTGGAGATCAGAAATGAAGAGAGTATTTTCAATAAGGTAAATATGGTTAAACGACAATTGTCATATCTACAATTATGTCTTATGAAAGCGGAAGTTTCAGATTTAATCAGATAATCCTCGTACAAGCGATGCAACAAGTAGCTATCCTTTTTCAGGAGTTGAAGCTGGGTCAAGGATGGTCGAATTACAGATTACTGATAGAGGGCGTGTCGGAGGTTTTGATCCACATTGGCAACGCGTTGAAGAACGCCGAGATACGCGACTACAAATTGGAAACTTGGGAATTGGCGGAGGACGGCGATACGCGTCAAATGCTGAAGATATTGGAAGCTCATCCGGAAGAGACTGTTGCATTAGTTGCGTCCCTTAGCACGCTCAACGATACGACCGGCGAGTTCGTGCCCTTTAAGAATATCAGGAAGACTATGTGTACTCAGCACTTTAATTCCGATTATTGGGCCACAACGAGTAGAACACGCTTCCTGCAGGAAGTGTGCTCGTTCGATCCCTATCAATTGCTTAAGACCGCCACGAGCGATGAATACTATGTACGTACAGTAAAGACAACATAATTCAAATGATTTATTTAATCTAACGACACGCTTATATGCAAATTAACTCTGAATCTCTCCAAAATGTTTCGAATAATCCGATTACATTCTAACATTATTTTTTTGCAGGATGTTGTCACTGGTCGGAAAACTACCTTTTCGAGATTGACGCCATTAACTACGTCATTAACAAAATTACTGGACATTGTTTCGAATTTTACCGTCGCATCTCCGGGGGTGAGTCTCAGATCAAACATCTTCAACGTGACGACGTGGAAGAATCTGTCCAACGAAACTTGGGCTTTGATCCTGAGGTCTGAAAAATCCTGGATCCATCAGTACCGAAACTTTCCGTGGTACAAAGTGACGTCACACGATGAGGATTATCTTATCGGGTCCAGGAGACTGTTTCAGCTCCTGGAATCCGTGATCGATCTCATGTCTGGTGGAGATATCTGGCAGAAGTTGCGCGTCATGCACGAGACCTCGAAGCTCAAGCCGCTGCTAACACTCGCAGAGGATATGCCTAATCTTCTTATCACTGCCGTCGATACCTTTGTCTCTTCCGAAAGGCTGGACGATTTTATACAGAAGCTCCTTCTGGGCCAAGTGCACCCCTGCAATATAGATCGATATTTGATCCTACCCAGCTATATGAGGAAGAGCGGTGTGCTGGCCAGTATTACAAATTTCTGCCAAAAGATCGTCATGAGTGACGAGAAGTTGATATGGACGGACTTGTTGCCATTCAACGAAAAATACAACGTAATATTCGATCACCATCGAATAATGATAGCAATAAAGTCAAATTTTAAATTATTCTTTAAATTAATTTATAGGACAGCCACTTTGCACCTAATATGCCTGAATCCGTTTACGAAGAGCAACTGTTGCAAAGGGTACAGAGATTTCAAACTACTTTGATTCGCGTTTCGTCGGAAGGCTTTAAGCAGCTAAAAATTCCTGCATGGTGGACGTCATTCGAGGAGGGCACCTTAAAAAACTTTCTCGCGCAATATAAGAAAAAGGTAGACGGACAATTTACGGATTAATGATCTGTACAAATTTTGTTGTTTATCTCTCGAGAAAATTGTTGTGGTTTAATTATAAAAACGTTTGCAGGACACGAGGGCTTTGGCTTATTCGATGGTAAAAAAATCAGTGTCGGTTTTGAGAAATTTTTTTGAATCTCAACCTAATGCTGCGTAAGTAAAGTGTCACTAAAAAATAACGATTAATCAATTAATAATGAAGAAAAGTTACACGCTATCTTTATTGGGTTTTTAGAAATTGTACGTGGTGCTTTACGCTTCCACTGGAGATTTTAAATTCTCAATTGATGCACCACAATCTCTACTCAAAACTACTTTGTCAAATGACTCGATTAAATATATCAGAGGTGCATGACATTTTGATCAATGATTTCAACTGGAATAAAACAGGCAATATGGTAAGAAATTACAATTATAAATCGCAGAAGAGTATTAGCACAATTTATTAATTTAAAATTAAACCTTAGGCCAAGGGTTACAAATATCTGAATAAGAAGAAGTCGCTAAACGAGTTCTTAATTACTCTCGAAATTACTTTGCATTATATTTCCGACATCATGATCGATTTCCAAAATGAGACATATAGCAGCAGAGTAAACGACTGCTTTAACAAATTTATCGGTGGTCCTACATATTCTAGACCAGGCTTGTAAGTATTTTCTTTCTCTCGCATTACGCGAGCGACGAATATCTTTTACGATGAAGTAACACTATCGTCATTACATTCAAGGTATGTCACGCTTATTCTGAGCATACTGGACATGCTGGAAAAGAATGTTTATATCCTGGACTCGGCGTCCATCCATGAGAACATCAACAATTTGACCAGATTAGCTGAGCAACACGTGCCGATTTGGAAACCGTTGCGTGACGTGGTGAAGAAGGACGATCTCGTCGACATCGACGCCGCGCTACCAAACGCCACTATCAACGTGAACGCGATTCTAAGCAAACTGAACACGAACTTGTGCAAAACGAAAGTCGACTGCCAAAACGCGACGGTTCTGTACAATTTTCTTAGTTCGAAGAGAGCGGGCAAGGTTTTCCGATACGATCCGAAGGCGTCCAAATATCCGTCGGTATCCGATATTTCGAGCCGATTGGCTCGCAGTCTGGACATAGATCTCATAAATCGGCAGCTGTCTTTCTGGCGCACAGAGGCTTCCTGGAATCTCTTCTGGCTCAAGGAAATCTTGTCTCATCTGTCCTCAATTCTCGGAGAAGGCGGGAATCTGTTGGATGTCGCTAGTAAAATAGATCTCGAGGATGTCACTAGCGTTCTCGGAGTTCCCGATCTCGCCGAGGGCATCATCAATATATTGCAGGATAAAACAGTCGACAAATTATTTGACGGGTATATATCTCTCTCGATTGTACCCATTTTATAGCCAGATGATAAAATATGTGAATAAAAAGTTATATTATATATTCAATAATTTATGAAATTTGTTTTCTTCTCACGAAAATTTGATTCAGAATTATTGTCGTAATTTTTCAAAATTTGTAATTCTCAATAATCTGATATTACGTTAAAAATATGCATGTGTCTTTTCTTATAGATTGAAGGAACTTCTTGAGGATGTGGAGCCATTCATAAGTGATCAGGAAATAATCGATGATTTACATAGAATAATCGCGACATTGGAATCAATGGAAGTTTTCAAAAACCTAGGACTGCTGGATATGAAATGTATCAGATTCAATTTCAAATTTCGTTAGATTACACGGCAATCTTTTTTCTAGCTAATAATTTAAATTTTACAGACGTTGTCAAAGAAATGTTCGACAACTGGGACTTCGTGCAAACGTATTTGATCGACAGAATCGGTATTACTAACGAGATCGCTCTCACCTTGGGCAAGGCCAAGATAGACATGATTTCAGTCTTCATGAAAGAACGTGGTATTATTAGTCTGAAAGATACCATTTGCTCACCCGAGAAGCTTGGCGATATGTTGCACTTCAATAGCAATCTTGTGACTGCCGAAGAAGTTAGCTCCGCGCTCTGCAAGTTGGAGGACTCCCAGACCCAAGATATCGCTATCACGTTGATGAAAAACTTGAACTTTGATTATATTTTCAGAAATGTAATTATAAAGTATTACTTATCGTCTCGATTCGAAATACGACGAAGGATTTGGAAAAATGTTTTTTTTTCGTTTCAGTTAATGAGCGCTAACGTGAAAAGTATATTGGCTAACGCAAATTTAACCGAGGCCGAAGGGAAAATTATATTGGACAATCTTGGCGTTGTTGCGGAACTATTTCCGCTCTTCAAAGACAGGTTATCGTCGAACTTTTCTTTAGGAGATGAACTAGAAGAAAGTAATGCGGAAGAAACGGATAAAATAATGTCCAGTAAGTCATGCATCGTAATATATCATTATCTTAAACTCAATCAATTGCAAATCGCATTTTTATTTCTTTCATTAAATTTTATATTTGTAAATTTTTCAGATTCGCAATTTTTGAAGGACTCTAGCAAACTACTCTGTGGTAAATCATTGATCCAAGATGACAATGGACAAATTTACAAAATCATCTCCAGTTTGAAGGACATTAACAAGGCGTCCGATCAAAAGGAACTCGAATCTTTGCCAAGTAAGGCATAAGTAAAAAATTCAGAATAAACGTTGAACCGTTAAATAAAACAATTTGCCGTAAAAAAATAATTTGTTAATTTTTAGATGACTTCTGCAGAGAAACATACAAAACTGTACTCGATATACCTGGCGGAAAGATCGTTTGGTCGTATATTAAACCTCTGTTACGTGGACAGATTCTTTACGCACCTAATACTACCGTGATCTCCGAGGTCATGGCGTTGACGAACGAAACTTTCGTGCAGATGGAATACTTTAGCATACTGATGACTAGTGTTGAGAAAACTCTCAAAGCTGTGGCCAACTTGACAGAGATGGGTGACACTTTGAAGGAATTGCAAAGTATAATATCCTCCGACGTCATGAAGGTTGCGATCAAGTCAATGGGTGATGGCAAATTCGAAGGTATCATCCGTGCTTCAAGTTTAAAGCTTCGTCATTTTAAAAATAAATTTAAAAATGCGAACAAGTATTCTTCTCAGTTAGTTTGTTAAAAACGTTGTTATCGTGTAGGTGATTCCCTTTCCGAGCTGAATCTCAGTGAGATCGCATGGCGGCTGAAGAAATCGAAGAAACTAATTTCGATGATCGAAATGCTAAACGGCATGATAGGATGTCTGCTGGTGAACAGGACAATAGGATTCTCCACGGAGGAGGAATTGGAAGCAGCAGCTAGCCGCTTGACCGACACGAACGAGTTTTTGGCCGGGGTGATCTTTCTGGATGATACTTCTTCGCATCGGGCGAAGAGATCTCTGGACAACGAATTACCGGATAATATCATCTATAAGATTCGCATGGACGTGGACTATGTGCCATCCACCAGACGACTGAAGAATCAATTTTGGATTCCTGGTCCGGAAAGCAGCTTCATCGAGCATCTCAGGTATCTCCGGGGTTTCATTCAACTTCAAGACTCCGTCGATCGCGCAATTATAAAGGTGAAGAGTCGACAAGATCTCGACTGGAAGACAGTCACGCAACAAATGCCGTATCCGTGTTGGAAACACGTACCGTGAGTAATCAATATTCTGTGTCTTGAGATAAGTATCTTGTAACTACCGAGGACGTGGATGAATCCGTTGAAAATTATAATATCGCTATCTCTCATTTCACAATTATTTGTTAATAAGGAAAAAATGTTGCAGATTCCAAACGACGCTTTACGAGTCTCAAGGCTTGCAAGTATGCTTCTTCTTCGCGTTAATGATGTGCGTTGGATCGGCCGTCAGACATATCGTTTGGGAAAGGGAATCACAAAATTCTATGGTACGATTGTTAATGTAATGTTAATATAATAGAGTAGAGTCTATTTTTTAGATTATCTACAATTCGTATTAAAATTTAGGGGGGGATAGAATTTATAATTGTATATGCTATGCAATAAGAAAGACATTTGAAGAATCAAAATGCACATCATAAAAAATTATAAAAGGAATTCTATCCTGACATTTAATACAAATTATAGATTACTTAAAGTAAGCTTTACAATTTCTTGACATTTAATTTTTATATTATATAATTATCCTTTCATTGCAATTTATTTTTCAGGTAATGAGTGTAATGGGATTAAAGCCATGGCGAAACACCCTGGCTTGGTTTATCACGTCTTACGCGGAGCTGTCGATTGTGATGATTTGTATTTCCATAATTTTATTGGCCGGAAAAATTCTTCCACGCTCGGATCCTCTTGTAGTACTTATTTTACTTTTTGATTACATCTTCTCCATAGTGACTTTCTGGTACGTAGTTTCAAGAGTTTCTTGTGCAACTGCACGTATTCGGACACGCGATTATGTTTCGTACTTCGGAATTAACCACTGTAAATCTTAATTACATTTCAGCTACATGATCTCGACGATGTTTAGCTCCGCCAGCCTCTCAGCTGTTACCACGGTCGTCATGTTCCTGTTAACTTACATGCCGTACATCATTGTTATCGCCATGGAAGCTGTATTCGGATTCGGATACAAACTTCTAATTGTGAGTCGAGCTAGTAATGTAATTTAATATTCTTATTTAGTTTTATAAAGTAAAACTGCAACTAAAAATATTGTTAAATTCATGATTCTAATGCGATACCATTTCACAAATCAAATGCATGACACTAACGTCAAATTATACGCTTAACGAATGATTCGTTCTATCATCAAGAATGTCGCTAAACGATTTACTTCTCAGTGCCTGAGCATGTCAACCAGCTTCTGTTACGGATGCCTGTACGCGGTGCGAAAGGAAGTTCAAGGCATCGGTCTTACTTGGGCAAATATGTGGGAGGAATCGAGCCCTGGTGATTCGATGACTTTGGGAATGTTGTTGATAATGATCGCTTTCGATGGCTGTCTGTATGCCGCAATCGGCTACCTCATCACTAGATACACTGATTCAGGTACAAATCCGACACACCTCCCGTCTACTTTCAGAAATGATTCTTTGCCATTCTGGTGGAGGTGTTACAAGTGACTAGTAGAGATTGGCTAACATTGACACTATTTTTCTTCCCGATTTTTTCGCGCGAGGCCGACCGTGATCGACGCGAATACGTGATTCTTCATATAAGATTTATTTTATTAATGAGAGAATTTTTCGCAGAGTTCTTGATCTTATCGTATAGGTGACATTTTAGAATTTTATCTGCCTCTTTGTGTGTGTTTTAATGTCTCATCTTTGTTACTCTCTCGTTGATAACAATTACTAAAATCATCAGAGTCGCGCGGTGGAATTATTTGAAATTATAACAATAATTATAGGATTATTTGCTTTTGTAAAAAGGTTACAGAACGATCAGCTTTTAATTTGTGAGTAAAATGCAGAAGTTACAAAGCGTTTCATAATTTATTTTAGTTTAATAATTTATTCGACGGTTAATTAATTATTGGGTCAATACTCCATTGGATTAAGTATTTAATTAAACATTTTATAAATAAGTTAATTGTTCTCTGTTTAAAATAATTTCATAGTGCTATTCATGAAAAAATATTCTAACATATCTCTTCTCTCTCTCTCTGTGGCTCTTCTACAAAATAATAATAATAAAATCACGCATACTATGTAAGATGGTACGCAGTACCATCGCATTTTCATGAACTTTGCACACGTACATTTCACACGGTACTCTCACTCTCCCGTATAATCACGAAATGCACCTGCGAGAAAAATCCAGGAGTGTGAATCCGACGTGATGGGAGCGTGTCGTTTAATAGAAGTCGATGAAGTGACCTGGTGAGTTGTCTGCGAAGCATTACCGATAATTTTCCAGGTAAAGGCTTTCACGGTTTGAGGTCCCGTAGCTTATGGTGGGCCGACACACGCTCTCTCTATGGCAGGCCGAGCTACCTTGCCTTCGTCAACAACCTCTATTTCACTAACGACGTTCTTCATCCCTCAGCCGCTTACCAAGGTATCGCACTCTTCTCTGTGCACACGCATGTCACGAAAGTTTGTTTTCAGCTTGCCTCACGCGCTACTCGCCAGCGACGAGCTCGCATGTCAGCTGACACCTTGTCAGGGGCAAGAGTAAAAAGAACGTTTTGATAGACGTAAACTGGGTTAAATTTCGTTCCTGTGGTAGCGACGGAAATTATCGTCAGCAATTTTCATGGTGTCTATAATAATTTAGAGCTTTTGCATTCTTGTGAAAACTTTCGTCGAGAAGAAAAGCCATTTCCAAAGAAAATCATAATTCGAGCGGCGATATCGTTTGTGCTCTAACATTACAAAAATTAATATTTTAATTCATAATTGCAGTTATTCTGCATCAGTTTGTTCTTTTTATTGTTACCAAAAACATATATGTGATATCATGCTTTCTTTATATTTTCTCGCATTTCTGGACGCTTTGATGATAATGCTTAAGCATGTGAATGTAATCATATCTGAAGTTTGTGTGAATGTTGCATATTTTTCGATTTCCTTTTCGGTTATTTCAGCATTATATTTTTACAATTGGCAAGTATTTTAAGGTCAGGTAATTCGTATATTCTGTATCAATTATATTTTTTGTGTTTGAAGGTTTATACCATATTTGCAATGCACGTTTTGCACGTTTTGCAACATAGTTTAAATAAAAAGGGACATTATGTTTGTTCCCGGATTTTCGATTGAAGGTATCGGAATTATGTTTAAGAGAGATATTTGTTGATATGGAGTTGCTTTTTCTTTAAAAATTATTTTTGAACTTGCTTTTTTCTGATGGTGTTGCCGTGAAATCGATAAGAGTTTGCTTTTGATGCAGGCGTCATTATTATAAACTCGATGTAAGAACAAAATGCCATTTGTTGCCGAACGTATAGATGACGAGAGCGATCTTAGCAGCTTGACGGTCACAGAGAAGCAAATCGGCGTGAAATTTGAGAGTGTCAGGAAAGTCTATCACACCGAACAAGGTGATGTCGTCGCCGTGGAAGACTTCACTTTGAAACTTTGCGAGGGTGAAGTAACGAGTCTGCTTGGAAGAAACGGTGCAGGGAAGACTACTATTATGTACGTTAAATGCTTTTCTGAGTTGATTATTATCTTTAATATACTTTTATATGCCTTAAAATCAAACAATTCAATACGGCGCTAATTTGATGATGCTCGAGCGACGTTCGCCAATTTTGTATCTCCATTACAGCAAGATGCTAACGGGAATGGTGGCACCGACCAACGGCGAAATTTGCTTAAACGGCGAAGAATGTTGCAAGCCCGATATAGGAGTGTGTCCTCAAGATAATGTGCTCATCGGAACTCTGACACCAAGGGAGCACATGATCTTTTATTGGAAACTTAAGAGACCTAATGACGATAACAACAATATGCAGAGAAATGTCAACGAGTAAGATATTAAACTAGAAGGAAACTTTTTTCATTTTTTTTAAACATAATCTCGCTGCACGTAATTTTAGGAAACAAAGTGCTTTAGCTTCTCTCTGGAAAATCATTTTGTAATAGTTACGATCTATCAATTGAAGAGACAAATGTTTCTTTGTTCTTTTACAGAATGATGGCTTCCTTGGAACTCGGGCGTCAGGAACACGAGCCTGTGTCGCGTTTATCAGGCGGCACACGACGCAGGCTCTGCGTGGCCCTTGCCTTTCTCGGCTCGCCACGTTTGGTGATCCTGGACGAGCCTGGGGCCGGGGTGGATCCTGCAGCTCGACGGCGAATTTGGCGACTGATCGACCAACACAGGATTGGCAGAACCGTGCTCCTCTCGACCCACCATCTGGACGAGGCCGACATGCTAAGCGACACGGTGGTGGTGATGCACAAAGGGAAGATTTTGTGCACCGGTTCGCCACTGTCCTTGAAAATGACGCATGGCAGGGGATACAGATTGAACGTGTCTTTCCCGCCCGACCACTATGTCAACGGAGAAGCGGGAATAGGAGGGATAGGAGAGATGGTCGACAAAAAGAACATGAAGGCCCTTCGTACCGTCGTCGAGGAAATTATACCGAACACCGCGATAAACGAGGTCTCCGAGTCAGAGGTCACCATCGCCTTGCCTTTTCAAGGAAAAATTGGCGTTAACGATGAGTAAATGTCCGAAATATTAATTATTAACCCGCCCGTCATTAGAAAATTGATTAATATTTGAGTATCGAGTTGTATTTTTGTAAATTTCTTTTTGCGTATGACATAAAGTAATATGTCGCAGGACTTAAAAAGAAAGAATTAGATAAAATCTACTATTGCACAGTGATTTATGATAACGCCGTGAGCTGCGTGCGATTCTCGTGCCGTCTTCGCAAATATTTGACGCTTCAAGACACGTGATTTATCTTAGGAGGAAATCGTTGTAATCATACTCGAGACAAAATCGATTAAACACCTGCGTTTGCATTCGAGTAAAGCCAGAGATGTTTCAGCATCGCGCAAGTGGCGAAGGCGCTGGAAGACAACCGTAAGCTCTTGGGATTCTCGCACTTCTCACTGGAGTGCGACACTCTGGAAAGAGTCTTCTTGGATCTTTGCGCGCGAGCGGACAACGGATCGAGCGTTATCAGAGCGAGTCAAGATAGCGCCATTAATGTGGAGCACGTCGGTGAGAAATGTTCCACGTGCACGCCATGACATACATAAGATCCACCTTCTTAATTAAAAGATCTATTTAACCCTTCGCAGTTTAGATTTTTGGGGGATATAACAGAAATAAGAAGAAAAGAGAGAGAGTTAAAAACAGATAATAAATTTAAAAAATGCAAAACTTGAAAATTGATTTCAATCATAATTTTATCACAATTGTAAAGTTACAATATACTTGACAAAAAAGAGAAGAACGTAAAGAAGAAGAAAATAAAACAATAATAAAACCATTAATTACTACGTCATTGTGCTATTTAAAATTACCGTCTTAAATATTTAATTAAGCATTATTGAAATAAATTAGATTGATTACTTTGCAAAGAAAGAAATTTAATTAAATTGGTATAAGTTTAAACAGAAAAATAAAAGTTTTTACTTTGCGCAGAAGTTCCCGTATTAGACGACAACGTCGATTTAATTACCGACATGGTATTGAAGCCCTCGCCAATTCGACAAATGAAAGCCATAATAAAAAAAAGGCTATGGCATTTTGCGAGAGACTGGAGAGCGCCGTTGGCCGCGCTCGTTTTACCAACCATGTTCGTTGCAGTTGCTATGGGATTTTCTCTGATACGGCCACCGTCCGAGAACGAGCCACCTCTGGTTTTGAACCCCAAACTTTATGACACTCATCCGACTTACTTTTACAGGTGAGAGAAATTTAATAAAAAAATTTAATAAAAAGATAAAGACAAAGGTAAAAAAATGCGCTAAAGATCTTGTTGGTATGAAAATACTAGTACGATCTGCTATTTATATTTTTATGGATTAGAGCTTTAAAATCGATCAAACTAAATTAAATTAAATATTCATTTTCTACCTGATATTCTTAACGATTTTTTAAAATATTTATCATTGCAGTATCGATAGTAATGACCAGTTCCTACAACATGTGTCCATGCAGCTGCACAATCGCTTCGGGGACGATTATGCTGGCGCATGGCAAACCTTACCTAATGTACGAATAATAATTATTTCGAAATTTATATGAGGACTTCGTACAAGTTCAAATTATAAACAATTGCGCATTTATCTCAAACAATTTGTAGGATACCGGAACCTGCGAATGTGTGGACGGTCAACAGACTTGTCGAGGTGTTTCTAAAGCCGTCGAAGGTCTTCTTCAAACCCTACCTGGCCGACCTACTCTGGATTGGATAGTTTCGACGCAACAGGAATACATAGAGAAACGGTATCGCATTTCGCTATCACATTAACGGAGATATTGAGATCCGATCAAAATTTTCTGAACAAACAACGACCCGTAGATACGGTGGTTGGTCTCTGTCGCACTCCAAGGAGGATCCCCTTTTTATCGTTTGGTACAATAACAAAGGCCACCACTCGATGCCGGCGTACCTGAACGCCCTCAACGAGGCGATCCTGCGAGCATCCGTGACGCGAGGGCACTTAACCACACTCAATCACCCCTTGAAGCTATCCAGCGACCAGCTGAATCGAACGACACTGTGAGCGCTCACCTCTAATGTCGCGACGAATCGCGGGGAAAATCCCTGTCGAAGATATTTCTCGTCGTGATCGTTACATGGGCCCCGCGGGATTAATTAACTACAGAACGTTTTACGTGACGGGATGCGGGCGGATACCTTCAAACGGATAAGCGAAGACGTTTGCGCACAGTTCAAAGTTCTTGAACCAAAAGGATCGACGAGTGAAACATCCCGACGTAGACGTTTCGTTTGCTTTTAATTAACGTATCGCATCATTCGGTATTCACGCCGGTAGCGGCTCGGTGCATGTGTTTCAACGTTACATTACTGAGTTCTACTTGTATCAAATCGATAATGATACCATTCTTGTTTGCTTTTCGCGGTTAATATTAAAAATCGAATATGCGGATATTGCGTAGAAGAATATCCCGACGATCGTTAAAATTTGTATAGTAATTGGATCGTGTCACTTAAATGTCGTTTCAGAAACGTCAGAAATTTTACGTTACGATATCTTATTTCTTTAGATTGCAACATGTGGCGGACGTCGGTGTGGCATTAGTGCTTTTGATAGCGTTCAGTTTGGTTGGAGCTCAGGGAACGAAGGAGATAGTCAGAGAACGATTGTCAGAGGAGAAAAGAATACTTTATTTAGCTGGAGTTCATCCTATCACGTATTGGACAACAGTTTTAATTTGGGACTCTTATACACATCTAGATGTGTATAAGAGACAGCTATCACGTATTGGACAACAGTTTTAATTTGGGATTTCATAGTGAGTTATTAATTATTGGGAAGAAGATTATATTAATGAGAAGAATGGAGGAATTGCTTCAATACGTTAAAAACAGATCACCTTTTAATATGTTATCCAATATTTTATTAATGTTTCTTCTTTTAGGTATTCTTTTCCTCTATGTGCCTAGCGATAATTGTTTTCGAGATCTTCGGTTTATCAGCCTACGTTGCGAAAGATAATCTGGCCGGTGTTTGTCTTCTGTTAATTCTGTTCGCGTAAGTATCCGTGTTTAATTGTTTGCTAGCATAAAATCGATATAACGTAAATATCTTTAAAATATTCATTATTTTAGATGGGCGGTGTTACCGTTTTCGCATTTAGCCGAAAAAGCGTTCGACGACTCGAGCCTGTCCAATATGGTGCTCTTCTGCGTAAATACCTTCATAGGTGTGGCCTCCCTAGCGACTATTTTGGTCCTCGATATCCTTGGCAGAAGTAAAACGGCCGAAGACGTGAGAAATATCTTGCATTATATTTTAATGATCTTCCCACAATACACCTTCGGCGACGGGTTAGTCGAGATCACAAAGAACGATATCACTTCCAAATTATTGGAAAGATTTCATATGGATACTTACAAGTCGCCGCTCAGCTGGGATCTTCTCGGCTTCCATTACGTCTACTTGTTTGTAATCGGTGCGATTTTGTTCGTGCTGAATTTGATAATTGAATGTCGAGTCCTGCCCGATCTGAAGAGGCAAAAGATCGGTTACGAGACGATACAGGAAGACGAGGACGTTGCCAGGGAGAGGCTGAGAATCGAGACCGGAATGGTGGACGATACCCTGAAGACCATGAAGCTGAGGAAGGAATACAGGAGCGTGTACGGGACAAATGTCGCTGTACAAAATTTAAGTTTCGGCGTACAGGCCGGGAAGTGTTTCGGTCTCCTGGGGGTGAACGGGGCGGGAAAAAGCACGACGTTCAAGATGCTGACAACGGAAATCATTCCTACGGCCGGGAAAATTATTCTGAAGGGGAAAGAGATTGGTGCGAGACCCTTGTGCAACGGCGAAGTTGGCTATTGCCCTCAGAGCGACGCCCTGGACGGATTCCTCACACCCCACCAGTGTTTGACGGTTCACGGTGAAGTTTGCGGATTGAGCAACGTTCCTAAGGTAGGTGACAGACGAATAACTCTAAAAAGAAATGTGTATGTAAGTTTAAAAGCCTGTTGAAAATTTAATAGGCTTTTTTAAACTTACATCTCTCTTATCTGCGTTTATGATATTTAACATTTTGAAGAAGATGTTGAAAATGAAATCTCGTAAACTTCTACAGATTCTTTTATCTCAGAGTTGCAGAGGAGAGCTAAATTTTAAGAGTTAAATTTGCAGACGCAAAGCTTCGGAATTGGAATCTCAGGGATTTCATTTATTATTTCAGGCTGTGGAGGCAACGCTGAAGAGGTTCGATCTACTCAAGTATGCTCATCGAAGGGTCTCCGGCCTCAGCGGTGGTAACAGAAGGAAGCTATGCGCCGCGATAAGTGTCATGGTTCCTGCCGCTGTAATTCTCATGGACGAGCCCACGAGGTAGCTCGCATAATTTTACAATTACGTTAAACGATTGTTGATTTTACGCAAAAGTTACCTAATTCTGTAATAACTTTATCATTCGCTCGCGCACATTAGCGGAATGGATCCCGCCACGAAGAGTCTCGTGGCCAGAGCCGTGAGACAAGTGACGAGGAGTCAAGGATGCGTCATACTAACGTCGCACAGCGCCGCCGAATGTGAGAATCTTTGCACAAGGGTAGGCATCCTGGCTAGAGCTGGTCTCAGGTGTATAGGAACGCCGCAGCATTTGAAGCACAAGTAAGATTACATCGAACTTCCTCTTTCGTAGAATGCGGCGTCTCTTTTAACCCCGGATATTTCCCAGCAGACTCATAAACCGTACACAGGAAGCTCGGAGCTTCTATCAGTTCTGATTTTCTGTTCCTGTTTGCAATCCTTTTCTCCGATCCTACCGGGGAACTTACGGATCCTTATGTCCCGCAGCATAACGAATATATTCTTCAATTGAAATCTCTTATCTTTATACCATCTCATCTTGTTGAATAATCCTCTTGAGGGAGGTAAGACGATACTGTGGAAACGTGGAGTGGGAAAAAGCCGGTGGTTGAGGTTCATTAGATCCCTCGATACGAGGTCGCCGGCTTAAACCCGCAAATATTTTTTCCTTGCAACTTAATCAAAGAAAATGTTAAAAAGTTGTTATAACGCATTTTAATTAGATCGTCGGAGAATTTCATTAAACCTAAGACCTCTCGTGATGGCAATACTCTTACGTCTAAGAAGGCTTAAGTCTTTTGCTGTGATTTTAATTTCTCATATAGGAAATATAGCGAAAATATAGCGTGACAAAAATGAATCTGACTCGACGCTGTAAATAATGCGATGACAAAGCCAGCCTTCGGCTAGTCACTGACTGAAATCGATTAAATATGCACGAAGGGATCTATATTAAATGTGGCATGATTTATTCGAAATAATAACGTGGCGCGCGATAAATATTTAACTGCTAAGGTCCTAAAGTGCCCCCGGAAAGGATCTCGGAAAATGTCCCTCTTCCACCTTCTTACTTTACCGCAGTGTCTCCCGCCATCGAGGGTAGAATTTACGATATGGTTCTGTTCACGTTAGCAGCCTATCCTGCAATCCGCTCTCGTATGTCGCGGAGAGTACGTTGAATGATAAAGAATGGCGAATGCACTTTGTTACAGTATAGAAAGCGCAGTAAAAGCTTATCCCCCGTGTCCTTTGTCCAGGCCGAGTTTGAAATATAGATCCGCGTCCCCCGCGATCGAATGCAACGAGAAAGTGAATAAATCGTGAATTTAAGCACGCTAATAAAACCGAGTTTCTTCCTTACGACTCCCGCGATCTTTTAATACGCTCTGCTGCTCCAGAAAAATTTTCGCTTTGCTATTTCTTCATTGCAATTATCACATTAATTCGTGTCATTTGACGTGCGTCGGAAACTTGCCTCGAAAACTGTAAAGCCGATTTGACTTTTAGATTCGGCGAAGGATACGTCGCCTTCTTGAGATTCGGCCAGCCAGTTTCCGCCACGGATCTTAGGAAGGTTATCCTGAAATATCTGCCACAGGCGATGATCTCCTCGAGGCAGGCAACGGCTGCTCGGCTCTTGCTACCGCGGAGTCAGGACATGCCGCTCAGCGTGAGCTTCAGCATGCTGAAGCTCTTGGCGGAGGAGCTTAAGGCCACGGACTACACACTCACACAGAGTTCGCTGGATCAGGTCAGTGAATCCAATTCAACGATACAGTGTTTCGTGGATTCTCATCAATTTTGATTTTCAAATGTTCCGCCTCTCATGTTTCGTAAAGCTACACGACGTATTATTTTGAACGTACTCCCGGAATTGAAGCGGTAATGTCGATGTCGATCCCCGCGATTTATCATTTCTGAAATCGTAAAATACTTTTTAAAAAACCTTAATTCGCAAATTAGAACTCCTGACTAATAAATAACAATATTACAATTCATAAGTGGGCTGTATGGAGTCAGCGCGATACACCAATGCGCAATTTTAGTAAAAACAAATTAATATTACATACTCAGTCCATACGCTGAAAAAAAATTTTTGGTAAACTTGTGAAATGCATGTAGTATACTTTCTTTTGAAGTATTTGATTATTATTACCGATTATAATAATAATAACAAAACATTTTGTAATAATTCATTTGAAGTATTTGATTATTATTACCGATTATAATAATAATAACAAAACATTTCACCAAGGCCTTGGTGAAATAGTTTCAACTAAACGTATAAGTATTA
>NJRP01000105.1:582748-598308 GCA_003063835.1 Aphaenogaster floridana | reverse complement strand
TATTACAAAATGTTTTGTTATTATTATTATAATCGGTAATAATAATCAATAATACTTCAAAAGAAAGTATACTAAATGCATTTTACAAGTTTACCAAGAATTTTTTTCTCAGTGTAGCATAGGATAACTAAGTAAACATTTCAGCTCACGTTTGAGCCATCTTCAGTAAGAATTGTTAGAGATTGATCCGCATAAAATACTTAAGATACACGTATAATTAGGCTAAAAGAGAGCTTAGGACCACGCTTATTTAATTCTTACGACGTGACCTTCGGAGGAACATCCGGTGGGTGAATACGCGTTGGTGGCGCGATATTCTAAGGGCTTGTCTTCCACAGATGATGCACCGTCGGCATACAGCGCCTCCTCCTGTCGTCCAAAGACGATCCGCGTTTTCGTCCCACCGATCCTGACGGATATTAATGGATCCGCCGTCTCGTAGTTCGCTTACATATACACCCTCGCGATGGTTTATAAGCTGCAGGGAGGCGGGAAGCTCGCTCACCACCGGCTGGTTGCCTCTAAGCTCGCCTAAATGCTTTCCGGGTAGCTGTAACGCGCGGTGCCCACCCTCTCCCCCTCCTCACTGCGAAAACTGTTGTTAATTAACCGTTCGCTCGCCTCTCCCACTATCTTTCCCCCCTCCTCGAAATAATTCACCGTTTGAATAATGAAGCCCGAATCTTGTCGAAATTGCCGAGTGTAAATCTTATGCACACGATACATTACGAAGCTCTTGCGCGTCGTGTGTTGCAATGACGACTGTCTTTCAGGTCGCTTTCAATGCGAGCGGATTGCTGGCGTTCTCGGTAAATGCATATATTGTCGGTGTATGCAAGTCAGCGCGACGTTAAATGCACGTCAAAGCGTCGAAGACCCTTCCGCGCGCACTTCTCGAGTCGCGTATTTAACGATATTATTCGCCGCGAACGCGCCGGGACGATGCAATTGAGGTGCAATTAAGTTAACTGCAATCAAATTAAAATCGCACGCCGGTAGCTTTCTTTCACGTCGCGTCGCGCGTTCTCGCGCATAAAGAATTTTTTGTCATTTTGTTCCATTCCGGATCTGTTCTCGCGTGCCGTTCCAGTTAATCCACGGCACCGAGGGGGTACGTGCAGCCACGCTCATGCGAAATTGCAGGCTGCCCTATCTTTCTCTTCGCGTGATATCCGTAAAACCTACGGACGCGCGCATGACGTCCCGTGCTTTTTCTCTCGCGCGTAAAGCTCCCCCGCGTTTTTACCCGGGGAATAAAATTTTTTTAAAAGCGGCACAACTGTCATGTAATTGAGTGGCCCGTGTGTCCAACTTACGGACGGACAAATTATGTCCAGTGTGCCCGTTTGTCCCGGCGCCGCAGAGAGGATGTGTGTTTGCGCGTGGAGGATGCGCGCGGCAGCCGGACGCTGAAAGGACACCGTACTCTCATGCAAGTAGAACATAAAAGTCATAATGACGTCAAAATGATGCTAAAATGACGCCTTTGACATTTTAGCATCATTTTGACGTCATTATGACTTTCTGTTCTACTTGGGCTATTTGCGCGTAAAATAGGTCCCGACCGATTTTTTTCAAATTTCGTATACAATTAGATGTATCATTAGGTAGATGAACCACATAAAAGATTTGTCAAAAAAATCACTTTTTTGAGGTGTTGAAGCCTGATAATGGCTGCGTTCAGCAGAAAAAGCAGCTTTGCAACTGTTGTAAAATTCTTTAATATGATTGGTTCTTGCCCTTGGTTCCTCCTGGATCTAAGTGTATAAAACAATCATATTAAAGAATTTTACAACTGTTGCAAAGCTGCTTTTTCTGCTGAACGCAGCCAATGATGCAGACCCAAGTAAAACAAAAAGTCATGATGACGTCAAAATGATGCTAAAATGACGCCTTTGACATCATTTTAAAGTCATGATGACGTATAAATGACCTCAAAATGATGTCAAAGGCGTCATTTTAGCATCATTTTAACGTCATCATGATTTTCGTGTTCTACTTGGGGAGTCCGTATTATACGATATTTTGAGGTTTGCATTGGAAATCATTCTTGTAAAAAAAGAAAGAGATGTAACGATATCTAGAATTACATTACCCTGGCAAAAATTGTTAGTGAGAGATTGTGTTTATATTTATTTATGAAGAGTTTTATCAATGGTTATACTATTTATGAAGAGTTTTATAGATGGTTACACTGTATAGAAACGCGCGTTGCAAATACCTGGTGACAATAACATTTTATAAATACTTACACAAAACTATAATGGAAACGTTTAAGATTATGTCATTAAACGCCACTGAAACATTTCATAAGAAACATAGCCGTGAACATCTCATAAACAATTCCATGTTTAAATTTCCATCTTATAAACAATTTAATAAATGTTTTAAAGCTTAAATGAAACATTTACTCAACACTTAAGTAAACTTCTTATAAACATTATTTTCGCCAGGGTATATATATTCTCCACTTTGGAAGGTCTCTCGATACTCTATTTGACCAAAAACTCATATTCGAGAAGTGCTTCGATGACAAAGTTGAAATCATATCGTTTTCTATGTCAATCGTCATGGGTTAATTATATATTGCCATACAAAATATTACAATAGTTTTTAGTGATTGTACGTTAGACTCAGTTTTAGTTCTCCAATCCATAGGATAAGAATGTATATCCAGGGCCAACGACGAGGACGTACCGAGTACTTGGCCCCATATATTAATATTTTTTTGTTTTATTGATTTCGTTTTTTTAATATTTTATTTCTGAATTTTGTTATTTTTTTGTGATTTTCTATTTTTTTTATTCCTTAAGCTTTTTATATAGAACTTTATACTGCAGTACTTCTCGAATATGAGTTTTTTGATCAAATAGAGTATCGAGAAACCTTCCAAAATCAAGAACATAATTCTAGATATTGTTACATCTCTTCCTTTTCTTACAAGAATGATTTCCAATGTAAACTTCAAAATATCGTATAATACGGACTCTGCATCATTATCAGATATATCGCGCTTCAACACCTCGAAAAAGTGATTTTTTTGAAAAATCTTTTATGTGGTTAATTTACTTAATGATACATCTAATTGTATACGAAATTTGAAAAAAATCGGTCGGGATCTATTTTACGCGCAAATAGTGTCCTTTGCATTTCGTGGACCCCGTCTTACCGCCGAACTCCTCCACCTCGCTCTTCGCGACCATTTTTGCGAAATTTACCGGGCGCGCAATGTCGCCACCGGGCCGCATTTGCATAAGCCGGTTAATAAAGAAAAATTTTAATTTTAAAGCTAATTAAAAAACTTCTTACGTATAAATCCTCGTAGGTTAACGAAGACGTTTAGCTTTAATTAACGCGCCCTCGAACACGCGGTAACGTCACGATATTACATTATTAATTATTTTCGCAAATAGTGTGCGTCCGCATCCGGTCGGGCAAAATCCGAATAGTGCGGAAAATTTAGTTCGCGCGAGTTGTGCACGAAGGGAATTCGCGCGACGGCGTGATATTAGCTTGAAATGAAATGGTTGTTACGGCGATGCATAAAGCTTGCAATCTCCCCGCTTTGTTTTTCCAAATTCAGGTTTTATATTAAGCGCTGTCCGGCGGAGAATAATGAAACGGAATTAAAATAAAACTTTACAGCAAGCGCAATTTTATATTTACGCCATAAAACTATTCACGGTTGTTTCGCATCTATTCCGATTTACTCGCTGGAATGTAGGAGAATCCATTTTACTCGCGTGTCGTAAAAGGAAAGTGAACTTTATTGTGCATATATACGTGTGCGGATTAAGAATTTATTGCATCACCGGGCCGACACGCAAAAATACTCCTCGTGGAATGAAGTGAGGCCATGGGGAAACGAAACTAACGGCGAAGATCTTTTTTTTACCTGTTTTGCAACTTTTTTTCAACAATACATCATTCGGTGTTTCGCGACTTAGTTGCGAGCGATGATCATAAATCACACGCAACGACAAGTTGCGCGACAGCGAAAATCGTCGGTGCGGGTATGTAGATCTTACGGTCCCGAAAAGTGTGCGCAATCCATTTCCAACTATCCTTCACAGTTCTACAACGTCGGAAAATTCTAAGAAGCGGTTCCGGATCGAAATGAACCGTCGTCGACGCGTCGATGGTTCAGAGAGAAGGTGGGAATTGAAATCGTTGCTTGAGTGATCGATCGATCCCGATCAAAAAGGTGCGATTTAATTTTCGCGAAATGCGAAACGTGAACTGCAGCAGAGAATGCATTTTTTATTTATTTCATTTTATTTTTTATTTATTTATTCTTTTTTAAGCTTTATTTCAATGCGATCGTTATTATAAGATACCGTGTTATTTAATAAAGGATTCTGAAATAGACTTCGTACACTGAAAAAAAAATTCTTGGTAAACTTGTGAGATGCATTTAATAATACTTTTTTTGAAGTATTTGATTATTATTACCGATTATAATAATAATAACGAAACATTTTGTAATAATTATAAACATTTGTAATAATTATAAAAGAGTAAATTTTGTTTGGTTGAGTCAACTAAATTATGTAACACTTATTATACGTTTAGTTGAAACTATTTCACCCAGCCGGCTTGGTGAAATAGTTTCCACTAAACGTATAATAAGTGTTACATAATTTAGTTGGCTCAACTAAACAAAATTTACCCTTTTAGTATTCTTTAGTACTCTACTTTAGTAATACTTTTTTTTTGAAGTATTTGATTATTATTACCGATTATAATAATAGTAACAAAACATTTTGTAATAATTATAAATATTTGTAATAATTATAAAAGAATAAATTTTGTTTAGTTGAGCCAACTAAATTATGTAACACTTATACGTTTAGTTGAAACTATTTCATCAAGCCGGCTGGGTGAAATAGTTTCAACTAAACGTATAAGTGTTACATAATTTAGTTGGCTTAACTAAACAAAATTTATTCTTTATAATTATTACAAAATGTTTTGTTGTTATTATTATATAATCGGTAATAATCAAATACTTCAAGAAAAGTATTACTAAATGCATTTCACAAGTTTACCAAGAATATTTTTTTCAATGTATAAGTCTAACAGAATCCGCTAGAAGATTGTGAAAAGAACGCTCGCGAATAAAATATCAATATCCACTGAAAGAGCGAACTAAAACGTGCTAGAAATTTAAGAGGAGCGTTATCGAATGTCATGAATAATGGGAGCTTAATTGATCACTTATAAGACGGCGCGTTGGCAAAGTGAGAGAAATTCAGTACTTGAAACGAGAAGTGAAGAAACGGGAGTTTTATGGCACCTTTTTGTCATCAGAAATAGAATCGCTTTTCGACCAATAATGTGACCGATCTATCAGCCCGTGACGTTTCGCAATTTCTACGTAATTGGTTCATTCTGAAAATATTGACGTATGCGACAATTTACCCGCGCAATTACATTCCTTTTTGAATTCGGGGGAGGGGGGGGCGCCTTCGGGATTATCATCGCTAATTGTTATTAGCGAGAAGGAGAAGTTTACGCTCGCCGTCCGCTTTGGAAAACACCGTCATCTGTCCTCTCCTGGGCGTATTTAAATCGTCGTTAAATACAAACTTGCGTCACGTATTCATCCTTACTTCTTGAAACTTGGTCCGCGCGAACATTAAGGGCTGCCATGAACCCCCGTTGTTTTGTAAGCTTCTAGAGTAACGACAATAGCAACAGCTCAAGTTAGCGCGGTTCGGAATATAAATTAAGTCCTAAGTACGGTAGTAAACTGGGTCGGGCCGAATCTAAGAACTTCTAGATTACCGCAATGCTACGGAAAACTATCAGCGCGAAGTCTTCTTCTCGCAAAAAGGGAGGGGTCCCGCAACCGCGTGCGTTCACCCTTCGGAAAATCAGGGACATGTAATATAAATGAGATCAACAATTAAAAATTGATTAATGATAATTATATTGGAAAGCTAAATTAAGAAAATGATAGTTGACAAAGAATAGATTTATCGAATTATTGAGAATTAAAATTAAAATAAATTTGTTGGCAAATTAAGCCAGGAGATTGCGAAATATTAATAACGTATATTATTTTTCATTCTACCGATCAAGCAATTGGCTAAATATAATATTTCAGAAGTAATTACGCATTTAAAATCTGTATTTCGTTTATAAATAATATTAATGCATTTCACGTATTGTTCAAAATATCTAACAATCTTTCCAGCTTAAACGCTCAATTTGTATTTCTCATATAAGAATCATTATACAATAATAATTACAGTACAGCCATAATGTATCAATAGTTTTTAGTATTAAACTGATAATTCAGTCGTTAGATAGCCAGCTCGGCGCGTATATTTTCCGAGAAAAAGATCGTTCCAAGTTTGCGGCGTCAGGACATTATGTAAATACATTTCTCACCGTGACGCAAAGACGGTACGGCGATCTCGCAAACAAAGTGGGAATTTTTTGCAGTATCTCGCTTGTATGTAAACCGGGGTGGGGCGAACTTGGCCGGTCGGAAAAGTTTTGAGATTTTTATGGGTCTTCGTTGCAAGTAAAGCCCTTCGTCCCTCCGCCCAGCGACCACCCATCCCGTTTACGAGAGCGTGTTTCAACGCGAAGCACGCACGGAACTGCAACGACGCAACGACCGAAAGTTTGCACCTAGTTCTCGTGGAACTTCAGTTTTGCGACTCGCAGCCGCGATAATTGCAGGCGCGAAAGCGTTACGCGGACGTTTGATCGGCAAAGCGAAATTGCGCGTTGCATAAAAGTATACCTTCACGTCGCGGACATTTGTTGCGAAGAAGAGGAAAAGTATCAGTTGGAAAAACTATTGTCATTACGAATAAAATCGGTTTTGACAGTTCATTGTTGGAATTCTAATTCCAAAGAGATATAATCTATTATGTAGAAAACTTTATTATTGTAACTGGCACTTCGACCGCTGGATCTATTATCGAGGTCTCTGTGTCCAAAAACGTGGATGTTTGCCGATAATACTGTTCGAATTTTAGACCACAAATTAGATATTTAATTTATCTATAACTGTAACTTTTTGCATAAATCGATCAACGTAATAGTTGACTTTTATAGATTTTTCGCTGAAAACGATTCCGCCAGTGAAATTACCCTATCACGTCACATTTTTGAGCTATTTTAGCTCAAAAGTACCAAAAAATGATCTGTGTGAAGTTAGCCCCTCAATGTCGAAAAATCAAAAATTTTCTTTTTGCAAACGTTTGCCCACGAATGCCCCGTTGGAATTTTTGTTTGCCCCCCTCTAGTTCAAAAGTTATAAGCAATTCAATTTGGGGGGGGCAACTTTACAGTGGCCCCCTAATGTTGAAAAATCAAAAAAATTTTTTTTGCAAACGTTTGCAAAAAGAAAAATTTCGATTTTTCGACATTGGGGGGCTAACTTCACACAGGTAAAAAAATGCCATTTTTAGCACTTTTAAGTCCAATTTTCTAAAAAACATGATAGAGCAATTTCATTTGCGGATTCGTTTTCAGCGATGAAAAATCTATAAAAATTACCTTGTCTGGTTCGTGGTCTAAAAAAGGTTTAAATTTTCGGACAGTGTATAATAGATGTATGCACATGAGCATCGATACACGAGGTTACATTGAACGTTGGGAGGCTTAGCGAAAGTTCGAGACGCTTTTAAAATTGGCAAAACAAAATATAAGTGTGAACCTGACTGGCGGAAGAGCATTCACTATTTGTCCGCTGACAGGTAACATCAAATACGCATTAATAAAAAATCGGTTATCGATATTACTTAAAATTTCCTACAATTATAAAATCTCTCTCTATCTCTAATGTGCGCGCGCGGTAAATCCTTTGTCTTTTTGTCTAAACTTTTTACAGCGTGAGAATTGATTTTTTTATAATAATAAGTTCGCATATTGTGCTGTAATCATGTAATCTGCTGTGGAATGTGCAGGTTCTGGTGACTTTCTCGGAGGAGTTGGATGATGAGGCCGACGAAGTGGCTGTATTCGGCCAAGGCAGCAGGAACAGCGTGCCCAATATGTACTCCAGCATGGATACCATCCACATGGACACGTTTTGAATGCGTGTGTCGTTTAATTAGGCTAAGCTCCAGAGGCCTTTCGTCCGAACTAGACGCGTGAAATTAACTAAAGTTTTACATTTTCACTTGGTAAACTCTTCTGTTCACCATGTGCTCGCGCATTTTCGTGGCGATTACTGTGATAGTTTGCCTTTACGTTTGACGCCACGGCGAAATGGGCGATTTACACGGGCCTGAAGAAAAAG
The DNA here is from genome assembly GCA_003063835.1 of Aphaenogaster floridana. Taxonomy (NCBI): domain Eukaryota; kingdom Metazoa; phylum Arthropoda; class Insecta; order Hymenoptera; family Formicidae; genus Aphaenogaster; species Aphaenogaster floridana. The sequence goes on along the minus strand of NJRP01000105.1, from coordinate 590,045 downwards.
AAGGGAGCTCTTCTCGTGATTCTCATGCGGTTCCCTTCGAGGGGAGGAATTTAGATATCCATTCGTTTATGGAATCCGAATTTGGATCGAGTCCTACAAATAGATTTTAAAAACTCGCGACAAAACAACTTCGGCTCGATCTCGGATTGAATTTGTAAATATCGTACTTTTCCGGCAATTTTAATTTAGCGATAATTCCAGAACTATTATTAGTCTCTTTTTAGTAAGGTGCAAATGTGTAAGTACGTTTTTAGAGTTAGAAAATTAAGGAAAATGTATAGTAGGGTTTTTTAGCAAGACAGACATACTTTGCTCCTGATAGCGCGAACGCCCATGGTGGAAATCAATGCATGTTTAATTTAAAATGATGTATCTAATTGTAAGAGCGAGAAAAGTATCGAGTGGTCGATGAGGGTGATTGGACTAGGGAATCGAACTAACCAGAGGCATTTCGTACTCTTCTAGCGACGTTTGTAGATACCAGTAAAATCAGTAAAAAATATCTGTAATTATAGATTAATGTAATTTTTCAATCTTTCGCGTAATTGTGATAGTATTCCATCGTATTAATTCATACGATGTTTTTTTAATAAATAAGATAAATATCGTACAAATAATATTATAACGGAATATTGGATGTTATTACTTTTCCACTTGCCTACCTATCTAATGTAGCTGCTTGCATTACAATCAAAATATTTTATACGACCAATACGCAATTATACATATTGACGAATGTGTATTATATAACTAAATATACTCAAGAAATAATTGCATGCCACTCAATGGAGAAATTTATTATATAATTATTTTAATTTATTAAAATTCTCATTAATTGAGAACGCGCGAACAATGTAATTATTTATTTAATTAAAAACGTATAGACATAAGGGTAAATCAATTTTATCGGTGAAGAGACGGCCACTCGCGCGTCCGTGTCGTCTCGTTTTTGTTCATATTTTGTCGTCGCCCTGACATTGCAATTTTGAAAACCGAGAATTTCACGAGCGACGATACACCCCTCCCATCAATTTTCGCCGAAGGCGATTATCAACGAGTACGTTTGACGTACCCCGAACCGATTGGTTAAATATTGCTGGTGAGAATTGTACGTATGTGCAAGCCCGAGGCTTTTATTTGTCGCGTTTGACGATGCGACTCATAGAAACACGAAGATCGATGCTTACGCGATCGCGAATGGCGCAAAATTGAAAGGAGACGCAACGATAAAGCGCGAGACGATGAAATTTATTGCCGTGGACGGGGAGAAAAGGCGGTCGAAGGGGATGAAAGCATATGCTTCCAGAACGAGGTGCATATACGGTGCATCCCGAGTTGTCCACATTTCAAGTACGACATCTCACTTGGAATAGAGTTTTTCATTAACAGGAACGTCGAGGTAACGATTGCTATTAAGATTTTACCAGCAAAAAAATTTATATAAAGGAAGATGGAAATATTAATGGATTATATTATATATACATATAAATAAAAACAATAGACGTAATGAAAATGGTTGATTTCCTGGGAATATATATATATATATATAATTAATAATTTATTTTTATATTATAATAAAAATAAATACGATACTATATTTTCGAGTAAAACTGACGCAAGTACTAGCTCTGTTTTAAGTTAGTTATAAGGAATTTATTAACAATGACTACTGGTTAATAATTTACTCATAGATTAAGAATATTACTTATCTTGACTGTTCGGTGAAGAAATGTAATATTGGAAATGGATAGAATGAAAAAAGTACACTTTGATAATAAAAATTGATTTATGTATAACTTCATATCTGAAACACTATGAGATCAGAAATAATTTTTTATTTTTTTATATATTCCATATATAAATGTTTACTCCACTTTGATCGGTATGCAGCATATAACGTCCATCAGGCTAACTTTGAAACATAAAAGAAATATTCTTTTTTAAAAACATTGTATTTATTGTGGGATTTGGTGAAGGCAAATTTCAATTTCATGCTTTTCTATCTATTTTATTTAATTTGAAATATGCGTAATAAAATATTCAGCATACACACATACATTATTTATATGATAATTATCATATAAAATTCCGTGTGATCGTGATCGCGTTTCTCGCCGGTTTAAATGTGATTTGACTATTGCCGTTTCTGGATCGAAGGCGCGAAGTGACATACGAAACTGCGAATCAAATGACTCACGTAAAATTGTCATCAACCGTTTATGAATCATTTACGGTCGGGAGTACCGTGGAAAGAGAAAACGAGGAAGTATAACGCAACAATTCTTCGCTGGAGTCAAGTAAGCTCGTTCGATATTAGGGAAGAATCGGAAATATAGTTTGATTTAATAATTTTAATAAATAAAATAAAAAGAGGCTAATGTGAGAGTCAGTGCGGATCTAGCAGCACAAAGTATTATGTAATTTACATTTACAAATTATATGAATAAATTTGAATTCACAAATTAAAGAATTAAAAAAGATATAACTGTTCGAACGTTTCGGCTATTATTTGAGCCATCTTCAGCGCAGAAATTCTTACTTCGTTACCAAGTTCTCCGTTACACCTAGGACGTAATCTTCCCGAGAGACGTTGGTCATAAACGGTTGGTAGGCCGAATGATATTGAAAAAACTGACCAAGTAGAACGGAAAAAGAAATTAAATTTTAAAAAATTAATAATTTTAACCGAGATTTTTCGGGTCTCTGTGCGTAGTAAATTTATACCGCTCTGAATGCACAATTTATTCCAATTAAGAATGTAATTACGATTCTTATAAGAAACGAGAGGCAGGTCCGCGAGAAAACGTTATTGATATTTTTTATAGAACGGCATATTCCAAGTAGAACATAAAAGTCATGATGACGTCAAAATGATGTTAAAATGACGCCTTTGACATCATTTTGAGGTTATCATGCTTTCTGTTTTACTTGGGATATTCGCGGATACGAAATGTATTAAAGAGAAGTTTAGTCCAATCGTCTACGTGTCCGGAATATCCGGAAGTTTCTGTGCTGGGCGCGAAAGAGCGCGGCTTTGCAGGAAGAAAGAAATGAAGACGGAGATTAAGTTGCCGTAATTTTGCCTGATACGACGGCATTTAGCTCTGTCCCCTCGGGGGCAGGATCGCTGCCGGTAAAGACGGAAAAGAGACGAATCGCGGTCAATTATTCCACGACGAGGGTTCATTTCCGGTTAACGATTCTGGTGTTTCGCAAAAAGAAAAAAAAACGGTGTTTTGGCGTTAACAACGCGAAGTGTAAACGAAATACAGAAGAATTCCACTTCAACCCCCTATTTCTCGCGAGTCGATCTTCGCCCCTTTTCGCTATATTAAAGTGGGATCTATAAATCAGTGCGAGAGAGAGAGATCAAAGATAGCTTTTCGCGCAGCCTAGGAAGCTATTGGCGATAAATTTAGAGCTTTCCGGCGCAGCAGTCCCGATTCCTACTCCACGTTTCGCACGAGCTTCGCTTCGTGAGGGATTTTCGCGATCCGCAATACCATTCTTACATTAACGAGATTCTCGATTTTATTATAACCAAGGGAACAAAATTTTCATTTCACGGACGATAGTAATCTTGTTCTTTTCATTATTATCATGCTGTTTATCTGTATTTCGTAATGCTTTCGCTATTTCAGTAGGTACGTCGTTCTCCTAATCATTTTATTTCTTTTATCTGCTATATCGTAAATTTAATCTTCTTCTGGGAACTCTGTTTCGACGTGATTACATTTTTCCGCGGATTTCTGTTTCGCTTGCTTTAAGTCATTTAAGCCGCATTGGCATAATAGAGGAATAAAGGACCCCGCACAATCCTTATGGAAATTGGATTTCGGTGGATTTGGCTAATTTTTGGATATGTTGTAGTTCTCGTCATTCTAAATAAATGTCTCAATGGGCACAACTTGATTCTATAAGCCGTTTCCGCGCTACAAGCCCTAGAAGATCCAGATTTAACATATAAAGGTACCCAGGAATCACAGAAAGTCATGATGACGTTAAAATGACCTCAAAATGATGTCAAAAGCGTCATTTTAGCATCATTTTGACGTCATCATGACTTTCTGTTCTACTTGGGTATAAGATTTTGGACTCAATATACACACGCGCGCGCACATTCGACCAAAGGTCACATATATCGAGTCGAAAAGCCTATACCTTTACATGTTAAATCTGGACCTTCCAGGGCTTGTAGTGCGGAAACGGCTCATAGAATCAAGTTGTGCCTATTGAGACATTTGTTTAGAATGCGAACTACAACATATCCAAAAATTAGCCAAATCCACCGAAATCCAATTTCTATAAGGATTGTGCGGGGTCTTTTAGCTGACGTTCCAAGTAGAACAGAAAGTCATAATGACGTCAAAATGATGCTAAAATGACGCCTTTGACATCATTTTGAAGTCATGATGACGTCATTTTACTATCATATTACCATCATTTTGACGTCATCATGACTTTCGAGTTCTACTTGAGGAAGGGAAGATAAAAAGAGAGAGTGAGGGAGGCCTCACGTGCGAGACAGTCTCACCCGCCGGCTTTGCCGGATACGTGGCGATTATCGTGTACGTGGTACATCTTCCCTCACTTCCTCCGGCGGTGGTAGACGAGCGAATTAAGAGGCCGGATACGTTCCGCAGCTTCGGATAAACTTGGAAACAACTGCTGTCATTCGCAGATGCGCGCGACGACGACGTCGGCGGAATATGCGCTGCTTACTTTCGGTCGACGGGCGCGACGAAAGGAGGCGAGCAACCGGTGTGCAGATGTAAGTACCCGAAAATCTTTTGTGAAGCGCGGCGAACGCGCCGACTGCGATTCCACGAGGATTAAACAAGCACCCGCCGCGCCGCCCGTCTGCTACCAGCGTATTTCGGCTTGTTAGCGTAATTATATCCGCGGCAGACGTTCGTATACGTGATCTTCGTGGGAGAAGTATTAAATAAAGCTGGATATACACTTAGCGAACGAACACCGAACGAACAGCGAATGTGAACGTTGTTGTCATTCAGATATACAGTGTTTCAGGCCAGGTCAATAAAACTTCAGGGTCTTGTAGGAAATTGAATTTGGAACAAAAAAGTTTGTATAAAAGGTCCGAAACGCTTCGTTAAAAAGTTATAGTTATAGTTATAGCTAATAAACTTCGAAAAATCACGTTTTTTGATGATTTTTAAAAATAACTTCAAAACCCTTCGTTCATGCAGCGAACCCCGAATTTGGTCGAATGCTGGTATTCGATGCAACCGAGAAAAGGAATGAACCAGTGGCGTAGCCAGGGGGGGATTAGGGGGATAAATCCTCCCCTCCGAAATTTTGGAATCAAATATGAAAATATGAAAATAAAGGATTGAAAGCCGAGAGAGAAATAAAATGGTTTTTATTAATGGTTATTATTAATGGAAATTAAGAATTTTTTAAAACTACCTTAGGAATACAATGAGTGAAGTAAGGCTTGGTTTAACAAAAATTTGACTTCTTCGATTAACATAGAGGAGGTACTCGACGGATTATCTAAAAAAACCTAGACGCATGCTTCCAGTTTAATATCGTTATTTTATACAATTAAAAAAGTTATGAGTTGTTCTGTGATTTTATTTTTTTAAAAATCCCCTCCCTCGAAATAAAATCCTGGCTACGCCCCTGGAATGAACGACTTACGAAAACGAACGTGCCGCGTGCACGATGCGGATTTGCGTCCCAATTTGCACGTGCGCGGGCGACACGTGAAATTTTGCAATTCGCGTTTAAACGCCACGCTTAATCGACGCTGTCATCGAGGTGGAAGCGATCGCCGATATAACTGGCGTGATTATTCGATCCGATCGATCGTATCGATGCACGCGTGCACGAATTCTTCCGTTCGTTCATTCCGGGAGCGGGCTCGTGTTAATTACACGCCGCTTGTCTTGCAATAATCGCGCGCGTCCCCGGGAAATATCTGAAATTCCGCGCCGAGATAAATGACGACGGCGGTAGCGACGCGCATCACGCGACTGCGATCTCTCCCAGCATCCTGCCCGCGGTATCCTTAGCTCGGCAGTCATCGGGCAACACAATGCGGACAATGCGCATTCACGGGGAACGCGGCCGAGATAGCCCCCGTAACTCGGGGGTGAGTGCGACTGCAGCCGCTGGCTACAGGTCCGGTCTCCTCTGGCGAATGGAGATCCTTTATCAGCATCACGTCCCTCAAGTGTCTCCGCGAAGATTCCTCTCGGCGGCGGGCCGAGAGTGAGTTAAATCAGTCGAAATAAATCGAGAGAGGGTTAATCCTCGAGGATTCGGCGAGGCGCTGCCGCGATCGCGGTCCTGGCGGGATACTCCTCCCCCTCCGACATGGAGATTCGGGATCAATCGTCGGCGAAATTAAGCTCTCCGTGTCTGAGCCGGATAATACCGGGTGAATAGGATAGTTTTTGTATCTCGATGAGCTTTGCTGGTAAGAGAGTATTGGGAAGGAATACGAGATAGTCGCGTTGTTTTATTCAGTCGGAGTGTAATTGAGGCACGTTAAACCTGCTGCTCCTCTCATTCCAGTTTGCTCGATTCATTTTTAAAATACGGGATACCGCGATAAGGCTTCCAAGATTTTTTTATCCTAAGATTTAATCAAACTATTATTTGCGTAATGAAGGACATACGTTCGATTAAAGGTAATAATAATAATAATAATAATAGTGGGTAATATATCATTTAAACGTGATATATGTTAAAAAAAACAAGCAAAACGGTATAGTAGGGGGGTAACTTTAAAACTATTCGATGTGCAAAAGAATAATCGAAAAGCGATAAGTGGCATTAACAATCGCAGGGCATAATAATCGAAGCTTGTAAATTACCTTCTTGGATATCGATTGATCTTAAAAGCTTTATTTTACTAACTTTGTGTATGATCATAAATGTAGGGTAATAATAATAGTGATGTTTTCCGATGCAATAACTTTCTTGTAATAAAGCTCTTATTTAAAATTCTTATAATAAAATGGAGAAAAAATATTTCTTTTGATAACAGATGTAAACTTATGAACTCTGTATTCCTAGGAGATTAACCCTTGATGGATACACTGGGTCTACTGGACCCAGCCACACTTTTCTCGATTCTTAGAAAACAACAAAAGCGAGATTAGAACGGGGTCTTCTTACCCTAGTAATTTTGTTTGAAGGTTTTTAGGAAAGGTCGTACAGATGTCACAGTCGGTTTGGCTCTGTCGGCTAAAATATAACGTTAGAAAGCGAGTCTTCTGGATTCAGTAGACCCAGTATGTCCGTAAAGGTACATGAGAGAAAAAAA
>NJRP01000105.1:555182-565451 GCA_003063835.1 Aphaenogaster floridana | reverse complement strand
ATGTTGTCCCATGACTATCATGAATTTCAGGGTAAATTTTAAGAGAAAATTCTCTCTGTGTATAGGTATAGGTACAATATAAGGTAGATACCTAATGATGAAGCTTCTTTTAAATTAAAAACATGTTTAATTTACATGTTCATTTTACTCTAAGTACTGTTGAAAACGAGATGTAAAATAATTATTCATTTATTGTTTATTATAACCAATTTGCTAACCTATTCGCATTTTTGTATCCGTCCGGGGTTCCAAGCGAAATGTCCAGAGTTTTTGGCTTACAAGTTCTAGTTTTGAAAATTTTATTATGGCAACCCTATTCGCGCGGAACCACGGAGAATTCTTGGGGAACGAGCTATCGATCGTCTGGTGGGTCTCTCCCCCGGCAGGTGCGAGTGAATCCTCGGTGCCGCGATATTCCGCGGACTGATAACAGATATCGCGCGCCGGGGAGTCCTTTACGGTGTCGTATTTTTATACTTTATGGTATTGACGTCGCGGATCTCTCATAACACCGAGGCGCGATGTAATTGAACACGGGCGTTGTGAAGAAGAAACGTGTCTGCCTTTGTGAATTCGTTCTTCATTTTATCTTCTTTACCATTTCAGAATCAATTTTTGGACACGCTCGTAAATACCAAAGGCAAATAAGTATTAAAGCGAAATTGTAAAAGAAAAACGATTTTGCTTTTCAGATATCCCCTTCTAAAAAAGGCATGTTATCAAAAATTTGAATATATCGAAGCGTTAAAAGCCTTTTTTCCGCGATGGTGAATGGCTATTGCGTTGCCGCATCTCGGCTTGCTTCATATGTGAAGACCCGGGGGAAAAACAAGGAATGTCAGTTTTATTAACACTAAACCTACCACCGCCAGTCAAATAACCGTTTTTAAACTTTTGATTAAAAATTCTGCATTCAATGTTATCGCTTTTTATCAATTGACTTCACTTTTTTTTCTTAAAAAAAAAAAATATATATATAATCCGGTTCGGTAGAAATACACTGAGAGAAAAATTTCAATAAATGTTTTCTCCAATAGTCCTTATAAAGAAGTATTTTTTTGAATTCAGTTAATATTTTTCGAATAAAAAATATTCATCCAATTGAAAACAAAGTTTCTAAACCTAATAAAATATTTACTGAATTCAAAAGAATACTTTATTAGTACTATTGGAGAAAACATTTATTGAAATTTAGTAAATTTTTCTCTCAGTGTAGGTGTATATAAATTGTAGCTTTAGTGTTAAAAATGAGATATAGTCGCGCGCGCGCGTCATTTTGTAGCAATTAAGAGATACTACAAACATCAATGATACTAAAATGTATGTACACCATGGATTAAAAACTGTATTAATCAGTGAAAAAATGAAAGTAGAACATTCAGGTATAAGGGAAATAACAAACTTTAAAATTCATTTTACTCAAAAGTATAAAACTGACATTCCTTGTTTTTCTCCCGGGTCTTCATGTATTGTTTGCGGCTGTCAAATCAATGTGAATTCCGACAGTTTCTTTCTCATTAAACGAATTATGGTCATTAATTATGCCATTTAAAATATATAGTACTTGAGAATAAATGGCGTGCACGAAGCGCGCGCTTTGTAATGTTCTAGTGCGATTAAATTTATTATACTGGGTTTTAAAATCGTGATATTGACGGCTCACATTTGTAGCTTTTGGTATCACATTCTTAGATTTCTACGGTATTGATCGATACTACAGTTAATAATGTTCCGGTGCTATGTAATAGCTCCGGCATGCTATACTTCACAGGGAACATCACGCCCACCTTCATTAACGCATTCTTCGAATTTTAAGATAATTATGTACCTATTAAATAAAAAGTCTATTTAAATATTAAAATGCTTGAAATAGAGGGTAGGCTACTCTTCTCAAAAATCTCCACGAGATAAACGGAATTAGTACATCGTACTCAAAAAATTGTGCAGCTTAATAGAAATGATAAGTTCGCGGATTACGCAACTTTAGAAATAGTCGACTCATTTGTTCCAAGTTATAAAATCTCTCGCAGAGATAACTGCTTGTTAAATACTTAACATTTTATAACCAGGCTTTGAAATGAATATGCCCGTTGCCATGGAAGAAATTACAACGATAAGAATACGGAGAAGTATATTAAGGTGTGCGTTTTGACGGACGATCAAATAACACTCCTTTGCCTCTGAAATACTTTGAAAGAATGTAAATATTACGCTCATATCGCCTTATCGATGTTACATAAGGCATTCCGTTAATATTTTACGGAGGATAAGACGATGAGCTCGTTCTCTCTCGTTATATTTTACGTATCAACGAACATACAGAAAATAATTCTACGCGAAAATAGAGAAGAAATAATTCTATAATTCATATAAATAGATGATAAACGCAATTTATATAAATCGATAGTCTCAATAATTAATGAAGCTTCTCTATTTACTAGCTTCATTATTCGTGGTCCCGTTGGATCTAAAAATCGATACTGGTTGCTATTAATGTAATATTAACTCTAGCAGAAGGAATGAGTGAAACAAAGTATATGTAACAATTAAATAGAAATTTTATCGAATAGTTCTATACTAATTTGAATTTTATTTTTCGCATTGAAACGTCAAAATAGCTGAAACAGATTACCTAGATAAAAAATTTTTTAAATTAAACATTGATTTAAGTCTTCTCTTAAATTAAGGAAATCTTTAAAAAAATAAACAGCAATCATCTCGATGTATCCTGCATAAAATCGGGAATGAAATTCATGAATGAAAGTCATCGTCATGATTCCCTTTGTTAACTCGATGTCTCAAAATTTCTTTGCACTTTCCCCGCACTTTCCGTTTCGCAATTCTATGGCGAATGTCTTTTTTTAGCAAAAAGGGTTGAAACGGGCGAGAAGGAACGAGCTCATCGTCTTGCCCTTCGCGTTTTCACGAGATATCGTCGAAACGAGAAAATGCGTCCAGGGTTACGGGGACGCTGATAGGATACTTTTATTGAAGGGGGAATATGACGGTCCGACAATATCTCGCGTTCTGTCCATTTCTTTAACCCGTTGACGAGCATTATGAGTTTCACCATTGTACAGGGACTTCCTCCATTTTATCTGATAATATCGAACATATCGACCGTTGCCACTCAAGCCCTTTGTGACGAAAGAACGGTGATTAAAGGACAATGTACGAGCCACCTGCTGATCACATACAGTTTTGTCGCAGCTATTATATTTATAGAACAATCGGAATTATTGATTTTTATTTAAGTGCCACGGCAAACGTAGAGCGTCAGGAAGTTGACTTGAGATATAAACAGACAGACAATGCGCTCTTCGCGAGAGATCTCTCGAGGGACTTTCCGCGACGTCTTTCCCCGGTCCAGTCGGATCCCGTGGAGAGATTCCGCTCGCGAGACTTTACTTAATACTCGCCAACATCCGTAAGAGAAACGATCAACAATGCCGTAAGCCCGCACGGACGGGGCGACACGGCGACAGAAATTGAAAATGCGGGGAATGTCGCGGTGTGTTTCGTTCGTCCGACGAGATTTCTCGGTCGCGATGTTTAACCGAGATAAAGAGGAGGAATTGCTACGCTCTGCATTTTCTCACGAAAAGATCCCCGGCGTCTCGGCGCGCATCCCTCACGTATTTCACGGACCCCGGGGGCGTTTGCGGAATTCTTGTTTGCGACAGGGAGGGAACCGGGGGAGGAAGAGAAAGAGAAGGAGGAAAAGGAGCAGAAGGAGGGGGAGGAGGAGCGAAATTCGCGCAAGAGAAGAGTCGTCGAAGACTCGCCGTCGACCTCTTCTTCGCTTCTTCGCGCGCGGGATGGCGCAAAAGTTCGGAATACAGCCCCGAGGTGGCGAGTAACTGCAGCGACGGAGATGATTGATAGCGAAAGAGCGGCGCGGCGCGCCTCGCACACCACAATGGGGAACCAGAAATATGAGACCGGAATAAAATTCATAGCCGTTGCCAGGGGAGACGTTAGGCCGCGATTGAGATGCAAATAAGAGCGAGACACCCGGTAGCGGCGACGACGACGACTTCGCGGCATCTCCGTAACTCGTTCGTACCCGACGACGACGACGACGACGACGACGACGACGGCGGCGGCGTTTGCGGAAGAGAATTTTTTATGAGCTCGGGAAGTCGCTATCTGGTGCCGAAGTTTTCGGTGGCTTTGGAAATTTTTTCCGCGGGGTGGGACGCCCGACAGGGATCTCCATTCGTATTGCGAATCAACTGTTTATTTGAATGCGGCGTAAAGAATATTTTAGGAAAGTAGGCTGCGCGAGAGATTCACAGAGATCAATAACGATGTACCTATTTTAACCTTTAACCGACATGCGACGCGGTCTCTCGGTGTTCCCCATTTCATTCTTATTCTAATTCAACCGCGATTATTCTTATTCGAATAATTATTACTTGTTGTAATATTTAATAAAATAACTTTGCCGCTTTTTGTGAGTAATCACAGCGGCCTGAGCTTACAATTACGTTAATGAGGCACGTTCGTTAGTCGTCGTTAGAAAATTTCCAAAACCCGGATTTCCATGAGCATAAAATTGCTCCAGGCTACAGTAGGCTGCTAACTTTAATCTCACGTGTTATATGTATCCGTCGTCATAACGTATTTATATAGGTAGCAACTTCCTTAATTAATCGTAGTACGATCTTTCCTTCTTTCAGTTAAATTTAGCGGCGGATGGGTATCGCTATCATCGGCTCGAAGGGCCGTTAAAAGTATTATTCAATCCGCTAGCGTGGAAACATAGTCCGTGCCCGATGAGTGTGAGTATCGTTTCGCTCCGAATATTCGTAATTCCGTTAACCGTTCATTATCCAATTACGCGCGATCGTTTTCCACGTGATCGCCATTATTCCGCCGATCGTACCGGCACATCATCGCCGTTCCAAAGCGATTCGCCGTTCACGACAGTTCGGATCCACGCGATTTAGACTTTTAGAGGTAGGTCCAAATCCTGGCTGAGGTAATATTTTTCGCAACAAATTCTTTACATTAAATTATTCATTCACTTTAGAAGGACCAAAATCCATGATCGAAAAACGTCGCGAATCGCGATATATTGATTTAAATATTAAAATAACAAGGAAATACTTTTCTTCGCCAGTAAATAGATAAAAGCAAACAACTATAATTCGATTCGACCGGACTGGCCAGGTATATTTAATAATAATGCATCATTAAATATATCTGGCCAGTCCGGTCGAATCGAATTATAGTTGTTTGCTTTAATTTAAATTAAATTGGCCAGTAGTGTCGAAACAAATCTCTTCTGTGGTTTAGACTTTTAGACCCTGGCATCGCGCCGCTTTGTTTCCGCAAAAGCAGATCGAGCACGGCTACGCTTTTTCCTCCCTTACGTATCGCGATTACGTGTCGCGATTACCACCTAACGGAAACGGTGATTCGCACACGGAAAAAATGGTTCTGCTGAAATATCTAAAAATTTGGCCAGATACAGATCTGAAAATAATTTTGTTGGGTCAGCAAAATAATTATGTACAATGCCCAAAATAGTTGCTAGAATATCAAAACATTTTGCAGCATTATCATCATGTTTGAATATCCTACATAGTTACTTTCGATGATCCAACAAAATTATTTTCAGATCTGTATCTGGCCAAATTTTTAGATATTTTAGCAAAACCGTTCTTTCCGTGCAGCTTTTTTTTCCGATGATTACGCGCGCACGTTTTGTGGAAATCGATCGCGAGTGACTCACGAAAGAGTATGTGAAAGGGGTCACGGCATGCGCGTGGCCTTTCTGGTCTCATTATCGCGATTCTGGGATACGAAGAAATTAAATCGAACGAAAGAGTCGCGAGAATATGAGAATGTCGCTACCATTACGGTATAGACTGACTATAACGTGCGGCGTTGCGCGTACCTGCTACGGCTGTATCGCCCGCTCGTTCCTTATTGATCGCGCTACAGGGCTCTAAGCGCCGTAAGAAACTACATAAATTAATCACGAGACGAGAGAGACTTGCCGTGGGTTCTTAAACGGATCACGTCACTCCTGGCGGTATTAGAAATTAAGGATAATTAGGAGAATCAAGATAGAATGTCGGCGCGCGTGCGATTCGTCGCCTCTTTCGTTCCTTTTTTTTTTGTTGACGACTTATTTACTTTTCTATTTAGCGGAACGAGCGTTTCCCCTAAATAATTACATCATTTCGCGGAGCAGACTGCACGTAAGAAGTATATAAGTTAATTAAAGCGGATGAGAAGAGAGCAGCTGGCGAACTCGGGGACCATTACGTCCTTTCGACGAGAAGATGCTAAGACTCGCGCTAAGAAGTAAACGATAGGAAAAAATATTGGCACGAAAAAAACTCTTTTGACTTTGGCAAATCAATCCTTCGCGATGTACGGACGTACGAGGAAATAAAATATTTATAGATTAATTTTTACGAACAATATGCATAATAAATATAAAACGCGAGTAGCGTAACAATATAAAATAGGGGAAAAAGATCCGTATCGCGAAAAAAATAAAGCGGTATTTCTGTAGGCAGCACTGTGAAATATAAATTATACCGAATATATATATATATACTTAATCTAGATTCCAAAATAATTTATTTGCGACTTTCCAGATTTTTGTTATTTATGTGAATGATCTTAATTATAGTTGCATCATTTCTCTTCAATCTTTATATAGATATCTGACCTAAAATGTTTTTATATATTTATGTTTAATATCGTTTTATTAATATTTCAATTTAGATAGAAGGAGTAAAAAGTGCAACATATGCATTGATATAATAATTTATACTACACTGAGAAAAAGGTACTTAAAAATTTATTTCTGTGAAATAAGATCTATTTAAATAGCTAAATTTAGCTATGATGACGGAATATACATTTCTGTGAAATATACCTAATTTTTCTCATTAGATGGTTTATTTGCTAGAAATAAACTTTCATTTCGCCGTATTAAAATCTAATTTCACAGAAATGAATTTTTAAGTACTTTTTTCTCAGTGTAAGCGGAAACCTCTACTATTATCAGTCAAGTTCGTATCTATTACAAAATTTATTGCTGTTAAAATATAAATTTGCAAAATTTATTGTTGCTGTATTTTCAAGATTCCTGATTCTCTTAAGAGCAGTTTAAATCGTAATGTCGAGATGCCATAATATCTTATTAATACGTATTATTTTAGAGCAATAAAATAGCAACAAAAATTCTAGTACTTAATTTTTCGATTCAATTATTATTATATATATTTTCCTAGTTGGAAGAGAGAGCGTCTAAATGCAAGTTAGCCTTTGTTCATTTTAAATGCAATTTCCTGTTAAAGAATGTGAGTAATAAGATCGGGAATAAAGCAACGAATTAGCACATAAATTGGAGTAAATAGAACTTGACTGGTGATGGTAACAATTCCAGCGTAATATGGATGATACAATAATAGCATATTACAACATATATAGTCGTCGTTTTTTTACAGCATATATAGACTGTCGTTTTTTTTACATGTTTCAGATTCGATTAATGAGCGGTCATATGATGAAGCACAGAAGGTTTATCGGGAATACCAACAACAAAATGATCAATATACGGGAACATTTGTAGATATCTTAAAGGGATAATTTAATACGCACGAATCTAGAAAACGTTGTTCCTCATGAGTTAAGTGCGAAAGATCCTGTATGAGACTTATTAGGAATTTTTACGGAGGCAACTGTTCACATTGCGGGACGCAAGATACGTTGTTACGTATTGTAAGAAGAGTTCTAGGTTCATCAACGGATCGCGAATCATTTTAGCAGGTCTCCGCAAGCCAGAAGACGAGTGCTGGATCTAGATGTGATCGCACTTGTGATTCGAGATTTCTTACATTTTACCCAGATTTAGAGAGATCTTTTTACTTTCTTATTACGGTGAGTACCAACACGATATCAATTGTGTATATCGTTTGTTCATTCCTCTTTTATTCGAAAATTCGACGTAATGAAATCAAACAAAACCTGTATTCCAAACGGAACGTACGCAATCGCGGGAGTTACGAGTACTACACACAGAGAGAGGTCGTAGAAAGTTTCTGGATATACGTGTAGAATGGAGAAGAGAATATTTTTCGATTGCGTACGGCCCGCATGTACCGAATTACCATGCTGCGTGGAACGTAATTGCGATTCGCAGTGAAAGCCGTTTCCGAGCAGTAGCAATCGGGATATACAATAAATACGGTCGTGTGTATCCGATACGCTAAAAGCTTTATGAACAAGAATGATTTAACACTCGAAACGTTATGAAATTCTAATGGAAATAACAAATAATAGAAAAATAGTTTCTGTACTTTATATCGACGAAAGAATATATTAAATATAGACAATTCCAAAAATAAATAAAAAATTTTGATATAATTAAATTAACTTGTAGAAAGCGATTTCTCTTTTTACGAGTGTTACTTCCTTTTGGCATAGCAAGCACAAGAACATTCTTTAAGTTATAGAAATGATAACAGCTCTAATTAAGTCATATTTCATAATGGTTAGGGATTATTTTTCGATTTCCTCGTGGAAATTTATTTTCCATTTATATAATGTGCAATAAATTACACAGCCACTTATTGTCCATACATAAAGATCAGTTCGATATGCTTATTTGCAATAATTACGAGAAATGATTAGAGACGTAATTTTCGACGTAATGCATGGCAATTCTAACGGATATCCAATAATAGAAGCGGTTTTAAAACGATGGTCTCGGAGACCAGGTCAGCTCCTTATTGCGTATCCAATAATAGAAACGAGGAATTGTAAAGCCATTCATCATAGTTCACGGTGATATTGTCACGAAATAGTGCGACATTTACGACATTCCGCCTCGGCAATCGAACGACAAACCACTTGATCGTTTAAAAACAACTTGATCGAATTTAACGCGCAGCCAATATAACAATAATTCGTCAGCGCGTTTCTCAAGCAGGCTACTGTCGAACAATCATTGGGGCTGATCGATTATTCAGAGTAGCCTTTCCTCGAATGCTGCGGCAAACAAACGGCATGATTTAATCGTCCTTATTCTTTCAGATTTTTAGATACTATCGTTTATTTTACTGAGGAGGAAGTACAAGCCAAAGTAATCGAGAGTATTATTCGCAGTATTCATTACGTCCGTATAACTCTCGCGGTATTGATACAGAGGGAACTGACAAATTTGCATATCGCAATTGAGGGAACACGTGGTCGAGCTATGTGGGAAAAAAACGGAAAAACGATGTTTTAATTCGCACAGCTCGATCAAATTTTCGACCCTCGTGTGCCGAGCCAGGCAGAGTTTCGTCATAATGGTGAGTAATATCTGTGTGCGCACCGTATAAATTGATTTACGCTTCTCCGCGTTGAAAATATATAATCTCATTCATTACGTTCGCCGCTCGTTAAATCATCGCTCGCTTTACGTAACTCAATACGCGGAACAAGTGCCGTCCATATTGGCGGCACGTAACCCAAATAGCACATTGTGTAAGCTATATACACGTATATTGTGTAAGCTCGGCGAGTGACTCGCCAAGTCGATAACCTTCGTCATGGTCGAACGTCTTGCGAATCTGCCTGGCCATTCCGAGCCCGGGTTGTCGAACAAACGGAAATTCCCTCCCGGTTCCCGATTGCCCTGCAGATTTACACCCCCGCGCGCCCGCATATTGTCGGGCGCGGAATTGTATTGTCATTCATGCAAATTCCCGGAGGGGTAGGGAGGGAGGAGAGCGAACGGGGGATTACGCTCTCGCGGAGTTCCTCCCATTAATCAACGTTTCCTGTTGCACTTAGGAGATCAGCTCGCGTGCCGCACTGCCTCGACTCCGCAATGCAATTTGTTTCTCGCGTTTCGGACACGATGAAAACGTCCGCGACTTTCCGACGTGAAAACGAGGATGCGCCATGTTTTTCCTTTTACCCCGTTGAGCATCCGCGGATCAACGTCGACGTGCATACGCCATACACGTACGATATTGTTACGCTTAAGGCTGGGTCTACAATAGGGTGTAGTGCTTTGAGCCCTAAGAAATTGATCAATCACAGTCGATTATTCTCCTCAAATTCTACTGTGATTGGTCAATTTCTTAGAGCTTAACTACACCTAGGGTTGCCATTCTTTTTTCTCCGGACACCGTCCTCTTTTTTAGTGCGTCCGGGGACGTCCGGGGAAAATTTTCGAATGTGTCTGGGATAATTATGAATGTCCGGGGTTTAAGAAAATTTCTAAATATTTTGCATTTTAGATTTAATTAA
>NJRP01000105.1:504694-525137 GCA_003063835.1 Aphaenogaster floridana | reverse complement strand
TGCAACAGCAGAATAATAATGTTATTTTTTGCCCATTGCAACCTTAACTTTTTCATCGTGCTTCAATGCTTTTTTAGTTACAAGCATCATTAAGCTCTTCATTATTTACGCACGGAGAAAAACCTGTCTCTTATACACATCTAGATGTGTATAAGAGACAGAGATATTAATTGATAATTAATATTATCAATTAATATAATATAATATATAGTGTTGAGATATAATTATATAATTACACAACGTAAATTACTACAAGAATTAATACAAAATAGAATTTCGCACGCAATAATTCAATATTTTTTTTCGTGTAAGATAATAGAGATACTATCGCTGCGTTTGCAGCTAGATGCTGGAGTTAGTTAGAGCGGAAAATTTCCCTTCGCAAAAATTCGCAGTAACAATGAGGAGACCGTCTCGTAATTCGTCATGCAAAATCCGATCCTCGCAACATTTTTAATTAAGGACGATTGTTGCCGGCGCTATATTGGGGTACCTACTATGCGCGCCTACTGCGATTCAAGAATAGCGGACTTCCGTTTCTATGACGCGTACGCGTACATCGGGGGCGTGTGTAGTCGCGCCGTAATTGTATCGCGAGAAATTTATGATCGCGCCCGGATATGTATTTACGGTATAAATATCTGCGCGCTTATAAGGCCGTGGTAAAAATACAGCCCCGAAAGAAACGCTCGCGTCGGACGCGCGGCTATAAATAACGGTCGCCCGCACGTTGCAATGGATACGTTGCAATGGATTTCCTCTTGTGATTCAGAGAGATATTTCCCTCTTTCCTCTCCTCCCTCCTTCCCTCCCTTCCTCCCCCCTCTCGCTCACTCTCTCTCCCCCTTTCTCCCTTTCCATCTCCTTTTCCCCGCAATTGTATCGTGTATTTCGGAGAGATTAAACGGTAATGAGTTTTATTCATATTCGTGGACATAAAGAAGGGGATAAACATCCATTTGATGGCGGCCAAATTGAAATTTTCAAGTTTAACGGGCTTTTCCACCGCGGTTTTCCGTAACAAGATATCGCGGGGTTTTTATGAAACGCTGAAGCGCCGCGGACTTCGCGAAATCGCGCGTTCCGCGTCAGCGCGCAAAAAAACGTTTCCTCCGGGCGGCGTTCCGTTTTATCGCGCGGAGACGTTTGCCCGCGTATCCCCGACACTGATCCGTACTGAATGACAGTTCGCAAATCGACGCGATATCGTCATTTAGCGTTAACCGTCGTGTTTAAGCGCGAAACGGCTCGGGAATATTCCCCGCACGCGGGGATCGGCGGCACTCTAATCCGCGGCTGATTGCGAAACGCGACGTGTATCGTCAGCGTATCCTTCATTATCGCTCCGTGTTTGATCACGGCTCCGGCTACTTGGCTCCGGCAGTCGCAGCGTGTTTACCCGTCGGCTTTGCCGAAAATATGACGCATATGTATATGCGAGATTTGCGACGGATCACGGAAACGTGGACGGTTTAATCCTTAACCGGCAGCAAAACGGACGCAGGATGTTTTTAGAGGGAATTTCTTGCGAAACATTAAGGACGCATTATCGAGGCGAAGTAGGTTGTCAGTTTGTAAAATGAATTTATCTCATTTTATTCATCGTGCTTCAATGCTTTTTTAGTTACAAGCATCATTAAGCTCTTCATTATTTACGCACGGAGAAAAAGTTAAGGTTGCAACAGCAGAATAATAATGTTATTTTTTGCCCATCCATAGAATTATGGGAGCCATAGTACTCTGGAAGTGATCCATATGGTTGGCTCAACCTTAGCGAGGGTAACTGCTATATGGATTACAACTGTAATGATTATTTATAGGTATAGTTCCTGCAACCATAGTCGCATATACATGTTATCTGTAACCTAAAAATGTTTTATTTTGAATGTTACCTTTAAAAATGGGAATAGAGTCCTCAAATCCTATATGCTTTGAAGATAAAGCATACGATATCCGCAATAATATGCACAAGAAGGATCACAATATAACACACACTTTATTTTATTTGAAAATTCTTCGTGAGTTGGTGATAATACTGCTGCTGCACGGAGAAAAAGTTAAGGTTGCCACAGCAGAATAATAACGTTATTTTTCCCCCATCCATAGAAAAGGGTTATGGGAACCATAGTACTCTGGAAGTGACCTGTATGGTTGCCCCAATCTTAGCGAGGGTAGCTGCTATATGGATGTTACCGTAATGATTATTTATAAGTATGGTTCCTGCAACCATAATTATGTGCATGTTATCCTATCTGTAACCTAAAAATGTTTTATTTTGAATCTTACCTTTTAAAATAGGAATAGAGTTCTCAAATCCATATGCTTTGAAGATAAAGTTCGCAAGCTTTATTCATAAATTATTCACAATCACAACAATAATATGCACAAGGATCACAATACACTGAGAGAAAAATTTATGATATTTGTAACTATAATAAAAAGTAAAATAATTATGGTTAGGTGCACCATTCTTATAGTTATTACTGCTATAATGTTAGTAATAATAACAAAAAAATTGCTAACAAAATAACAAAATATTACTAGCATTATAGCAGTAATAACTATAAGAATGGTGCACCTAACCATAATTATTTAACTTTTCATTATAGTCACAAATATCATAAATTTTTATCTCAGTGTATAACACACTATTTTATTTGAAAATTATCTTTGCAAGTTGATAATCTGCTGCTGTCTATTCTATTGTTGCAATAGAACTGAACTCTCAGTGCTGTGCCGTGCAACTATATATCCTATAGATCTCTCAATCATACTATTTTTGTTCTGCAGACCATATTAAAGAGACAGCAATAATCCTTTGGTTGGAACATCCATATATAAGGGTATTCTAACAAAATGTTTCTTATTGTAAGAATTACGGTTGTGAGAATCGTATAGATAGGCATATCTTGACAACTATGTTCGACGTAATATCAATATAACTTGAATTCACATACATTTCTCTTCCAATTATAGAGAACGTTGTTGTAACAACCATAACAATTTTTTCCGTGTTCTATTCTATACTGTTGCAATAGAACTGAACTCTCAGTGCTGCCGTGCAACTATATTCTACAGATCTCTCAATCATACTATATTTGTTCTGCAGACCACATTAGAGAGATAGCAATAATTCTTTAGTTGAAGCAACCATATATAAGAATATTATAACCGAATGTTATACTTATCGTAAAAACTATGGTTGTGAAAACTGTATAGCTGAGCATATCTTGTCAGCTATATTCAATATAATATCAATATAACTTGAATTCACATACATTCCTTTTCCAATCGTAGAGAATGTTGTTGTAACAATAGCCATTTTTTCCGTGCGTATATTAAGAAGAAAATAATATTATAATATCAAATATGACATTGTAAATCTAATCATGTTCATATGTTGGTTATTGTGTTACAATCAAAATGTCGCGATTATATTGCAATTGTTGTTGCGTGTACCAAAATCGCATGTAAGCTCCGAGGGTTGATTCATCGGCGCGTCGTCAACACACGCGTCGATTCTGTGTCGAAACACGCGCTAAAATGTACGGTACCAGGCACAATACCGCGTAATACTTGTATGGAATGTTAAAGCGAGCTCGTTTCGCAGCGCGACAGCGTTCGGACCGTACGTACAATAGCAAATCAAGCGCGGGCGGATTGTTCCCGGATGGAGAGCGTATCCGGCGGTGCGTACATATACAGACGCGCTTCGTACGCTCGTAATTTCCAAAGCCGAAGGAATTCCTCCACTCCTTTTTCCTCTTATTCTCGCATTGGACGCGAGTCGACCGTAAAACGAGTTTAACGAGATAAAAATCATCCAGCGCCGTCGTCGTGTTATTCGCCTCTCCTCTCGCGAGACAGAAAGAGAAAGAGAGAGAGAGAGAGAAAGAGAGAAAGATGGAGAGAAGATATTAAAACCGTAAATTCCCGCGTTCCGATGCACCTTCCATTTCAACGTTCGCTTTCTTTCCGAGCAGCGGTCCAATTCGCGTAGAATAGCCTGCCCTCGGCAGATCCGTCCCTTTTCTCGTGCGAATGA
The DNA here is from genome assembly GCA_003063835.1 of Aphaenogaster floridana. Lineage (NCBI taxonomy): Eukaryota > Metazoa > Arthropoda > Insecta > Hymenoptera > Formicidae > Aphaenogaster > Aphaenogaster floridana. The sequence goes on along the minus strand of NJRP01000105.1, from coordinate 521,092 downwards.
ACAGGCAACGAACGCAGCGACGGGAAAATAATTACGAGATCGAAGGGACGGCGATATTATATATATATATATATATTTGGTCGAGCATGGGCGTAGTTAGGTCCGACGCAGCGATGCATTTGCACGAATCATCCGTGATTTTGCAGTCTATTGCGGCGCCTAAATTATAAAATTAATCAAAAGCGAGAAAAGTTTGAGACTATTCGGTATTTTGTAGCATAAGTGTACGTGTGAGCATACGTGTGTGCGGAAATGCAACGTTTACTAACTCTCAACGTGATTTGATTTCTTACGTCAACGAAGAGACAGCACCCGGCAGGTCCCCAGATGAATTTCTAGCGACGCTATTGCTCTACGAGCAGCAGGAAATCCTGCGCCAGGATGAGAACTCGCGATTATATCGAGACGAGTGTCTCGTTAAAAATGATTAAAGAAGGAGAGCTGCGCTCTCAATGCTTCCATTTCTCTGCATCATGCTTTTCAGATCGATTCGAACAAACTCGACGCTGCGCTTTTTTAGCAGAAGATGAGAATTAACTAATAAATCGTGTGCTTTTTACATTTAAAAAGTACCATGTGAATATTATGAATGAAACTATATGCGACAGATAAAAGTATATATAGAAAAAATATGTATAGAAGTATAAAGAAACTGGAATAAGATTGAATGATAATATTATATTTATCGCATAATTATGATTTTGACTGGTCAAATCCCGAGACCCTACACAACGAAAAACATGTCAGAAAAAGAGAGCGGAGATGTTTCTTATTAAAAAGTACATCAGCATCATTAATTTACAGAAAGATACTGAAAATTTGAATCCAATTTACGACCGAATAATTAAAAATGTGTGATCTTGTTTTAACTTTATTCGCGATATAATAATTTAAATTAAAATTGATCAGTTGAGTCGAGAAACAAATCTCTTCTGTGGTTTAATATTTACTGACGAAGAATATCTCATCTCTTGTTTAGTTGTCTTAACTTTATTTATATATATATTTATTTATTTGATTGGTCATCTTCTGACCTCATGCACACATATCTTGAGTGGTTTTACCGTTATTGGAGTTAGTTCTTTGTTTGTCTTTCCTCATACTTGACGTATATTCTTTTTAACAGAAATACTTTTCGGTTTTAATAATTTATATTACTTATAGAAATTTTGTTCTTCTGGTTTAATTAATTGACACTCTGATACTTGTTACACAGCATTCAGACACTATATTAATTTCTTTAAAGTATTTTTTCACATTTTTGACACACAAACATGTAAGTAGTTTTTCTTTCTTTTTTATTTTTTCTTTTTTCTCTATTTATTAATCTTCTCACTTAGTTACTTCAGCTTTTAGAAATGATTTATTGGTATATCTCATGACACGAAAGATATGTTTGCATGTTGGTTATAGATTTTTACACAATACGACGTATGTATAAATGTTTGATCTTTTCTTGCTTTAATGTTTGTAAGTCTCACTCTATTCTCAGTCTGTAATTTGCAGATTTGCACTTGAGAAGGACCCAAAGCGAGGGTCAAAACGTTATGCTAGGAATTTATTTTTTCAATAAACAGGCCAGTTGGGTCAAATAAAGATTTTAATAAGAAACTGGAACATTTGTTTTCCTCGCTCTTAATGGGGATTTACTTAATCAGATTAACATTATCTATTTCGTCATTTTCAATTACAAGTATCAGCCTGCGGCACACTCAACGCGTAATAGTTTCTGATAAGCGTTTCATTACTTCAAACCCAGCGGAGTTATTACAATCAATTCTAAAGAGAAGCCAAGTAGTTCTTTGAACTCTTAATACTTGCTTTTCTATCAAATTGAGAGTGATTGAAGAATCGATCGGAGTTATTTCAGCGGGAAGGCAGAAAGAGTGGCCGTCAAGTCCGCAGACTTCTTGAAGATACGATTCGAGAAGTTGCGGTATAATAATAAATTAATCGATAAGCTGAAAGATATCGATAGCGGCCGATTATCTATATGAACGACTTGGCGCGCACGTGCTTTCACCGTTTACGTTAATCTTGACAGCCGTCACTCGCGCAAATTATTTGATGTGTTCCCCGTTTACATTAATTTAATTCAATCTCGTATCACATTTAATTCAGTATGATTTCACGTAGCGTCTCACGACTGTTTCGTGTCTCGAGATCGACATCTGAGCCGCCTGCACATTTCGCCCAAAGCAGTGCCCGAAGCACACCTGTGCACGGTTCCGGTGTCTCCAGGATTGGCTCAGAGGTCTCTCTGCCGCGTTCATAACCATTAGTGGAACGCAATTGCGGCAGCAGATCATATTCCGACTATTGCGGTAACCACGAGCCGAGAAGACTCCGTTACTAGTTCTCCATCCGCGAACGTCCTTTGTCATTCGAAATTCTCTGCCGCCATCGCCACAGCCACCATCGCCATAGCCACCGCCACTCGGAAATCCCGATGTATCCGCGTTATCCTATCCGCTTGACAGCTATAATCGCCAATCGGAGAATCGGATAACGGGCGATAATTAACGTCGGTGTAAAATAAAACGGTCGATGCTACGCTCCGATTCAATCGACGAAAAAGGAAGATGATAAACTGGAACTTATTTGCCAGTATCGAATGGGTTTCCTAAATTGTTAATTCTGGCCGTGCACAGTTTTGGTGCTTTTATTCGTGTTTCTCAACCGTTGCATCATATACAGGGTCTGCCAACGAAAAGTTTTCCACCCCGTTAATTCTGTAACCAATTGATTTTTGTTAAAAATTCCGATACACGTGAATATTGTTTTCAAGGGGGTTGAATGATTATGATAAACGTAACCATCATCCCCTTAATTGGGGTAGCTACCCTTCAAAAAATCTTAAATAGCAATAGGGGTCAAATAATTATCATTTTAAAGGTAATTCTGATTCTCTTCACAGCGGTGTCTATTTATTTTAATTTGAGTGAATATTTTTTGAAAAATCGCATTTGGAAATTTTGGGTACAAAAAATTGAAAATTCACACTTTAGAGAAAGATTTATTTTATTAAATGTTTAAAATGCTCTCCATTAACCATTAAAAAATATTCACTCAAATTAAAACAAATAGACACCGCTGTGAAGAGAATCAGAATTACCTTTGAAATGATAATTATTTTACCCCTATTGCTATTCAAGATTTTTTGGGGGTAGCTACCCCAATTAAGGGAATGAAGTAATATGATTACATTTATCATAATCATACAGCCCCCTTGAAAACAATATTGAAGTGTGTCGGCATTTTTGACCAAAATCAATTGGTTACAGAATTAACGGGGTGAAAACTTTTCGTTGGCGAACCCTGTATATTACGAAACAAATAGTACGTTATTACTTGCACGAGACTTTGCATTTCCGAAAACAAACATATTACTGAGCGGAGCCATTGTTGCGCCCCAGATTCACATGAATATAACAATAAGCGTAGGGAATCCCGACACTTGTCATTATCGTTATTTATCGGCGTTATTCGCGAATTTGATGAGCGTGTCGAATTTTGCGTGCAGATTATCGCGAACCACTTGACTGATTGCTTAGCGGATTTTAATTTTACGTCACCGGCTTTCGAACGGGGACGGCTCATCTTCACGCCCGACTGATACCGTCGGCGACGCGATGTGTCGCGCGTTGCGCGTGACAGCAGCGGCGGTCTGTCACTGACAAATCACTCGGCGCGGCTTCGAAAATGTAACCCCGCCCGCTCGCGTAATAGTACGATAATTCTGACGGCCGACAATACGGCAGGCCGCTGCGAGCTCGTTGTGAACAACACAAACGCGCTGGACGCGCGGCGTTAAACGCAGCCGCTTGTATCCGGGTGAATCGACGATATCCCCCAATTTAAATTCCGTTGCTTGAAATAAACAATAAAAAAGCCAGGCAGCCGGGGTTATGCCCGCCGCTGCACGCGTAACGCAGCCGATACGATATTACCTCGTAACACGTCCCCGACGAATCAATCCCTGCTCGCGAGCAACAAGTGATATACGGATTTCGCGAAAGAATGAAACAGCCACGTCTCGCGCGCTGTGACGTTATCTCTAATCGCGCCTTCGAAAACGATTGTTTTCGAAACCAGTACTTATCGCCCGGTTTCGCGAAGAATACAACGGGCGAACATTTCTGAGATAATGACGTCCGTTCGCGAGAGAGATCAAAGCTGAAGGGAAAATGGAAGGAGGAAACGGATCGCTCTGTCAATTCGGGCGAACGGATCCTCCTCGATCGCGTGCACCTCGTGCAGCTGCAGCTGCTGCGGTCGCTCTGTCTACGTCACATGCAGTAGTACACCGCAGGAATAATCGATTTGCCGCCGTTTTGTCCAACGTGCGCGACGTACGTCGTCTGTCCGGCTCTCCGAAAATCCTCAGGCACATTCCGACAGCGTTTATCTTATCGGTGTCGTCGCCGACTCTCCGGATCGTTCTATAAGCGAAAATCGAAGGTCGACCGATGTGTGCTTGGGCTCTGTTCATTCACGAACTCTATCCGCAGAACCTTGTGGCAATTCATATCTACCTCGGTCAAGCCTGTGCTTTAGCTGCGCTTTTCTGGCTAGCACCTTGATCCGTGAATTAAACACGCCGCGGTCTGTCCATTAATTACGTTAAAACTCGGTTCTTCATGTTGCGCCGCTTCTAGGTACACACGGGAAAAACGATAAGGTTGCCACAACCACAATAATAGTAATATTTGGTACAGCCACGTCCTGTGGTTGTCACATTCACATTGATGTGAAGGCAACTATATGCATTTGGTACAGCAAACATAATGAATGTTGAGATAAATATATATTGTAGATGCACTACACAAAACAATGTGAATGTGACAACCACAGGACGTGGCTGTACCAAATATTACTATTATTGTGGTTGTGGCAACCTTATCGTTTTTTCCGTGCAGTTTTGTGCAAATTACTGTAAACAAAAGTGTTAATATGTAAGAAACTTATAGATCTGTCTCTTATACACATCTAGATGTGTATAAGAGACAGATATGAATGTGACAACCACAGGACGTGGCTGTACCAAATATTACTATTATTGTGGTTGTGGCAACCTTATCGTTTTTTCCGTGCAGTTTTGTGCAAATTACTGAAAACAAGAGTGTTAATATGTAAGAAACTTATAGATTCAATGCCGAAGAAAATTAAATATATCGACGTCGTCATGACAAAAAGGCGTAAGCGGCTTTTACCAAATTTTACAGGCGCTCCAAAATTGAGAAAAATCCAAAAATTGTTATTCAAGGTGCAATTTTTTTTATTAACTAGTAATAAAATTAACGATTTTCGAATTTTTGATGGATACAACCATAGTGTTAGATGCAAGGCTTGACTCTTATGACCTGTTTTTTTGGAGCTCCTATAAAATTTGGTAAAAGGCGCTTACATCTTCTTGTTGTGACGACGTCGATATGTAAAGTGATTATTGAAGAAAGAAGAGGACACACTAATAAATACTGTAATAGACACTGTAAATTCTTTTTATGTAACAAATGTAAATAAACAAGAGATAGGATATTCTTCGCCAGTAAATATTAAACCACAGAAGAGATTTGTTTCGACTCAACTGGCCAATTTTTAATTTAAATTAATATATCGCGAATCGCGACATTTTTTGACCATGGGTTTTGGTCCTTTCTAAAGAGAGTGAAATTAATTTTAATGTAAAGAATTTGTTGTGCGAAGGACCAAAACCCAATGGTCGAAAAATGTTGCGTTTCGCGATATATTAATTGAAATTAAAAATGGGCCAGTTGAGTCGAAACAAATCTCTTCTGTGAAATGTATAAATAAATTTAAAAATTACCGCTTGTTCACATTTGCACAAGTTGTAGTTGCACAATGTTGTGTCATGTAATGTTTTACGAGAGATCCGCGTCAGGCATGAGCAACGTCTTGCGTATTAGACGTTGAAGAAGTTGCCTGAACATTTGTAATATTTTGAGATATTTATAGCGATGACAATCCGCTAATTATCTTACAAATAATTAAACACCAGTTCAAAACTAATTGTTGAAATTGTTAAAAACTAATTACTCAAAAATGCTGACGTTTGTTTAATGCTACCGACTTCTACGTTGCCTTAATACACTGATAACGCCGTGATCAATTAAATCATCGTTGACGCCAAGAAATTCCACAAACGTCACGAACGAACGGATCGAATTTACGGGGGCGTTTTGCCAAGTCAGAACCATCGTGACATTTTTAACGCCGTCTGTCCAATCCGTACCGTTTGCGATTAGTTTAACGCCTCTTGTCAATTAACTCGTCAACTACGGCATCATGCCAGCGAGGCAAACAATCTCACGAAAGAAGAAGAAGGGACCAAGACGTCGTAACGTTGCGTAAGCGTCCTGACGTCGTCGAGGCGTCGCAACATTAGTCGTTCGAAAGACGCAAAGGAGTGACGGTGCGCGAGAAAATCGTCGATCGCGTTTGGCCCGACGTTTCTTCACGGTCGTTTGCAATAAATCGGTGGCGCCGACAGGTGTCGAGGTCAGTTTCGAATCTCTCAAGTGGTTTGTTCTTTTTCGCTGCACTTCTGAACTAGTGCAATAAGTTAGAATGAGACAAATATATTTTTTTTCATTAATTCTAACTTCTTGCACTAGTTCAGAAGTGCAGCGAAAAAGAACAGACCAATTATCGCGGAAGTCGCGAATCTCGTCTTCCTTTAGGAAGAGGAGTGCGAGCACGTGTTTCTGGCGAATCGAGCTGGACCGATTTCAATTCGCATTTCGAGATCTCAAGGTGAGATCTTCTGGCCGAAAGAGCAACGTGACTGTCGGCGTAGGGCGCTATTGTCACGGTGCAACGTCTGTTTATAATGGTTTTCCATGTTTCCGAATGAGAAAGCGCATTACGCAATGCCTGTAAACGATGCAATGTGCTATTGATGAATCATTACTGTTAATGACCGGCGCGAGGTGTTATCTTTAGTATACATATATCTTTTGCAGCTTGAGTCTTTGGACTAGAGTCGAAAAAAATCTAGATTAAAGAATTCACGTTATATAAGAAGAGATAGTATCCGTATCTGCTCTTGAGGGAGTCACGTGGAAGAAATGAATCAATGAAAGCAACATTTCAAGTATTTCGAATACTTTGAATCGTTTATTGCTGCCGTGAATAATTGATTGAGGAAAATAAAACAACAGTTGAATTATATTTGTTTGGTCGTTCTCGAAATTTAATTAATGTGCATTATGACGTAAACAATTATCGTTAAATTCTAAATAAAATTATAATGTTGTTGCCAAATACATGTGTCACATTCGATAATTACGATAATTGCGACGTCGTATTGAATTCCATGAGTGTTCTCCTTTAAGGTATCGTGTTGCTTTCCTCCTTTGAATTCTTTTGCGACATTTTCTCGCGGAATTTTAATAATTTACATGATATAAAGAGAAAGAACGTTCACAAACAGTCCATGTCTTTCTTAACATAATTAAATTTCTTAACATAATTAATTAATGTAATAGTAAGAGAAACATATTCAATTATGGAACAATTCGACCTTTTTAGAAATTTTTCGATCAGTTTGATAAACACACGAAAAATTCGTCAGTTGACTTCATTGCAAGCCGACCATTCCCCAATAAGAATTTAAATGCTTTCAACGACGTCTAATTAGTTAATTAGTTGTAGAATTATCATATGTATATGAAGACTCGATAATCTTTTTCGAGTGTAATCTATTCTACGTTGCCGAATCCAGAAATACACTTTTCTGCGGTAAGATTATAGGAGGAAAAAACGAATTAAGTGGAAATCGCATCATCGCCAATTTCGACACAAACTTTCCCATGTGTGATTACCAATTCTAATAGTCCGGGAAATTTCCGACTTTGAATCTAACGCGAGATCGCCATCAGTCATTCTTATAAACATATCGATCGTTTTGCGTCCGTCGCAATTGGCATAATTTACATATCGATTTAATTACTCTGTTGCTCGACACGTAACATCTCGTTTTCAAAGGAGCAAACGAATTTTCCACACTTGCCTAAACTGTTGTAATAAATCATATCGCGATATTGTAGATAATGTTGCGCCATGTTGCGCGTATTTGCGAAAGGGAGTGATTAATGATTGAAACTTATAGTACTGCCACGGGTCCTAGGCTCACACCTAAATACATTTCTAGTCGCACTTGAGTTGATGAAAATTGGCTTTAATCGTTTCCGCAGCGATGCAAACCCGGTTCGGTCGAAGGCTCTATTAATAAATGGAATTTACAGCGCCACAAAGCAGTCGATTACAAAAGACTGCCCCGCCATTATCATATCAATACTTAATGACTTAATAAGATTATTTAGCCTATACAAAATCAATTTTTCCCGAACGATAATACCCGGGCATTAATAAATCTTGAATATATAACTAACGAGTGAAAATAATAGAATACTTGTAAATTATACTTTAGCGATATAAATAGTTAACATAACCGTAATCTCTTGCGTCGTGTTGCGCACATTTGCGAAATAATCTGGAATAGACTTTACGCTTTAAATCTCCAGACTAATTAATGACTCTTTAATAAAATTTTAATTTAAATTCTTAGAGTTTAAAGATGTGTAATTTTAAAGATAGAAAAATTTGCTCAATAATTTTTCTGTGGAAAAATGGGCTTTAAAGTAATAGAAAATCTGCTTTTAATTGTTGATTTGATCAATGGCCAAGAACATTCTATACATTTTAATTTTTATTATACAAATATAATATTTTTAATAAAATTCATTTATATAATAATATATAAACAAAATTACAATATATATTTATATAATATAAATTATCATGTTAAACATATTTCATATCATGTTAAATATATTTTAAATATAATATAATATAACGCGTAATATACGGTATTATTTCGCCAGTAAAAATAAAAAACTCGATTACGTAATTAAATTCGACCTGACTGGCCAGATGTAAAATTAAAATTAAATATATTTAATAAAACACGACGTTTCGACCATAGATTGTGGTCCTTATCAAGTGAATCAATACAGTTGTTATAGCACAATATCAAATATATGACACGTGCCCAAATAAGTCATCTAAAAAAGTAAAACGTATTAAAATTAAAATTAAATATATTTAATAAAACACGACGTTTCGACCATAGATTGTGGTCCTTATCTAGTGAATCAATACAGTTGTTTTATAGCACAATATCAAATATATAACACGTGCCCAAATAAGTCTAAAAGTAAAACATATTAATATACATATATTGAAGGCAGTTATAATTCTAATGATATTAAATAATTTAAAAACGCTTACATAAATTGTGCGCAATAACAACATAAAATATGATGAAACTCAGATGAAATAGGAACGGTGTGATCACATCGAGATTTAAAATCGAACTAATAATAATATAAAGAACGCACGCAGAATGTCTTCGACGCAGAATGTCAACGAACAATAATAATATGTAGATAACAAATACATCTAGGTAGCTTTAATTATTTTATCATATATGGCAATCAAATTTTCGATATCTTTCTGTAAGTTAATAGTGTGGTCATACTTTTTAATAAAAAACGTTTTTTATTAAATTTTTAATGTATATTAATACGTTTTACTTTTAGATAACTTATTTGGGCACGTGTCATATTTTTGATATTGTGCTATAACAACTGTATTGATTCACTTGATAAGGACCACAATCTATGGTCGAAACGTCGTATTTTATTAAATATATCTGGCCAGTCAGATCGAATTTAATTACGTAATCAAGTATAATATAATATATATATTATATAATATAATATATTGCATATATATATAAATTTTTAGAGAAGAAGAGAGAGAAAGACTGTCAGAAAGAAAATTATAATATAGTTATAAGTATTTTATATCTAGAAGAAAATGCAATTAAAATTGTACAACAACCCTTAGACAAATTTTACAAAGATCATTTAATAATATCTTGCATTTCATTGAAAAAATATATATATAATATTTTCTTGACTGGGAAAATTCGCGTTGCGTTTCATTAATCGATGCGATACACGTGCTTTCGAAAGACGCGCAATCTCGATCGATCGATTAGATTGCAAAACCGCAAACTGGAATTTTGCATAAATTTTTCCTGCTACACTCGTACGGTTAGCCGTAAGACCGAGTGTCGCTTATCCGCAGAGAAACTTCCATTCCCCACAAGCAATCGCAGTCTGTATCAATCCCCGTCCCGTCTTATCTACGTGCTCTTCGAGACTATAAAAGACACGCATCTCCGAACGATACGTCTAGTTATTCGTGAATATCAATCGTACGCGCCGCGTCGCGATTCCTTCTTTCTCTCCTAAAATATCCATATCCCGTAAGGATAGCAGAACAGCCTTGCACTGAAACATTCATCACACCGTAGCGATTCACGTGTTCTCCCTCGGTCGAGTGATCCTGCAGACACGTGTGTCCTGTGATACTTCGTACTCCCAAGGACGTATACGAATAGGACGAGGAAGTTACGCGTGTGTCATCGCAGGACCAAAGTGGTAGCCAAAGTTGGTGATCGCGGGGGACACTTACGACAGAGTGTAGTTGAAACCCATCGCCGGGCACGTGAAATATATTATTTGGGATATCGCTTGGAAGCAGTAGAAGGTGAGTCCCTCCGTCCGGTTGTCGTCAAGGGGCGAATTCGAGAAGGGCCAAACGTCACCGAGGACATTCGCGTTGATTAGATCAGGCCGGGTGGCGGAGCTGTCGGTCAAAATACTTTCGAGATCCACCTGGGAGGATTCGTCCGGAATACCGTGACGATTATAAACGAGAACGTAGGGAGCCTTTCGGGCGTTCCTTCGTTCGTTCGTTCGAAGGGTCGAATGAACGAATTGTCGAAAGGGTCGTTTATGCCAGGCATATGATCGAATCTAGGTTCCGTTATTATCGCTGACACCTGGTATCAGACGATCACGTTTCTACAGAATTGATTCGATATCGCGTGAGTAGAATACCTTCGTAGCTCGGAAATGGAGAGGCAAATATTTCGTATCTGACGCGAGACATGTCTATCTGTTTCCGTTTCGATTAACTATTTCGACCAGTTTCTATATATATATAGACTATCTATTTTCAAGATGTCACAGTTTCGTTAAATTATCGTCACTGATTTTGCAGAATAAATACTGCAAATCAAATCCGTCTCAATTATTTAATTTCTTTGCTTCTGTTAATGTGTTTAGAATACATATTTAATATACTCATTCTTCTTTTATTATCTCTATTTCCTATCCAGCGAACGAATTATCTGTTCATCGACATTAAACCTTACCGCGATATCCATACTACATTTGAGATAGCTTCATTTCCAGCGCTTCATGTGCCTCCCCCTCTCTCTCTCTCTCTCTCTCTCTCTCTTGTAATTATGGACTATGGTTGTACACCAAACAAGTAAACAAGCAAGACCGCATGCGTAATAGGAGTAGATGTAATAGGAAATCGAGAGCAGCATCAAAGACCAACGTCTACCTACGGCCTGTAATCTGCAGGCACGTTAAATCAGGTATCTTTGATATCGCTCATCGCGTGATTGCTCTCTCTTCTCTTCCCCCATCTCTTTTTGCGTAGCACATAAATTACGTTCGACCGCAGTGCTTTATAACATTTCGCATTTTTGTTGGACGAGGAATCATCGATATTGGATACGATTGCATAAAAATTCGCCGTTGTTCGCCGGAGACTCAAATCAGTATTAAGATTGTTTACGATTATCTGATACATTTTGCAAATTAGGAATTTTCGCGATTATTCGAGCGTTCTCGAGGAGCACTTTGCTCCTCTTCTCGTTGCAATAAAGTCTGGCTATTGCCAGACAACCCAGATCGATCTATTTTTATCGCGCCGCTCCTTCGAAGAAACCAACGATCTTTTAACCATTGCTGCCAAGTTTCCCGACGAAGTTTTCAATTGAATCCGCTTGACGCACAGCACCGTTCCTTCTTCTCTTTTTTTGTATGTATAAGTTTTAAAAAGGAAGTACCAGCTGGCTCCCAAAAATAAGTTTGTCGATATGTGAGGGAGTGAGCGGGTAATACATTTATCATGCGCTCCGCGACAAGTCCTCTCAAAACTAAATTCCAAACAAAAAATATAAGCTGATATCAAGAAACACACCAGTAGTCTGTCGGTGATCAGTCAACATCACCTTTCGTATAATCACGATTTTGACTGGGCTAAACCTGAGATTTTGCATAAGGAAAGACACACGCGAAAACGCGATATAGCTGAAATGTTCTTTATCAAAAAATATAATAATACAATTAACCTACAGAGAGACACAGATAATTTAACTAAAGCTTACGATTTAATAATAAATAATACATAAATATGGGTATTGACCTACTGCGTTTTTTATTGTGCCTTTGTCATTCTACTGCTATCTTCTGCGAGATACTGTCGGTGTTTCTTAACAAGTTATCCTTCTGTAATTTTATACTTTTACAACATAATGACATTTTATATTTAATTTATTCTTTCTCACTTAGACGCGCTTTACATGTAAGTCTTTACTTTCGACCTTTTCTTTTCAATTTTATAATTTCTGATGCTTAATATGTTTAATTTTTAGCTTGAAATGTTATCGCTAGTCTAGTTGAATTGTACTTGAAAAGGACTACAACCCATGGTCGAAACGTCGAAATAAATTCTATATAATCGTTGCCAGTTGTGTCGGTTTCTTATATTACGTTCCTGCAAAAAATATAAGTATAATGAAGTGCTTTACGATTATTTGTGTTGTTTTAAATATATCTGGCCAGTCAGGTCGAATTTAATTACGTAATCTTGTTCTTTACGATTAACTTTCAAATTCTGTTTCCAATAGATAATTATAAAATAATGTTTAAAACTATCAAAAGTATATACTAGTTGGCTCAAAGGAAAGCTACCGTCATAAAATTTTCATTTAGATACTTACTCTTTACTTATCTGACTTCAATAATTCTCTCAAGCGTTACAATATTTATTAATTACGTGGTATTATATTATTTACTTATATTTTCATATAGAAGAAGATTGATATTTTAACAGCAAAAGTATTTTTCATTTGTGTCCGAACGTTTGTCTCTATTAAAAAAATATTTGAAGTACTGTGTTTTGAAGAACTTTTGATATTAAGCACAACGCAAATTGTAAAAGGGAACTCCGCACTTCACAGTTTCCACGAATTGGATTGTATTCGAGAGTGCATTGACAATGGCATGTCAAATATTTGCCAGAATTAAAAATAGCAAGATCCTCGATTGCACGTGTTTGATTGTGAAATATTATCGAGAAGCAGGTATATAGCATCACGTTGTACAAACGTTATCGAAAACACGCGATTTCACAAATCGATATACAAATTTCGCCATCTCACGATATTTGTTATCTGGAGAGTCGGTTTTACTTCGCAATCGACACGTAGGTATATTCGTACATTGAATAAGAATGGAATTAGGTGATCTTCTTTTCGTTATCTTATTTTATAAATTATTATTTTGAAAAAATTTTCTCATAATATATCATGTTTATACATAAACAGTGAAAAATGATTAATTATATTGTTTATAGCAACTTTTGATAGTAATTTCATCATTATTGTTGTCGTTATAATCGCAAAAAAGAAACATACTTTAATTTATTATCTGACTCTAGTGTTTAATAGCGTTATATAATGCGATTATCTAAATCATTTTTCCAGAATGTTCCCTAGTGTTACGTATAGTTTTTTTTGCTTCGTACAGATATCTCTGTGAGGAAGCAATCGAAACATCCAAATCTACTTTTTATAAAGCATATCCTCAGCTTTACGTCCACAATTCAATAGTCACTTATTTTCATTCAGAGAAATCCTCGACAAGCCATTGATTTGTTAATGATATGTAAACATTGTGTAATTATCAGAATTAATATCAGGTTCTTTAATGATTTTGACATTAATCTTTTCTTAACGACAACTTTCCTCATCGACAACAATTGTATTAATCAAACTACACACATTGCAATCGTGTCCGCTTTAAACTGCGGCTTTGCGTAGACACTCTGTAAGATTATGATAAGATAGCGTAGATGGAATCGCTCTAAAGTGACTGTCAAAATGTTGGTAGCGTTTTTTTCCGACTAAATGGCTATCTATCAGTTTAACAGTATTCCCCACCTCTCTCGCAATGATTCAATATTGATCAGTTTCTGGCTATTTATAATCTCTGATGAAATTCACGTTAAATTTGAATTCTGAATATTTGTAGAAATACATTCAGGAGAGATTGAGATTGACAGAGATAGTTTCATAAACTTGTTAAAAACTCTATAAAGAGAAAACATATTTTGTGCACATCTGTTAGAAGATTTCATGATAAGCAAGTGCGCATATCGATTCGTCCAATTGGTTTTCTGTGTTACACAAGTATTGCGACTGATAACGGCATGTGAATCATGATTATAACCTTTATTAAGTTTCTCTTAGCTGGTAAGAGATCTACAAAATTGTATCTACTAATTAACATACCGATCTAGGGGATTGAAATAATTCGTGAAAAACACGAAGTTACCAATTAGCACATAAAAGCATGAATTTTTTCCGAAAAAGGATATTGCTTTTACGTTAAAAAAGCCATTACTATATTACTATTTTTTCATTATATTTTATTATATTATATCTTGTTTTTTATTTATAATATATTGCAATATGCAATTTTTTATCGTCCCCCCTCTCTCTCTCTCACTCTCAATCTTTCCAAGATGTCTTTTACATCTTTTACCGGTGAAATTACTATAAGGAGCTCAGTGTTAGATGTTCTATAAAGATAACGTTCAAACTAATAGCGTGAAACGAGGAAGATTCCTGCGGACAAGTCTGTTTCGCGTTGATTCTTGTAACAGTATTAAACTGGAAACTCTCGTAACGGGATTGGATGGTCGACAAGTCAAGGATACTTAGTTGCGAATGTTGGGACGAGGATTTTGAGCTTTGTTACTGACGGAGAGACTGTACACACTAATCCTCTTCATTAAGCGAACGCTTTAATTTCAATGCCAATTGCAATCGTCGCTGTTTAGTTCATCGTTAGAAATTGAATGTAATAATGCAGAACAATAAAATCTTCTTCAGAAAATAATGAGGTAAATCTTCCTTTTTCCATCTCGTTTTCATTAATTCGTTTCCAGCTTCCCTCAGGCCGTAATTAAAGTCAATTTGTCGTCTATTTTTTTCCTTTATTAAATCACAAGACGAACGAACGTTGTTGAATTTACAAGAAAACTAACAAGTTTTCGAATTTGACAGGCATATATTTATCCCGCGATCGGAGAAACGCTTGCGTTGCATTTGTTTTATTCAGGAAGCAGTGGAATGTCGTTGGTCGAAGTAGATGGACGTTACTTCTCGAATGTCGCACTATTTTCATCGATTTTCGCAGAATTTACCACTCCGGTCCCGTATCGGACGTGCGGCTGACCCGTACGCGTTAGAACTACTGAGAGAACTCGTTTCACGACTTTCCTCTCCATCGTATTTCCGAGGCGCGATGTCTCCTGGGGTGAAGTCAGTTGTTCCTTTCGCAGGTTACATCGAGATACTCCGCGCATCCCGGCGGATAAAACCTCGCCTTAGTAGGGATGATCCTACGAAATGGTCCCACGGTGGCCACGAATCGATTAGCTTCTAAAAGAACGTTGCTGTGCACAAACCAAATTTCCTACCTCGTTTTATCTCGTTATTTCGAAACACTAAAGTTTGCAACGCGTCCTTTCGCCGCGACGTACGCCGAAAAAGAAAAGTAAAGTGTCTCTCGAAAAACTCTTTCGCGAGAAGGTTCTTCGAGTATCACGTCAAATGGTCGCCTTTGTACGACTGCAGTTGGGGTAAAATTGTGAGGGGCTGCTTTGGCACACGTAAAAATTTAATTAAAAGTCTCTTGCGTGCGCAATTAAGAAATTAAATTAACAGATATATATATAGGGGAACCCGGGGCACATAACGGGAACGCTAAGGTTTATACAAGTTTACAAAGTATCAAAAATAAATAAATGAACTTTGTTTTGCACTAAAATATTCTTTGAAATATCCACTATAAGGAAAATACAAGTTTTATTACAAAAGAATAGTTTGAAAGGACGAAATTATTGTCTTTCGAAAACGTGAGTTAACCTTAGTATGGATTTTATGCGGGACATAATGGGATACCTTATGAAACTTGTTTATTTCTCAAATATTAATGTCCAAGACTTTTTAGAAATAATTTTTTACAACACGCAATATATGTAAAAATGTATTATTACACTTTCAATTAATAATAATTATTACACTTTTCTTATTATAGTATACCTACATTTTTCTCATTAAAATATAAATAAATATTATTACAATATAGGTAAATG